>WEIU01022415.1:99349-159140 GCA_013389925.1 Aegithalos caudatus
CCTTTTTTTTTTTTTTTTTTTTTTTTTTTTTTTTTTTTTTTTTTTTGCATGGTAGGCATTTAGGTTCAGGTACCCTCCTCTTGTAATGTGGATTAGCGGCTCTGTAGTTCTTCCCGGGACAGACATCCTAAATAGTTTTCTAGCTTCAAGGAGCTCAACAGCTCCCCAGAGAAGAAGCCTGCACCAGTACTGAACAAAACATCAATCGCCATTCAGCTCAAAGTTATCATGTAAACCCAACCGCCTTTTCAGAGGCACATTCAACCTTAATTTTTATTGCTCCTAGCTGAAACTGAAGTAAAAGAATCCATGAATTAGCAAACTAATTGCCTTTTGTATTAGCTGGGGATGTTTAGTATGAGTGCATAACTAAGTAAATATTGAGATTAGTGCTCTCAGGAGTAGGTACTTTCAGCAGATGTTTCGGATAGAGTTGCCTGTGAATTGATGGCAAGCAAGGTATATTAAAGAGGAAGCATATGTAATATGAAGTAGACTGCAGTTAAGGAGTATTTTAAGTAAGAATCAAGACCAAAAGAAGCTAAGTGGTCACAAAATAATTAATACGAAGCTCTTTCTTTTTTTTCCCTCAAATGAAATTAATGGGAATTTAAGATATTAGGATGCAATTTCAGTTGGATCTGACCTCTCAAATACCTTTAATGAGGAGATCCTTATTCCTACAGAAAACTACAGAGCTGTGTTTCTTTCATTTGACATTGTCAGTTGTCTTTTTGAACAAAAGTTTATTTAACCTGCTCTGTTGTTTCTGATGAGATTTGAGAAATGACACTAAAATCATTATGCAGCTGATGTGGAGACAGATGCACCGTGCTAGGCAGCAACAGTACTGAGCAGCTGTATGGACAGCTTCTCCCACAGACTCAGAATACAGATGCAGAAGAGGCCATCCTTGAACCTTCAGCCAGGAATTTGGCCTGCAAAGGAAAATATCCCTACGTCCTGGCAGATATGAAAATTAAGGCCCAGTGACTTCCTTGTGGCATGGCAAAATCTCTGATGAAACCAGACACACTAATTTATAAATATTTTCATTTTTTAATGCAATGACCTTTGTCTTAGGGAGCTCAGGTTGCAATACTAGCTTTTCAGTTTTAGGTAAAATATACATTCTTAGAAATATAGGAGTTGCCACACAGAACTAAACTAAAATCCTATTTCATCCATTGGCTTGTCCCTGACAATAGCCAGGAAGCAATATATCCCTAAGAGGTATAAGTGCAGCATAATATCTCCTACTAGGTCAGCAGGACCCCTTTCTTGCAGGAGCAGTCATTTAGTGCCTGAAAGCTTGCTAGGTACCTTTTTCAAGGAGTCTTCTCTGAATTGCAGCAATTTACCTGACTAGACTTTTCATTATGTAGTAAGTTTGCCATGCATATGTGTGCCACGCACTTTTTAAAAGCTGCATATTTTACAGCTATAGCTCATAATTTGACAAGGCTTTTAGCTTGGTTAAATGAAACCAATTCCCCACAAAACAAGCAGAGTTGCTTCTTTTCAGCAAATGCTGTTTCCCTGCCAAATTCCACTCACAGCCTAAAGCCTTTTCACTCATCTCATATAATTTCATACACAGCCACTTAAAACTTGAGTTCTTTTTAAATCACACTGAACTTGAAAATGCCTCATCAATTTTTGTCTCTCTTGCTCCACCCCCTTAGGGCAGAAAAGAAATATTTGAGTCATTTTTACTTTTACCTACCTGATTCAGCAGATGAACACTTGCATAAGCCCTTAGCAATTCTCCACTGGGTTCTTAAAGAAGGTTTCTGGAAAGAGAAGTATTTGAAAATTTTCGGTAACCAAAAAACAAGGTCCAAATTAATCTTCAGTAACTTAACACTTAATACCTCTCTCTTAATTGATGGAAGGACCCAGATATGTAAAGTGGAAAGTAGACAGGTAAATGGTCAAGTGTCATGTGTTGTGGTTGGTTGCTATGTCTTAATGAAGATAAATCAATGCACCCTTTGTGAAAGATGACTACTTAACCTGGGAGATTTATCTGTTATTGTGCACTGATAGCGTCTGACTCTGATTCTTGTTATTGCAAGCTTGATTTGCTGAAAATAAAGGTGTGTTGAAAACCAGGAAAATTAGACTTACGTTTATTATGATGTTGAATCAAATTGACTGACAGAACTTTGAAAGCTTTGAAATGAAGACTGTAGGGACTCATTAACATAACGGGCATAAATCTTACTGTAAATCTTCATTGCATTTGACTATTTCATTGAAGATCAGAAAAATAAATTATCTGTGGCCTGTTACATACCAAATTGATTCTACCTAATTCTTTGCCATAAAGCCATCCCAAAGAGAGATTGAGCCAGCAATGTCTGAGCCATAGCCTTCTAGACCTTATCAAGGCCATGATTAAGCATGATGGCTATTCATCATTTTTAAGGTAGAACAGTAAATCAGAGAGTATCATCTTCATTTGAGTAAAACTTCCAGTCATTTCAATATGAGATTGCTTTAAAAAATTTTGCCAAATGTAGCCCTTGGACAAAAAACCTGCCAACCCCAGAAAAGTTACAGTGCATAAGTATGTGAGTCATATAGCATAAGAACTAGTGTTCTTAAGTGCTTAATAGCTTTTTGCCATCAAGTAGATATTTTGCAGTATAGACTAGTTGGGAAGAACATTCTGATCATGCTGATTAAAATGCAAAATTCTTGTATACAGGCTGATTTTGGTTGAACCAAGCCTTGTAGCCATGAAGCTTCTGAGCCATTGTGGTTTAGAGTGGCTGCAGATCTGAACAGAGTGTTTCTGTACCCTTACTGCATAATTCAAATCAATTTAACTTAGGAGCTTCTATTCACTCTCTGAAAAGGAAAAAAAAAATACCAAAGGCAGCACATCACCATCCTTGGGAACAAAATGGTTCCTCCCTTAACACAAAATTTTCCTGATGAAACACCTAATCTAAAAGAAATATATTCTGATATTTTGTCCACAGCAGAAGCTGACTGAAAACTTGTCTCAACAATGGCAAAGATAGGGACTGTCCAACCAGCAGGTAAACCAAACACCTGTGCGGGAAATCTGTTGCATATGTCCTGCTTTCCTGTCTGAGTTCAAAGGACTGCTCCACCCACCACAACATCTTTACTAAGAGAGAAGCTGGATGAAAGTAGTTTTCTACTACTGAAGTTGCTTTGAAGCTGTTTAGGAACACTGAACCTGAAAATTATGCAGTGTGAGGTACAAAGTACATTCTTTATAGCAGACTTTATGGTCAAATACAGCTGTCTAGTCGGAGAATTCAACCAGTGGGAATCTTTGATCAAAGAAGGACGTGCAGTGAGAAAATCCTTGCAATCAAATACCAGCAAGTTGTACCTGATCCTGTGCTGGCTTGGGCTGGAATAGAGTTAATTTTCTTCACAGTAGCTGGCATGGGACTTTTTTGGATTTGAGCTGCCAACAGTGTTGATGACTCAGAGACATTTCAGCTGTTGCTGAGCAGCACTTGCACAGAGTTGAGGCCTTTTCTGCCTCTCATCCCACCCCACCAGGGAGAAGGCTGGGGGTGCACAAGGAGTTGGGAGGGACAAAGCCAGGAGAGCTGTCCCCAAGTGACCATAGGGATATCCTAAACCATATGGCGTCATACTCAGCATATGAAGTTGGGGAAAGAAAAAGGAGGGGGGGATGTTTGGAATGATGCTGTTTTTCTTCCCAAGTCACCATTGCAGATAATGGAGCCCAGTTTGTCCAGCTTCCCATGGGAAGTGGTGAATTAATCCTTTTTGCTTGCGTGCATGGCTTTTCTTCATCTATTGAACTATCTTTATCTCATTCCATGAGTTGTCTCACTTTTTCTGTGGTTTCTGATTCTTTCCCCCATCCCACCAGGGTATTGAGTGAGTGGCTGCAAGTGGCTGAGCTGCTGGCTAGGGTCAAACCACATCAGACCCTTACCACTTTGTTTCATATCCAGCAGCACAAATAAAACTGCTTCTAAAAGACCACACACTTCTGTTGTTTTTATTAACCAGTAAAAGTTACTGGTTGTTCCTGAACTATGGCAGTTTGCTAATCCCAGCAAATTCTCTGCAAGCAGCTGTCAAAAGATCAGATAAATCTCATCAAACAGGAAAATACTGAGGCATTGAAGAGAAGTAACTCACAACATCCTCCATACCTTTAATGAGGAAATGGAAAAATGAAAGTTTTTTATGCTAGGAAAAATCATTAATCACCTAGCTAATAAAAAGCAGAAGAATATCAAGTTTCTATGGGTTTGCCTTTTATCCTGTTTTATATTTCATTGAATTTGTTCGAACTTGAATTGCTTGGTATTTGTCTGAACATCTTCATTTCTTATTTGACTATAAACACAGAGGTAGTGAAGATTAAAAACAACAAAAACAAAAACAAAATCAAAAAACAAAAACAAAAACAAAAACAAAAACAAAACCAAAACCAAAACCAAAACCAAAACCAAANAAAAAAAAAAAAAAAAAAAAAAAAAAAAAAAAAAAAAACCCCCAAAAAAAAAAAAAAACCACCAACTAAGAAGAAACCACAACCATATTTTTAAACAATTTTCCAGAATCTGGATCACTTTTTTCACCCAATTTAGAGCATAAATATACATTTATCTCAGCTATCTGAACAAAATTCAGAAGAGGGGATTGGCTTGCCCCTGGAGGTATGTGTTGGTGAGTTTGAGAGGAGGTAGGAATGTCTTTAGTCAGGTTTATTACCAGAAAAATCACTGCATCCAATGATTCCTTACTGTTAACATTTACAGCTAATGTGATTAGACTTGCTTAACCTTCAAGTGAACTTGTCACCAGAACAGAACAAAGACAAATAAAAGCAATGCAGAAATACAAAGGAGCTACTTTTGTTTAAACTGCTGTTCTATTCCCAGGAAAGAATTGAGAAATGGATGTGTATTAATAACTATGCTGGAAGAACTGGACAAAAGAAAACCTGCCTTTTTAATTATTAAGATTTTTGTTAGCCATAGGTAATTTGGTCATGCTTTTTCAGGAAAAGGACAATACAGCCTGTTTTGTTTACCAAGAGGTAACTTGACATTCTGGATTATTAGGCATCACTCAAACTGGCAAAGTGAGAGATAAGTTTATTTTTGTTACTGAGTTTGCAGAGCCATGAAAAAGTGTTACAAAGGTATTTTAACCTCAGTTTCAATGTGATTTTAGAGAAATTGAGTTTTCTGTTTTGGAAGCAAGTATGTACTGTTAATGCATCTTTTACAACTAGGATAATGCTGTAGGTAATTAAGTCAGTCACTTGTTGTACAATCTAATTGATAACATCTTTTTCACTATTGACTTAATCCTGTGCAGATGAAGTTAAGAGGAAAGCCCAGTTGCAATATTAAGGTTCCAATTCACATTGAACTTTTGATAACCTTCAATGAAATCTAATTGAAATTTTCAAATGTGTATTCCCCTCACACAGTAAATGTACTTTGTACTGCTGTAGAGTTAACTTGAGCATTGTTTTTAAATGCTCATTTAGACTAATGCAGGGATAGCAATTATTTTAAATTCCTGACCCATTTCAGCCTGTTTTTTTGTGGAGGCAGTCTTGCATGACCAGTATAGATGGGATTCAACCCACCCAACTGCATGTATCCTTACACCAATATCTGTCCTGTAATTCATTATAATTTCTGTGAAATCAGCCTACTTAGTAAAGTAATATTTATAAAAAGCAGGAGAAAGGCTACCACCAAAGTTTCTCCATTTTCAGGCCTCAGAGAAACCACATAGATGTAATTTGACAAAAGCCCCAGGTGAGTGGGAGTAACTAGACAGATTGGGCATCTGTCATGGATATAAATCTTCGGTAACTAAGGTGAGAGTAAGCTTAGCCTTAGAACACTTGGCTTTACAATATAAATGTTTGTACCTGAATTAATCACTTGAGCTCCCTTTTTCATGATAAGAAATTAAGAAATTCAGGATGTTGTTTATCTGTAACAAAAGCTTCATTAATTTTCTGGGCTCCCAGATTTCTTAGATGGTCTTACCTGAAGACAGCAAGACAGCATTGTCATTCAAAATCTTACAAAGTATTTGCAAGAGATTATGAAAGTAAAGAATGAGGAGTGAATGAAAATATTAAGAGAAGAAGAGGAAGATGAAGTTCATGTAAAATAATAAATATTTCTATTTACTTCCAGAAAATCATATTAAGGTTTAAAAAAAAAATACTGGATAAATTCACAAGAAATGCATAGCAGTTAGTCACAGTTTCCCAAAACACCTCTATTGCTATTAACTCCTTCTGACAGACTGTAGTTTGGATGCTTTTCTGTACAAAAATTAAGCCAAGTATTGGAGTATTTCCATAACAAGTCATTCTTACCTTCCCAGTCAAAGTGGAAGATTCATCTCACGCAGTTTATATCCACCAAGAATTAGCATCTCCTATAGTTACAGGAAAGAGATTAGAGAATCCAAACGGATATTTATCCTAGCTATGGAAGGTTGTCTAGACCCATTGCAAGGAAGGCAGTACAGATGCTAGGCTGGGGAGAGGAGGGGTCTTGGGGCCCATCATTTCAACACCATCACATCTCACATAGGCTGATCCTGACACTGCACTTTCAAACCACCGTCCAAAGAAGGGATGAACTGCCTTCTTCAGAGCCTCTTGCCTTCTACTGACTGCAAAAGGAGTTTAAATTTATGCACTAAACCCATAGATGATGAAGATTAGTTGAAGAAATTGCATCCAGGAATGGATGCAATCAAATGAAGATACCCTGAGAGAGACAACCAGTGCTCTCAGCATGTTTGGCCAGGGAAGTTCACCTTTCCACAGGGAAGGACAAAATGAGTGCTCCAAGGAACATTTGTTTACCCACTGTAAAGAATTAAAGAGTTTTTTTCTTTTCTGTAATGGGACTCATTTTTGGTTTGCTCAACAGTAGCATTTAGGGAAAGTATGTAGTGATACTCAGCTCTCCAGGTCGACTGCAAATTCCCAGTCAACTGTCTAACATACTTGTGGATTGCAGACACACTAAAGTCTTACAAGTAAAATATGCCCATTCACTAAGCCATTTCTTTTTTTGATAATTATAATGTAATTAATACAGAATTTGCTTCAGTCATCACTAGTTACAACTACAGAGGATATTTTTGCATTAGATATGGGCACATAGACTGCAGAAATAATGTATTTCTGTAAGCTCTTGCTGGTATTCTGTCATGGGAGCAAATCAGATCTGTAATTAGATCTTTCATAAGCAATCTGACAACGACATAGTAATTTATGCACCTTAAAAATTTCTGAAGCACCTTGCTCAGTTGGAGCAAAATGGAGATCAGATGGAGTCCTTTCATATGGGTTCTCACCTCACTTATGCCCTTTCTCAACTCCACCAACTTGGATTGTTTATATCTTATATGTTCACACTAGGGTAAGTGAAACCTAAGGGAACATTAGCTCATTTCAGGGGGGGATGAGAATTCTTGAGAGGATCCTCCTTTTCTACTGTGTTCCACCATTCATAGACTAAACTGCAGTATCATGAAGAGCATATTCACTGACTGAAAAATAAGATAATCATATACTGAGAAAAAGGAAATGGAGAAAATGAACAAAACTAGAATATAAAGCAGAGATTAGAGGCACAAATGTGTACTCACAAAGGTGCTGAAATTTTGACAAATCAGAGTTGCAGTATCTGCTGCCAGTTCTAAGCAGAATCTGAATGAGGCAGACAGGAAAGTATGCAGGGAAAAGCTTCATTCATGTTTGATTTGTTTTCTGAAAAAAAATATGTTTATCTTTAATACACAAATTTGACTAGTAGTTGCACAGATGCTGGCACCCGATCAAGTAATGAAGCCCTCAAAAAACAGAGAGTAAAATAACAAAACAGCTTTCAATCTTCTGCTTGGAGATAAAAGGAAAACAGACATGGATCTAAAGCAGGAGAGAGAAGAGTAAGTACTTTTCTGAAAGTCTGCTTGCATAGCCTCATGAAATGCATTTTATAACTCTTAACAATTACTGGCTCTCTCCTACCATTCCTGAAGGCTGAGACATTGATCATCAACTGAACAATTGCCGCTAATAATTCATTTGGCTGCATTCCAAATAAGAGTAGCAAGATAGTCATGGAATTGTATATATGAGACCAAACCAAAATATTTTCCTGGTTACTAACCAGTTCAAAAAGTCCCTAAAGACACATTTTAAAACCAAACCAAAGCAAAGCAAAAGAGAGGAGGAATATATGAAATAAAAATTCTCACAAGAATGGTCTTTTCCATACGCAGGTCAATAACACCATTTGCAATAAAGCATGATCAGGTTTCAAAGAGTTATTACATGAGAAATCTTCCAAAGTACATGGTATCTCAGTCCAATACTTTCCAATTGACTAACTACAACCAGATTTCTGAAATCCAAAGCAGTCACTCGGTTTTGAAACTTTCTTCTTTAGTCTACATATAGATTCAGAGATTACCATTTGCAACGAAAACAATGAGAGAAACAAAAAACAGACTACATAATTAAATTATTTTAATTTATAGTGTTCTAGAATGCAACATAAACCATTTCATGTGAAAATTTAAGTAAAATATTATCTGGGTCTATTCTGGATTTACAGTCAGGCCCTTCCTAACATAGAAAACAAAGTTCAGAGAAGCATGGGAAAAGCAGTGAAGTCCATAAAAATTCAAATGTATTCACAAAAGGCCCAATCCTAAGCATTCTCATGTCAGTGGGAGACCTGTTCCTCTAACCAGGAATAGTTATATTGTCTCAGCTAAGCTGTTTCTAACTTTTGTAAAATATATTCCTAAGGAGATTTTCCAGTAGTTACCTAACTTAGGTATCTCAGCACTAAACTTTTAAAAATGTAAGTGGGTAAAGTGAACTTAACTCAAGATAAATAATGGTCTTACCAAAAGTTCAAGTGAACACCCATGTATTTTACAAATTGATACATTAAGCTTTTATGCTGCCTTTTGCTGAAGTAATAAGCCACAGAACTCACACAGGTTCAGGGTCTTTTGACAGTTAATTTATAAGTGACAACTCAGAACAAGCAACTAAGACTTCAAGTTCCTCAGTGCCAAAAAGTAATTAGCTAAAACCTACATGAGTTTGTTTGCTGTTAAAGACAAGCTGAACTGCTTTATATACCTTGTAGAACATCATCCTTTCAACACTGCGCAAATGAGTTTTCTTTGAAGACTTGCATAAGGCTATTGTAAACTATAGCCAGACTCTGTGTCAGAGGAATTAAGTGAAATCTAGGGACAGAATTTGTCCTATATTTTTAATCACATGCAAAATTAAAAATTCCATCTCTTCCAGACACAAATTTGTCAACTCCTTTCAAATGAAACATCTACAGTAAACCATAACATGGTAAATCATAATGAATAACTCTAAAACCAAGCATTAATTAAACTCATATGTGAATTCTTTTATAGCAGAATACAGAGGAGTTCAGATCTCCATAGCCAATGAATGTTGAAATTAATTCAAGCTCTACCATCCCCAGCAGTCTTTTAAAAATGCACAGGTAGTTTGATAAAATGACAGATTATTTCATTTCACAGCTGAACCAGTGTTCTAGGAAGTCTCCTAGTCTGTAGTGCTCCTACCATATAATAGGAAAAAAAAAAAAAAAAAAAAAAAAAAAAAAAAAAAAAAAAAGTGAGGTGATGATACAAGCTTTACATCAGCCTTTGACCTCTTGTTGTTCATACACACCGTCACTGAATCTCTCGATTGCATGTAGGTCATTCTTTCCAATTAAAACCTTGTGAACTACAAGCACTTCACCAGCCTTGAAGGGAAAGTTATTTCCTTTCAAACATGCATAAAGAGCACAGTGACTTGAACAAGGTGTTCCAGTGTTTTAGTCACAAGGGTCAGACTGGGAAATAATTTTCTTCTATATCTTCATTCTTTCTTTATTCCCTGGATCTCACTGCTTTAGTATAATAGAAAAACCTGTGGGACAAACTTCTGAACTGCAATTCCTAGCACAGAGTGACTATTTTTTTGAGCATAACACTTTCAGATGGAAGTGAAAACCTTAGCAACTATAATCTTCAATCATGGTGAAATGGTAGTCACTTGAAATCCTGCCAATACAATAAAGAAATAATTGGGTCATTGCATTTTTCAATTTCTGACACAAAAACATTGACAAAAGGAAGAAAATTCACTTCTATCAAATACACTGCTGTTAATTTCACTCTGAAGACATTTGTCAGTGTTTCAGCCTCAGTGTCACTCTCTCTGCTCTCCTAGTCCCACACCAGTGAAAAATTGCCAGTCCTACTTAATTGCAGCCTCATTTCAGTTTTTCATTTTCTCTAATCTATCTCTCAGTAGAATAAAGAGTTACCCAGGAACATTTTCTGAGACATTTCATTCATAGATTATAGACATGAAAATACAAATCGTGGCCAGTTTTTAAAATCCCACTTTTGTAACTCTCTCCAAATTCGTAAGAGAAAAAGGTACCTTTACTTTAAAGCCACAGATTTCAAACCTATGTATATAGAACTTGCCTTTGAAAAGCATATCCAAACATCAGTGTCTGTATTTGGTTACAAGACTACCTTTAGGCTGGCTTGAAAGTTTCAATATTTGGTGGAAACACACAGAGATAAAATACATTTTTTCTTTTTTAACAGAGATTTCTTCTCTTCATAGTTTTATGAGTTCTTATAGCACTTTTAAGGACACCCAAGTAAAGTGAGATCTAGGTGATTTCTCATCAAATCTCACATCTATCAATGAGAGAAATATCCTTTCTGTCATAATCACACTGTTTGGGATTTTTTTCTCATATCTAATAAATGCCTTTGGGGTTTGGAAATAATCTATGGTAATGTATGACCTGCTGATATTCCACAATTGGTAAACAGAGAAAATTAAAAAATCTCAGGGGGAAAAAAGGGCACTTGTTAGTTATCATTTTATATAGAATTTACACAAAAAGACCGGGATGAAATTTCTGTACTCCTAGATAAAGACAGTACAATTCTCCAGCAGAGATGAGAGATGAATGCCTTAGGATATAGCCTCTCTTGCTGCACATTCCAATCTCTCTTACTGTTAATGGAATGGCATGCACTTACTGAAATGCAAAACCACATCTCTCTGCTGGTGTTTAAACACGGAAATAAAAAGTGTGTTTATTACCAAGAGAGAGCTTGTACAGATAAAGCATGGGACTGACATTCTTAAGGGTGTTTTTATGACACTTGTGTTACCTTGATGGACAATCTGTGTTGTCAGGACCTTGAAGGAGGTACTGCATTCCTTATCAGCACTAATAGTCTAAATGATGCTCACTCTGTAATTGGCACCTGAATTAGGACATTCTTTTACAAATAGCTGGAGATATTTATACAAGTTCACAGACAATTTTGGGAGGAACTCTTGTCTTCCTCAAAGGCAAAGAGGCCTCACAGGGAGACTTTGACAAATTAAAGGCCTGGGTAATCACCAACCATGTGAAATTCAACAAGAGAAAGTGCCAGTTTCTGCATCTGGGGTGGGAATACCTTGGATGTGTATTAGGACTAGGGAATGAGACTCTGAAAAGCAGTCCAATGTAAAGAGCTAAAAGTGTGAGACTCATAGCCAGGATGGTAGAGCAAGTGCAATGGCAGTACAGGGTTCAGCACAAAGCAGTGCACTGCACACAGTTGTCTTGGAAAAAATCCTTCAGACCTACTAACTGGTGTTGGCAGATAGAGCTATTTTGTACAAGGAATGTAATATCCAAGATCACCAGTGAGCAGTTGCTGCCATGGAACTGGGGAGCAGGGCGCTGTGGGGACCTCAGGGGTGAGTGTTCTGCATAGAGCTGGGACAAGCAACAGGGACACCAACAGCCTCTGACCCTTCTGGGAAGCAACAAGCTGGGCTTTCAGTCTGGCCAGAGTTAGCAGAGATGCAGGGCTGAGCACAGACACTCCTGCAGCTTTGCTGGAGCTGGGATAGGACATGGCTGAACTGAAGTGGGGCCCAGGATCCTGGTGGGTGGTCCCAGGTTGGGCCGACGGATGATAATAAGGCCTGGTGTTGCCCTCAGGACTATGCACTTTATCTCAGGAGAAGTTTTTAATAACACTAGAAGCTTCCTTAGTGAATCCCATTAGTGTCCTAGATCTATTAGGGAACTGACTGCAAGAAAGCTAATGCACACACAAATATCAATGCCATGAAATCTCTATATAGATATATCCATTTTCCAACTGACATCAACTTCCCTTCTTTGCTACAGCCAAAGACAGCTACTAGTGAGGTTCCAGGTCAGCCTGGAAGTGACACTACCTCCCAAAGCCTGAATTGTACAAGCATTTTTAAACCACAGAAATGCTTTTATTTTCCCTATCCAGCTCAAGAGATGCTGACTACCCCTTGTCAGAAATCATTGCCCAATGTGACAGTGGAACAGCACCATAATTCTTCTCAAGCAAACTCAGACTGATTGTCTTAGACAGTTTAAATCTTTAGTTGAAGATTACCTGACTGATTTTGCCTGTGGCAAATTAAGAAACACTTGCATGTGTCGCTTTGCAGGTCTGTAGTCCCAAAGCTTCCTCTATCATAAATGCCTGCCTTGGATGTTTTTGTATATATAAAATGCAAGTGTCTGTTTTCATCTGTTAGGATCTCTTGCTCTGTTAGCAAGACTTGTTATGCCACTGTATTGTAGCTATACTGAGCAACAGAGAACACGTAAAGAGCTCACCTTTGTCTTTCCCTCCTGATAGTGACAGGAAAAGAGGCAACTTTACCTGGAGAGAGTTGAAGAGAACTGGATGATTTTGCATCACCTGTTCTAATATTTGGTGCCTATTATTCACTGGAAGAACTTCTTGTGTGTGACACAAAGCCCATGGGTTTTGTCAGATCCACCATGCACAGGGAGGAATTGTGGCCAATGTATGTGTCTCCATCTGGACTCAAGATTCTGAATTACCTTCTCATTCCTGAGAAGAAACTCTTGGTACCACGGAGTTACCCTCAAAACTTTGTTTTGGAGCATGTTGGACCCTTCCACATATGGCACAGCTCCTGGTTTATTTCCATTATGTCATTGAGATGCTAACAAAGGTCTACAAACTGCCTTCTTTCCTGAGGAAAGCAACAGGCAACCTCCAAATGGCCAGTTTGTAACAGGTGGGTACAGGACACACAGAAAAGAATTTCTGCCATGTACACCAAGGAAGCAGAGGCAATGAAGAGAAGAGATAGACCTAAGGGCCTTTTCAAAGCTAGCAAATTAATAGTGGAAAGGTTTGAAGGGGAAGGACCCTTCCTTACAAGAAATGGAGTTTGGGAATGAAGCAAGCCCTTTTAACCAAATTAGATATTATAACCTTTTCTTTTCCTCCTTGAAGACCAAGATTTGTGTTTTCTGAGATAAATTTCATTTATATAAAAGGTAGTTCCTCTCTGGGGTTCCAGCCAGAATATTCAAAGATAGCAAACATAAAAGCCTGGCTTGGCTTATTAGAAAATCTATCCCATGTGTGAATGGGAACTATTATACTTAGTTGATGCTCATAGTACAAGCTCTTCTCCTACTTTTACAGCCATGTTCTTCATTTATCTCTTAATTAACTTTTCAGAGCACATCAAGAATGGAAAACAACACATCTTTTCCTCATGCTTCAAAAACCCTTTCTCAATATTTCCTGTCAGAGGCTCAAGATCTGTTTATCATTCTGTAGTTAGGAAAGGAAGAACAGGACAGTCAGAGTGTGTTAAAGAGATTTGAACTATATAATAATCCTATAAAGAATGGAACTTGAAATATATTTTCATATAAGAAGTGAAAAATTTAAGGAAACTCTTGGACTTCGTAAAGTTGTTGAGTGACCAAAGTATCTTTTTCATTGCTGTGGCTGCTGCAGTCACAGTTCTGCAGCCTGCCTTTCCCTGACAGCTCTGTACCCTCTTGTGGGGATGTTGGAATTGTTTTATAAGTTTTAGTTATAAGCATAGTATAGTTTTAATTGTAACTTTAGTGTAGCTTTTTAGCCACCTTAGGTGGGCCCCTGTCCTGGAATGTGTTCTTATCAGAAGTTAATAAGAATTTCCAAGACAACCCAGGTTTCTGCCCAGAGACTGTCTCCCATTGGTCCCTCCCCAGGATGAATCCCTACCCATCCTGTACAATGTATATTTCCCCCCTCTGTCCATCAATTATCTCCAAGGTCCAGAGGTTTGGTCAGTGGTTGGTGGATCCCCCAGGGACCCCTCCCCAATTTACCTTGATTTGTTAGTGTTTAGGTAATTCAGTTGGCATTTGCCACCTTGCTTTGTTTTATTGGTTTACAACTTGTATCCACCCCTGGAATTGTTTGGGACAAAAACCCCCTGCAGCTCAGGTTTGGGGTCTCTCTCCAGAGGCACC
Source organism: Aegithalos caudatus (assembly GCA_013389925.1). Lineage (NCBI taxonomy): Eukaryota > Metazoa > Chordata > Aves > Passeriformes > Aegithalidae > Aegithalos > Aegithalos caudatus. Next base: position 113,785 of record WEIU01022415.1, read on the forward strand.
GGGCCTGGGGTCAGGGGCTTCCCCTGTGATCCCTGAATAAAACATTTGCCCCAAGCCTCGAGAGTTTCCCCTCTTTCAAACCATGGCCGTGACAGCAGAGGTAATGGTGCTGCAGAACCAAGAACCCACACAAAGGTTCTGTGGTGGCGTAGCTCAGAGCTACCAGGTGTTCCAGCCGAACACAGGGCTGGCCAGAGAGAGAGATACGCACTCCAACACCCTCTCACTCAGGTTTTAAAGCAGCATTTTCCAGATTCTCGAGAGCTGGATTTTTTCCCTTTTTGCTCTAACACTATTGCTCTCATGTTGTTATTATCATGGCCTTGCATCTCCAAACTCTGCTAAGTGTCATTATAGATTCTTTTTGTTGTTGGCATAAGAATCCCACCTTCTTTCCCCCCTGTCTCCTACCCTTGGTTGTAGTGTTTGATTTACATTAAAGAGAGACAATGATGCCATTCAGAGGGACCGTGGCTGACTTTAGAGGTGGGCATATTCAAAACTCATGAAGTTCAACAAAGAAAAGTCCAAGGTTCTATACCTGGTACATGGCAATTCCAGGCACACCTACAGGCTGGGAAGAGAAGTGATTGAGAGCAGCCCTGCAGAGAAAGACTAGGGGGTGGTGGTTGATGAAAAACTCACCATAAACCAGCAGTGTGGGCTCACAGCCCAGAAAGCCAAGTAAACCCTGGGCTGCATCAAAAGCAGTGGCCAGTGGGTGGAAGGGGGTGATTCTCCCCCTCTGCTCTGCTCTTGTGAGATTCCCTGGAGCACTGAATCCAGCTCCTGTACCACCAACATAGGAAGGATGTGGAGCTGGTAGAGCAAGTCCAGAGAAGGGCCACAAGGTGGATAAGAGAACTGGAGCATCTCCCCTGTGGAGGACAGGCTGAGGAAGTCGGAGCTGTTCAGCCTGGAGAAGAGGTTGTGTGGAGACCTCATGGCAGCCCTCCAGTATCTGAAGGGGGCACACAGGGAAGCCAAAAATGGACTCTTTGTCAGGAACTGTAGTGATAGGACAAGGAGTAATGGCTGCATATTGAAAGAGGGGAAGTTTAGGTTAGATATTAGAAAGAAATTCTTTACTGTGAGAGTGGTGAGGCACTGGAGCAGGCTGGCCAGGAAGGTTGTGGATGCCCCAACTCTGACAGTGCTCAGAGCCAAGTTGGATACAACCTTGAGCAGCCTGGTGCAGTGGGAGGTGTGCCTGCCCACGGCAGGAAGGGTTGGGACTAGATGCTTTTTAAGATCTCTTTCAACCCTTTAACATTCTATGATTCTATGGTAATATGTGAGCTTTACAACCAAGAGCAGCACCTACTCCTCATCAAAGCATATTCCTATCACTGCTAATAGCACTGTAAGCAAGGCAACAAAAGAGGGTTTGATCAGGTTCTGAGAAAAAAAAAATATAGTCACTCTAGGAAACTTTTTTGAGGGAAGAAGGGATCCTGATGAACTGGAGAGGGCATCTGCAGAGTGTTTGACAAGGGACCCTCATCACTTTTTCTCCTGGATGGACCTAGGGACAGCCTTTCTGCTTTATTTTTCAACTTGCTCTCTCTTCTATTCCTAATATTTTTCCCCCAAAGTAACTTTCAGGACTACAGCCTATATATGTTTGTAGCTACAGACCCTGCTAAGAAGTCTTTGAGCATGTTAACATGGCTCAGCATCCTTTGTGAAGCAATAACAAAGCCATGTCTCCAGTGTTAGAGATACGTCTTTCTTGGTAGGCCTGTGGAGTTCCCAAGTAGAGTATAATGGGGATTAGAGGAAAAAGGCAATTAGAAGACTCAGAGCAGAGGAGACAGCCTCAGATCAGAATTCAAGGCTTGGAAGTAAAATCAAGACAATGCAGAAGTTCACTGAACTATGGGATCATAAACCATTAAGATAATATAGAACTAGGACAAAACTTCCAGTTAAAAGCCTAAAACATGCAGTCAGACAGAGTTTGTGAAAAACAGCATGAAAATTGTTCAAAGGGTAGAAATACAGACATTAGAAATGTTCAGTCTTCAGACAGCTTTTGTGTTTTTAAGAAGCAAAATCATTTTATGAAAGTCTGGAGACATAGACTGACAGTACTGAAAAAGAAACAAAGTGAAAATGCTGTAATAATCTGTATCACTGCTAACAAGGCTTCACTAACAGTCAAGATTTCTCTGAGCAAGGAATCAAGAGATTTTGTTCTGTCAAATCCCTAAGATGAAGATACATCCAGGGAATACAATAACATATAGTTATTAACATATTAACTTCTAATTATTACCATTATTAGCACATTAAAATCGAAATAAAATTATCAATTATGAAGGTTTGGTACTATTCAGTGATTATTTCTGTTGAAAATTAACACTTATAACCAATGTTTCAATCTTGTTCATTGTATTTGGTGTAACAGAAAACAGAATGATTTCAAACACATTTGTTCACATATAGCAATAATCTTGCCTGCCCGTGGAAGTGGTGTGAAAGTAATTTCAAAGTTATTTGAAGAGTGTCACTGTAACATATTGTGAGTAAATGACAGAACATGAAAAGGATTGTCTATCTCTGACTAGAAAGAAGCAACACAGGCTTTATCCTGTACCAGACACAACCTGAGAAATACACTCCATGTCCTCCTCTTTCCTTTCAATCAATATCACAGCAAAGAGCAAATGCAGCAACAAAGAAGGGTGCCAGACCTGTGCTGTCAGTTCTGGCACAGTCCAAACCTGGGAACTGCTTGGCTAATGATGCAAATCCTGTGCTACATCACAGCCCAAGTGCTAACTGTACTACTCTGTATCTCCCACATATGTTACATCATAGCAAGCAGCACTTCTCAATTAAATTCATAATTCCCTTTTGCTTTTCTTTTTTAATTAATTCAGATCCTTAGCATATTTTCTTGATTTTTCTGAGGTGATAGCCCACTTCTGCAAGTATCAACAAACAGGAGTAATTCCACAGCTATCTCTGGGAACAAAATGACTCAAGCAAGCAAAGGAATAAATCCCCAGTGTCAGGGGCTGTTCAACTTATTCCATAGAGACTGACAGCCAATCTGATATAGTTTCTGAGGTCAGTGTACATAAATAGTAGCTTATGCTGTTTTCAGCCTCCTAATCCCTATCTTGTATGGATTCATTTCCTGCAAATGGGTTTATAAAATGCCTTCAGAGAATGTTTGGAGATGAATACCATAATGGAGACTACTGCCCTTTTGTTTCTAAGTTGCTTTTCTTGCCATAGAATCTGATCTATTTGGCAGCATGGGAACATTCCATTATAAATAATATTACTGCCCTTAGAAGACTTCCATGTTTCTGGCTGGCCTTCCCTTACTGTCCTCAGTATAAATAATGTGGGCAAAAACTTTCCAAAAGGCTGAGGTTGTTTTGGGAAGTATTGGGGGATGAATTATAGAAGTATTTTAAGTACTGCTACATGCTTTTCACTACTCCTTTGATCATCTTTTGACAATACATTATAATAAAATGAGCAGGAGATAATGGATTTAGTCACATATCTTTCCACATATTCCAGGGCAGAAAACTGGGTGCAAAGGTTTAGCACCAACAAACTATCCAACATTGTTTTCTGCCTGTGTTCAACACCTCCTGGCCCTGGAGTAATCCTCACTTTACTAATAGCTTATTCAAAAGTGTCCAAAATTGTGGGCAAGCATGGAACAAGATTTTAGATTTTGATTCCTGTAAGAAAGACTTACAAGCCTGAAGATATGATCAATAGGAAGTACAAAATTGCTCCATTAATTTTTCAACAGAGAACTTAGTTAGCTGGAAGATATTGCACGGTTGTTTGTGTTTTTTTCCTAGATCAAAAATGTATGAGAAAGAGGAATAATACTGTAAGAGGAATTATTCATGCAACGTCATGGACAAAATAATATGTTTTTGTAAAAATATATTTTTAATAAAAGCAAGGAAACAAAGCCTCACCTTGAGGCTAAAGTAGTACAGAAAGAGTCAGGAGATAAATGCTCATTTCCTGCATCTGATACTTTATACCTGTGTGACCTTGAATAGCTCATACGTAGCTCAGAACTGCTCCCCTGGAAGCCAGTGACAAGTCTCATAACTTTCAGTGGTAAAATAGTTCAGGTGGTAAAATGTGAGACCCTGAAGCACTGTAAGATGTGTGGAGGAACCTCATAAAGTAGTTGTGGTTCTATCTTGAGCCTAACTCTACACAGTCTATGTGAATTAACTGGCTTTACTATTTTTCATAGCTTGTAGGTAATAAAACCTCAAATGTGCAGTACAATGCAGTACACTGAAGTAAAATATGATAAATAATATATCAGCAATTATAATGCAATACAATTTAGTTATAAGTATTATATATGGAGCCCTTACAAAAAATTTAGAAAACAGCTTCAAATGTTTTTATATTACAGAAAATGTGATGAGCAACACTCATGCAGAGTAGGCACAGAGAGGTCCTAACTGAATTGTGGAAAAGCTCATCATACCAGCATGGATCAGGGCACTGTTTTTTGCTCATGGAAAGGAAATCCACTGACAGCTACTAAACTCTTAGTAACTATGACTCAAATAAATTCTCCTCCGAGCTGCTAGAAATCAGAGGCTCGTACAGGATTCAGAGAAGCATCATGTTCTTATACTCTACTAGGAAATAATACAGATTTAGCCACAGTCAGAGAGAGAATAGATAGTTGCACAGAACTGTGTCCAGGCAGTGAACTTGTATAGGGACCTCTGTTCTTGCAGAGGGAGTCTTTAACTCCAGGCTGCCATGGAAAATGGCTCAGAGTGGAAGTTGGTGCTGTAGGCAATTTATCACATGGCCACTTTAATCATGTGAGTGATCCCTCTGAAATCAACAGCATTTTTACTACATTACAGAAGGCTCTGAAACCTGGAAAGGAGAGACAGTCCCTGAGCTGCAGGCAAACTCCAATGAGTGGGGGCATTTACAGGCTGTGAGGGGATGGAGAAAGGAGCCATTAGGGAGTTTTGTCTGGGGAGTGTGAGAAAAGTGCAATATGACTGGGAATTTCAGGTCACCATTCTGAATACAAAATTATTAAATACTGGCTGATGAAGCCCCTGTGGCCTAAGAGAAAGATTTATGCTGAATGGCCACCAAATGCACAAGGATTATCTTCATGCAGGAGAAGCTGAGGCTGTTCACTCTGCTAGTGAGGTAGTGCTCTGATGTGTGCAGAGGGAAATCTTCTAAAGTGACAGACCTTACTGAGACTGGTATAACTAATCAAAGAGAAGGTACCAACTCTCAGCTGAGGATAGTTTTCTTGACTGACAGATTATTTCTTTCATTTAATGTTTTTGCCTGAAAATTTCCATTTTAGTCATAGTTTCTTTAGAATGCAATCCCAGTAAATGAAAGAAAGCTGTGAGGTAGTTGTTTCCACAGTGTGAAGGCTGGTGCAGAGGGTTCCCTGTTTATCAGATATCTTATTTATTAAAGGTATGAGCAGAGTACTGAAGCTTCATACAATCTTGGTACAGGGGCCAAGGTCCAAAAGCTTTACAGTGCTCCACTACATTCCCTCAGAAAAAATAATGTTCACATTTGCCTTGAAAGTAGTAATATCTGGTGGAATTACACAGCTGGTGTGCTGGCTGAGTTCAGCTGTAAAGAAAAGTAATCTGCTCAGTCTGCCCTCAGGTCTGTTCTTGCCATTTGGTGTCAATTGGCCATAAAAGAGAACTTTCACTTTGAATCATCAGATGACATTAGGGGATCTAATAATCTGTGTAATTATTTTAGACAAAAAATTTTACTGGGATTTTCTCTTCAGATAAAATTACTTGCAATAAAGAAAAGGCCATAATTAACATTTAAGATACTATTTTTTTTATGTCATGTAACCTCACAGGCAATGTTTGCACTTCATAGACCTGTAATGATAACTAAATCTCTTCATAGATGCTATTCTATTGAAGGTTGAAGTAGGAATAATATTTTGGACCCACTGAAACAAAATTTACTTCCTGTGAGGTAGAACTTTTTTTTTAAAGGCTAACTTACATTTCAAGCTAAAATGCTCTTGATTTGCAAAAACTGCAACAAAATATAGTGTACATTTAATATGCAAAAATAACATTTTTTCTTCAAAATTATTCTCAGGAGAAGGCATAGCAATTCTACACCATCAGAAAGTTGCAAGTGTTTATTTTCAGTGTGCAAAATCAAGATATAAAAATATTGTTTACTTTTATGTGAGCTAAGATAGATACAGGTCTGCGTTGCCCAAGCAAGTGGAGAGTTCAGTGTCTCTGTGGAATGAAAAAAAAATTTCAAAAAAGTAGGATTTAAAATCTTTTTCTGTACAGCTCTTTACTGTCCCTCTGACACTGCCTTAAATATCACGTCTCCTCTAAGCAAAGGATGTGTATTTTATCCTTCTCTGGATGTGAACTGATCTTTTGTCTCAAGCTTACTCTTCACAGTAGTGGAGTAAACAATGCCTTTTTCATTATTAGAGACAATGATTGAAGACAGGTGATCTGTACTGTTCTGTGATTACATTTATAAAGCATTCAGTAAATAAATCACAGAATGTGTCCTGCCTCCAAATGCAAAAGTAATTACAGGCTTTTTGAGCATCATTGCTACTCTGCATTTCAGAAGAGATTTCAGTGAAATTAATGAACTCAAAGACCCATGAGGTAACTCTCCAATATAGGAAGTGACTGTTTCCCATTCATCCTGTCTCAGAGGACAGTAGTCAAGACTGAGAACTGAGTCCCTTAAAACCAAATATCCTCTGAAAAATACAACCTATATTAACAGGAGATAAGATCAATTTTTTTATTACTAATATTTTGACATTTTTACTGCATGATCATATAACTCTCTTAATCTCCAGTAATTTGTCTGCCTCCACACAAGTTCCTTAAATGTGAACTAAAACCTTTATAAAATTGATTAGAACTGATATAATGACCGATAAATTAGTGTCTATTATGAAATACAATCTTGAAGATTGCATTGATTTCCCTGAAATGACTACATATCTTCTTGGTACCTGAGAGCACACAATAAGAACCTGGGAATACACCACCATCAAATACACCTTTGCAGCTGTCAGAAAAGGTCTGGAGTTAGTGGCACTGGTTGGAATAACAGTCGGGGAGGTAGCCACAGATCTCTTCTGGTTTCAGAAAATATGATGGATGTGTATCAGAGCATTGCTAAATATTTTGATCCATTTCTCTCCTATATTCCCTGTGATTTCTGAATCTCTCACTTGGAGAAAACATCAAAATGACACTGATAAAAATACACAACTACTCACAGCGTATTTTTAGTGTTCATTCCAAATGTTTGGGTTTGGTTTTTTTTTCTTTTCCTTTTACTTGCTTTGTACCTGGCTATTAACACAGCACATCAAATAAAACATTTACAGTCATTTAGAAAACAGGTACTTTTGCCAGTGTGGAGATCTGTCAGAAGCAAAGACCCCAGCAAGATATCCTATGCTGAAACCTGTGTCTGCCTTTTTTTGTGTGTATGTGAAAATGTTCAGCTGAGATGGTTTGAGCGCTTCCTCACAAACCCATCTGAGAAAGGACAGAAAGAGGTTCCTTTCCAGGGCAGCTCATCCTACCTCCCTGACATTACTTGAGAAAAAGAAAAGTCATCTTCTGGAGCTGCCTTTTTCTCTTTACAGACTCAGCATGCTCACAGAACACTGATTTTAAATGTATGTGTCATTTTTGACAGGAAGACAAAAAGTGATAAGAAGTATCCCTTCCAGAATTCTTTAGTTCAACTTCTAACATGAAGGGAAGGTGAAAACAAAACCATTATTAAGGGTTTTTTTGCCTGTATGTTAGAAACCTTAGTTCTCAGTGTGTCTAATGTTATCCAGAAGTTTTTATTCCAAGAGCAGTTCTAGAGAACTAGAACTAGTTGTTGGTTGTATTAAATCAATGAAGAATTGCTGTGACAACCAACCCACAAAACAACATTGGCAATGTATTGATTTACTTTCGTTTTAATGGAGCTGTAGTGGGTTTCCTTCTGAAACAGTCCATAAAGAGTCCATAAATAGGCCATTTTAAACATTCCTTCTGGAATGCAGAATGAAGAACTCATTTGCTCCAAAATGCCAAGAAATGAACATCAAAGAAAAGATCATGGAATTTTTTTTCTGTGTACTAAATACTTAAATGTCAAAGCATGTTATTTGTATGTCAGTTGTTTGTTTCTTTCTCTTATAAAAGATTAAACATTTTAAAAACCCACGAGTTTGAATGTTCTCTGCGTTTTCCCTGGTAGGATAGCCAATGCTGAGTCAATTAAAAAAATTACCTAATATATCTCTGTTGACTTACATTGGGAAGACACTCCAGTTGCTATCTCAGTCACAGAGGCAAGTCATTCTTTCCAAGCTGTCTTCATGATATAAAGATGTTTAGTATCATTATTTTATCACACTGTATTTTGATTTTTTGTTTGCTTTTTTAAACAGCAACTTCTAGAATGGAAAAGGGCATGATTTGTGCTTTAAGAAAAGGCAGTTTTCTCAACAGTAGGAAGGCAATGGTCTCTTTATTAAAGAAATGAAAAGTAAGAATCCAGCTCCGAAAATCAGTGAAACAACATTTTGTTCACCACTAATAAAAAAACACTCTGCAAACATCAGATAAGACTAATCTAGAATATAGGAAAGGCTGGTGACACAGATAATATAAAACAAAAACTAAATAAGATAACAGAAAATTAGTTTGAACTTCTACACTAGGTGATGGAACAGAACAGGAAAACCAAATTTCATTTTGGAATCCTGATAAATGCATGTTCTTCCCAAGCTTTCAGCAGACCAGGTTTATAGAATTCTGGCATCTGGGGTGTGGTAGCTGTACCTTTCGCATTATTAGCAATACCCAGCCATGACAGATGTCTACTGCAAAGCACAGAAAACACTTGTTAAGAAAAGATTTTTTCCCCCTCTCTTATTACTTAAGGCATGTGGTTTTGAATGTAGGATTGGACAGAGGCAGAGGCTGCAATTTATTTATTTAGAAAAAAAAGGTGATTTCCTAATAATTCAAACTGTATTTTCAGCATAATAACACTATAAATATTCAAATTCTGTTCTTAATTTAGATGTAATTACAATATTCATGATTTACTGGTTTACTCTGCTAATTTTTATTGTTTTAGAACATGCTCAGTGTCTCTATTACAGCTTTGGGATTTTCTTTTTTAGTTTGAGCACTGCAAGCTTTGCATCACCTATAACAAATAGTCCTCTTCGTCATTAGAAAAGAATCATAAAATTTTTAGGTTTCCAACTATTACTGCAATTTTATATTTGATAAACATCAAATCTGCAAATACCTACTCAGCCTTAATATCTGCAAGTAATCTCAGTGGAACTGACAAGTAGGATTTAAAGGCTACTCAATGGCATCATAGCAACCTGTTGATTTAAAAGAAATTCAGGTCAGTTATCATAAGAAAAATTGGAAACAATAGGGAGCTCCTCAATCATGTCTCAATCATTTGTGCATTTCTTAGAAATCTTGTGTCAAGTACAATTTCATAGAATGCAAAGGCATACTTCTAAATTTAGCTTTCTTTGAAAGATAGCTTGGGGCCACTAATTACTAGAATGGCATTGCATTGTAATCCATTGTACATGATCTATCAATATTTGAAACACAGTCTTCTAAGACATGTTTACAGTTATAATTGAGGATAATGTAACTGTCTATTCCTATTCTTGTGCACCACCTGCTTTTGTTTAACTAGTCCTGACCACAGAAGAGCCCCAAGTTAACTACAGTAAATCCTACATAGAAGTGTCATGTTGAGACATTTGATGGGTCACTTTTTCTTAATAAGGATCCATCCTGCTGAGCACCACAGCTCCCATCCTGCTTGCATTGCCAGGGCTCAACATTCTCTCACCAGGCTGAGACAGAAACCTCACTGAGCAGCTGTGAGCTGTCTCTTGGCTGCTGGAAGACAGCCACAACCAGCCTAAGCTGTGTCAGACAAAAATACTCATTCTTAGAGGAACCTTGTCTTTGTCACATCCAATTGCCTGCTGATTCTTGAAGAAGCTGATATTGATTCATCCTGCTGTCAGACCAACATCCAGTTTCTCCAGCCTAAGCAAGCAGAAACAGAAATGAGACAAAGGCTAACTACGCACTCAGCTTAAGTTGTCACCTGAAAACAGACAGCTGTGGATGTGGGTTACAAGAATGGGAACAACCACAGTACTGTCTATGATTGATCATCTACTTTCAATATTATTCCCATTTGCTGGGATCTCTCTACAGCATCTGGCTGTGGGATGAGGTATGATGATGCCTTTTCAAAGTAGGGTTCAAGAAGTTTGCTAAATCAATTTAAATCTGTCCTGAAGCATAGAAAAAGGAGACTCCACATCTCTTTTCATGTCTCCCAATATTTACTTTTACACTTTTCATATTCATCATTTACTTAGAACTACTAGCTAAACAATCAGTTTGGTAGAAAAGAAAAGGAGAATATTCTGAAAGGTTTGCAAAGATGGGGGTTCACATCCACAGAGGTAAATTCAAGTCCCCACCCTGTTTTTTTTACTGACACTAAGCTCCTCTGTAGTAGCATTCCTAAGAAGTCAAGTTGGTTCTGTGTGGTTATGAGATTGTATCCTGTCATTTGTCTATTATCTTTCCTTTCCTATAAATGCCTTTATTACTTCTGTATGGACCAAAGTGATGAAATAACCTAGACTTCAATGAGGACAGAATATTCAGCAGTAATCTTCAGCAATACAGCATTCTGGGAGCATATAAAACATTTTTTCTGCTTTCTGATTGCCATTCTAGAAAACAACATATAAGGCTCAAATTCTTGCACTTCTTCTTTAAGGCTTCCTTCCATTAGGCCAGCTGCAGGCTGACTACATAGCTGAAAATTCTGTTCTGCTGGCATAATGCACTTTTCTGTCATAAGTGTATAGCTTTCCTGTTGCAGACAAGCAGCTTACTCAAGGGACTGGAGGATGCAGGACTACATAGACTGAACTAACTTGGAAAATAAGGACTGCCACAAAACTCAGCATCTGCTGCATCTTGGATGTCTCTTTACAGCAAATAGAAGCTGACTTGTGAAGCAGAAGAAAGTCTCCAGTGTGTCCCACCAAACATAAACAGACCACTGCAGAGGTTATTCTTTTCCCAGAGGGAAAAAAAAAAACCAAGAAAAAGTAATCTCAGTATGAGGGATGTTAAGTATGCTGCTTAATAAACTTATTTAAAAAGGCTGGACTTTTTTCATATTGAGACTACTATAAAAACAAGGACAGGACAGCAGAGCACAGCACACCACTGGAGTGTGGAACGGAACGGAACAGAACAGAACAGCACAGAACAGAACAGAATAGAATAGAATAGAATAGAATAGAATAGAATAGAATAGAATAGAATAGAATAGAATAGAATAGAATAGATCAGACCATCCTCTAGCCAAGGCACTCAGTATTTAATGCAGTTCAGGATGTCACTTCAATGGCTTTGCTTTAATATCAATGCAGACATTGATCTTCATGCCTTCAGTCCTTAGTGTGAAATGAGAGCATCTGTACTCACCAGAAGAATCCTAATTCTGTACTCCCTTACAGTCATGAATGCAAAGTGAGCATGGATGTCATGGTGATGCTGGGTTTTTAACAGCCTTGGAACTCTCTTTGCTAAAGTGGAACTGACTGCTCAAAGGGAAAGGCAATGAAGATCCAAATCTCAGTAGTGCTGGGAAAAATGTTCTTGTCATCTTAGTTACACAGAGCAGCTGAAAGTTTGACTTTGTCTGTCAGTTCAGGTAGGTTTCATGACTCAGTTGTTTTACTAGAATAGCAAAAATAATGTGGGCTGATGTTTAACCATTTGCACAGGTAAAGAAAGTTACCATTAAAGAAGTATAACCAAGTAATTTCATCTAAATGCTTTGCTACCTAAATAGAAAATTATGAATCTAACGCTGGTTACAAACTATGTCCTTGGGAGATCACTGTTGGGATTCAAACCCAAAAGAACTGATCATCTGTGACAGGTTAGGATTATCCAACTGGATTTTTTTTGTTTTCTGCATTTCAGCTTGAAACAGTAGTGAGTGTTTTTCAGTGAATAAAGAAAAAATTTGAACCATTGTATTACTTTGACCTTTTCATTCTTTACAAAATTAGAGGGGTGTGCCTTTTTTACAATTCAAATTTTACCTGAAGTGGTAAAAAAGTGGTAAATGTTGAAGTTTAACATTGTTAAAGGCCCACAGCAATATGTTCTACGTTCAGCTGGTTGCTTTTGTTTATCTCATTAGCTGATCGTGCTTTGCTTTAATTATGTAAAGTCAATACACAGTTTGAGAGACTGTGTTACATTATCAGCATTAATAGCAGGTATCATAATGAAGAAATATTGCACATAATTATATGGTGAATTAAAATATATTCCCTACACGAATGTATAGGCAACAAGCAAGTACCTGCTGTAGCAAGCATCACAGTACTGCAGCCAGAGGGTGGGGTATGGATCACTTCTAAGTGTGTTGAACCTCCAGTTGAGACCCAACCCTGAAACAAAATTAAACTTGGGTCTATGTCATGTACTCTCACACTTGACTCCATTTTCAGTGAAAAGGCATTTTAGTGGTCAAACCTGGTTGGAACTGTTGTGCAACCTGATAGTTGTCCCAGTGTGACAATTAGAGCTCCTGACTGCCAGGGAACACTGTGTAGGACAGCAATCCTTACCTCATATAGCTATAATGGCTGATGGGCATTAGAAAATTTCAGTTCATCTTTAAGGGCCATTAACATTGACAGTCACTGACACTTTAATCAATATAATAAAATTCAGCTGTGTTGCCTCTTGAGAGCCTGGCCCTACTCTCTTGCACAGCCAAAATGTCTATGCATGCTGTAACAACACATTCTTTAACTTCTAAGTACTGTGTATGCATTACACTAGATAAATTTTAACTAGCTACTGTTAAATTTGTCATTAGAGAAAATGAGTAACAGAGTTGTGAAATATGAAAGCTCTTCTAAAAGTGCAATTTTGGAGAACTAATTTACCTCTTAACAAAGAGTATTGAAATAATAATCACCATACCACACTTAAACACTGGCATTGCTGATAGGATTTGCAGAGCTATTAAAAAAACAGAGTTAAACCCTTCCTTATTTACTGGATTACTTAATTCTTTGGCAGATTGCTATGTGCTAAAATTCACGAGTTATTAAAAAGAATTGCAATTTTATGTATGTCATGCATCCCAACAGAGTTCAACTAGATTTTGCCTTGTTTCATATGTTAAAGGAGTATCAGAGGAGTTATTGTAAAGAAAAAATCAGTTATATTTAGTTCTCAGGTACCTTGGTTCTCCACTGAGCACAGGGCTTACTGGACAGCACTTAGAGTTCAGACCTTCATGCTATGAAATGCTTCCAAATCCAACCTTAGCCCCAGCTGAATGTTCTTTTTTTATAATTTCCTTTTTATTTATGATTCACCACATTTATTAAGATAAAAGCCTGCATTGCAGAAACAGTCTAAAGTATACCCCCTACATACAAACTGATCTCCAGATTACCAGCAAAATTGCTGCCTTTGTATACTTATGGGCTGACGTGATAACTGAAAATAACTTCCATTAGGACTATAAAAACTCCAGCTGATACCAAATGAATTTCATTTGATACCAGCAGAGAAAAATATTGGCTACTGAGATATTCTTTCTTCATGGTTATTTACAGTTAGCCATAATCTGTGTACTATTCAGGAATCAGAAGTCCCCAGATGTTTTGCTTTACATCATGTGGTTAAACACAAGCTTTTCCCTGCCTGAATAACTAACATTCATATATTCATATGGAATTCTTCTCTCTTGCCCAGTATGGTTCCTGTATCTTTCATTCACTGCAAAAAACAGTTCTTGTAAAGGGGATATAGGAGCTTGACCACCACCTATTTTGATTTTCTTTTACTTCTGCAGAATTTCCTGAAAAGATTGTTCTTTAGATTCATGGAAAATGAAGGTAGCCAGTGTTACAGGCTATGGTGAAATTATGTTTTCCTTGGTGTCTTCCCAAACCATATTGCACATGCAGAACCAGGGCACATTTGTATAAAGACAAGACCAAGATGCCACGCAAATATTTAATATCACTGCATCCCTAAGTAAGTGATTATGTACATCATCTACTGGAGGGCGAGTCACAGAGATTATGTTAGTGGATTTCAGTGGGTCAGGAAAAAGCACATAACTTGATTGGAATGGTCTGGTGTTGTTGTATATCTACAATACTTGCTTTCAAAGCACAGGAAGGCTTTTTGGTTGCCATGAAAATACCACTGTGAAACAATGCTGCTTGATCCAACTGCAGATTATTCTCAGTTTGTCTTTGCTGTGTAATTAGTGACTCAGGGTCAAAAAAAAAAAAAAGAAAATACAAGAAAACTCAAAAATATAAACCAAAGCCATAGTTAAAATAATTTATTATCTTTTTCTTTATGAAAGAAGGTCATAAAGGGAGAAGTCAGTGGATTGCTTAAATGTAAAATTCTTGTAATTTAAGGATAGCTTTTCTTTTTATGTACTTCACTCATTTTTTTCTTTGGTTTCATCCTTTAATGTAAGTATAATTGATAATTTTATTTCCACAAAGACCATTTACATTGGGTTCATTTTTTTCTAACTGTCTTGTATTTCTCCATTTTTTATATGCATTTACATATTTTCTATTTTTATTTTTCAGTTTTGTTTTGTCCATCTATCTGGTAAAGAGCAGGCTTCAAATGAAATCAAATTATTTAAATATTTCATAAAGTCCTAAAAGCAATAAAGACACTTTCAAGCAGAAGTCTATCCCATGTAAAAGTAGGTACCTAAGACATGGGGAATAATGGAGCCCTCTGGAAGGTATGACTTTGCTGCTTACATCATAAGCCTAAATAATAAGCTCTTAACAGACATCTAATTTTTTTTTTCATTGCTCCTGGTGGATGAGATAAATTCTATATGACACAGTTTGTTTCATGTTTTGTTCCAACAACCCCAGTGATGTATAAAACTATATCATTTCAACTTACTTGCTCAAAAGTAAATCTGTATTCTGGGCTGGTATTTATGGAAGTTTCTTACAGTTCCTTATGAGCTAGCTTTCCTAGTTACAGATCCAGAAGGCCTCAAAATGTTGGGGTTTTTTCATTTCTTCTCATTTTCTTTATAGTTTCATTGAAAAGAATGCTACACATAAACCCACATTTATGTTACACTTAATCCTAGCTATGTGAACCTTGTCTCTGCAGTAAGGTCTCAACCTGTGCTCCCCCTGAAACCAGCAATGACTAAAATTATTCTAATTTTCTGAAAACCAAGCCAGAAAATAAGTCTAGAGAATTTTGTGCATTTTTTAAAAATTAATCTTTCATACTCAGGTGCCAAGCTCTGAATAAGCTTGGTCCTGCATCCAGAGGTTGCTGAGGCCATAACAAAAATGTTGTAGCATGGCTGTTGTCATCCTTCACAGGTGCTTTCCTACCACGGAGGACAAGTGTCTGTTTCTATCGTGGGATGGAATACAGAGATTTTCAGTCAAGCCCTGGGTGAACTATTATTACATCCATACAGCAACTCAGCACGGATGTCACTGAGGTCCCATAAAGGATGCACAGCTGGGCTGAGATAAAACTGTAAACTCATACAGCTACAATCAACATTTTTAACACTTACAAATGTTACCTTGAGTACATCAGAAGGTAGAGAGTTTCCCATTGACTTTGTCTAAATTTTTTTCTGAAGGAACTCTCAAAAATTTTTCATCTGTCTCCTTCATTGACAGAATTTTTAAAACAGGGGGGTTTTGGTGGCTCTCACTATAAAATCTCCTTAGCTGTTTAAATATTTGTGGTTTGGCTTTGTTTTGTAGTTATAATCTTTACAGTATAAACTTCATGGCCACCCAGAAATAACAGATTAATTGCTTATACCAAATTCAGAAAAATAAATAAATTCCACAGTTTCTTTACTCTTAGGAATACTGCTAGGATATTTATTTCTCCAGGCTTCTGACTTAGATCTACCAGGGCAAATAATGGCTCTGGGCCTTTTTGCTGAAATATCTTCTGTATGCAGTTTTAGCCTTCAAAAGGAATTGAAGTTTTTCTGTTCCCTGATAAAAAATAAACAAAAGAAGACAAAAACACTGGAACAAGTGAAATTAGGCAGCTTGAACATTTGCAGGTTTTTTAGGTTTGTTTCAGGTGTTGCGATTTAAGAAATGAGATTTACTTTTGGTCTCAACTCATAGTTTGAGACCAAAAGAAAAGCGAGGTCTGCTGCCTCATAGAGGTCTACTTACTACAGATCATCTATAATGCATTTCTAATCATGACAACTTAAGACCTTGCAACCTGTCATTAATTTTGCTACCAGTGTTCAAGGAACTGGAGCCAAGAAGTTTTTCCTCTTAGAGACTTGTTATAGAAAACTGTGATAGTGAAAAAAGAATTAATTATAGCACTGTAGTTCTTTAATTCAGCACTGGTTTTCTTTATTTCTGTAGTGTAGCACCACTATAGTTCTTTATTTCAACATTGTTGAAACAGAGAACCAGCTTTGACACCAGTGCTATGAAGTCCAAAAAGTAGAACAGGAGAGAGCTGCCTTAGTCTTAAAGATAAAGTGAGGAAGTTTAAATGTATTGATCTACTTCAGCACTGAAAAGGGATCTTGTAGAGAAGTAGACGAGGCCTAAGTCATAACTTGGGTTATGCAACCTTTAGGTTATATACATATGCAAATATCTGATGACTTTCATGGTCACAAAAGTGGAATGAGATTCATCCCTGACACATATTTTCTCCAGAATCTGTCAATGTTTGTGCTGCCAAATCCTCTGTACTGAACTGCTCAATGACCTTCAAAACGCCTGGTACCAAGGTCCATTGAGCTGACAACTGGCCAATTTTCCAAGATAATGACAATGGAGAAGCAGAGATGCATATTGTCTGTTAGGAAGCTTAAGCTATATTTACTGTTGAGTAAGAGTTTTGTTTCTATGGAAAAAAGAGAATGGGAGTCCTTTAAGCTCTGATCAGATTGACAGATTGGAAACATAATGCTGAAAGATTGCTTACCCTGCAGCTAAGCCTGTATTTTTAAAATGAGGTTATACACTGAAAAGTGACTGAATAAATGGTCCAATTTTTATTTTATAATTTATTTGGATTTATGAGTATATAAAAAGTAGGTAAACTATGTTTTGACATTTTAAAACCCCCACAAATCAAACTACAAAGGGAAAATGAGCGGCAGGTACCATTATGTACCAGAGAGTGGTAAGGAGGCAGTCATCATAAAAGATCACAGAGTATGTTATTTTCCGGCTTTCCCAGCCTGAATCACTCTTGAAACCAAGGGAAAATCATCATTTCTGTGGGACACTATGAATGTAAGGCTAGTTTCTTATGGACCTAGAGTACATTCAGTTGTTCCCCTTTCCTGCCTTTGCTGAGAGCAGCTCTAGTATTGTTTTCTCCCTTTCTCTGTCAATACAGGAAGAGGTAATGTTCATTTTGATCACTGTTTAAATTCTGTTCAGATCCCGACAGACAAGCCAGCCTCCTTCTAACTTGTGCAGCTACAGCAAGATAAATATTCTCAAGCACAGCAGGTGATACTAGAAATTAATTAATCATTCTGTCAAGGATGGGCATGCCCCAGGGGACAACAAGTTCACAAGCTTTCTTTGGTTCTGCAGTGCTAACAGTAAAACACACTCTTAGATAACAGAAAAAAGGAAGGAGGTACAAACAGCCCAAAAATACCATCACCACTCTCCAGAGAATTATCTTCTCTCTAAAAACTGATCAATACTCAAAGATAACTACACAGGTGTCTAAGAGAGAATTCAAATTGACCAGAATTTTGTGGGCTACCAATTTGAGTTCTGGGAATTCCTCATTTACCAGAAAAAAAAAAAAAAATAGATCTCAGTCTTTTTAGGGTAGAATCTCCTTTCTAGATCCTTCCTCAATCCAGATTGTTTTGTACAAACACAGGGCATTTCTGTGACGATTAGGAGATATGTCATTCACATAAACAATTGTTTGGCATTCTGAAAACTGTTGTTTTATGAATACCTAGGGGCCATTTTCATACTACTTAAAGTAATGATCCTGATAACTGGCAAACATATCTGAACTCAAGAGACAAAAGAATGATTCAGACCAATAAGCATCCAGGGCTACCAGTGTCAGCTCCTCAAGTGGCCAGTGAAGAAAAGGATTTCTCATGCCTGTTGGACATTTGAAGTTGTCACTTTATGTATGTTTGTTATCATTTCTCTCTGCTGCCCACTTTGGCAGGTGCTAAGGTCTCCCAGTCATGGGGGATGTGTATCTCTCCTGTTTAACAGCAATAACCAGTAGTGAAGATCATTATTTAACTCTAATTGCCTGTTGATTACATATCTAGACTAGGATAACCATCTAACAGAAAGGAACAGGCACTTTCAATGGCCACGTTCTTTTGCTTATCTCAGGCATTTTAAGTATGTCTTACCTGAGATGAACCCTGCAACCACCCATCTCAATCTCCCTCTTAACTATTAGGTGAGACAACTGCTTTAGTCCACACCTTATCCTTGAACACATAAGGAGATTAAAGCATGACCCCAGCTCTGTTAAATTACCAACAATTCTAACAAAAAAAAATTTACTCAGACACTTGGTAGATACATTTGTTCTCATGCCAAGATTAAATTGCCATATTGTCAGTACACTGGAACAGTTTTCTAATTTTTGCTTTCTAGAGATCTCTTGTTTTAATCTATTCAATTATTGGTTGATGGATATTCTCAAGGAGCCACTGAAGTCAATGAAAAATCAAATCAGCCTCAAGTCTTGCACAATTGAGCTTTACACTGTTCACAGACACTAAAACTGCAGTTATACAGATAGTTTTACTTTTACCTTATCCTGTTTCCAGTGCTAACGAGTCCAGATTATATTATTTAGCTGGTCAAAAAGATACTTTTGTTTATTCTTGACATTGACCTTTAGGGTGAGTTCTATAAAATAGCAGGTTCTGTAATAGCAGGTCCTGTAATAGATATATATATATTACTTTAAGCTGGTTCATTTTGCAGTGGAAGAAAGAGAGAAATATGAAGAAACACCTATATAATAAGTAATACCACATGACTATAGGATATATGTGTATTTGAACATGAAAACTCCAGAACTCCAGAACTATTTACTGCATTTCAAAAATAGTACAAAAAATAAATTTACTCTTTACCCAATTTAGGTTTTCTGAATAGGGAAACATCCTTTACTTTTTGCATATGCCACAAAATCTGGTCTGACTCAGGATTCAACTGCAGTTCCTCAGGATGGTTGTCCCATGGAGATCAGCAGAACCCCACTGCATTTGTTGAAGTGTATAAGACAAATAGGGTGATTTTCCTAAAATTTTTATTATCATTATTTTAAATTTCATATAACACAAGTATCCATTTGGCTTCCTTGATTTTCTGCATTCACTGTTCCGGTTGTCTAGAACTATCTTTTAAATAAAACTCTTAATCTCTTCTCTTTTTTACATCTACCACTTTGTGCCATGAGGGTACTGCTCTTCAGTGTTCCTTGAAGTACATCCAATCTCTGCCATCTACCATATTCCTCTTGCTCATCCCATTCCTATCACCTGTTTATGCCCTTTCTAAGCTACTCTCTTTGCCCAGGGCTCAGTGTCCTCCTTAAAAAGGAAGTCTGGGATTATGATTGTAATATCTAAGCATAAGTGTCCAGTTAAAATTATACTGATCTCACCACCTCTCCCCATCTCTTCTTCTATATTTAGGCTATTTTCATCTTTATACAAGAAACCTGGATCCATATGGAATAACACGGTCTCTGCATTTTACTCGGATGGTCCTTGACTCCAGTCCCACAGCAGTTGCTGAACTCACACACACAGGCAACACCGTGGTGTTATTTGTTGATGCAATAGAGAGAAAGAACATGGTTTTCCAAGTCTGCTTGGTTTTGGTGGTGCCTGACAAGTATGTCTCAGAAGTAGCTGAAGTTCTTGGTGCTCAGTGAGAGGGGATGCTCTTTCTACCAACATAGCTGACAGAACACTTGGAAAACACCTTTCATGCATTTCTCATGTAAGGAAATTAAGGACTTGAAATCTGGTTTTGGTAACTGTTTAATACTTCCATTGAGAGTACAAGAAAACAAAAGGAATATTGAGCTTCTCTGTCAGGTCACGAATGTAACCTCCTGTGCCCCTCCTAAGAATAAGCATCCCCTAGTGCTGCCCTGGGATGATCTGAGCTATAGCTGGCCATTTTCCAGACAGAAATGCAGGAGACACAGAGTTATATAAGGAACCAGGGCTATGTCAGCAGTAAGTTGTCACCTCACCAGATTCTCATCTGTCTCAGTGATGGCTGGAGTGGAGCATCCCCTCAGGTGAGCTTGCCTCAGCCTTTTGATCATTCCTTTTGAATTTCTCCTACTCTGGGTGAGTGCTGCAGTTGCTAGAGCTCTGCATACAAGGTAAGATGTGATGACGCAGGTCGAGCATGAATGTACATAGCTTTTGGTCATTCTGCAGGAATTTAAGCAAGTACCTTCTACATAGCTTTAGGGGGAAGAAAAGTAGGTACCCCTCTCCCAAGAAACACTCATTTCAGGGAGACTGTTCACAGAAAGTTAATAATAAACACCAGAGGAGCTTTCAAATTAAGTAGGGTGGTATATAGAGAGCTGAGGTACATAAAAATGTATCAAGCAGTCCTGCAAAGGGAAGAGACCAGGTTGCTGTCTCACCCCAGGATAGGTTTTAATCACTGGTACTGAGTATTATTTCCTCCAAGGTCAAATATGCCAGGACAGTTTTATCCATGCCTGGCTCTCACATCAAATGTGAACATATCTGCATATAATTTTCAAGGGCAGGTTCTGACCCCTTGACTACTTGCTGATTGCTGTGACATCTGTGAAACATAGTGAATTTGGGTAGTGGCAGAGAAATAGGTTTTTTGGAGGAAGATTATCTTGCTAATGGGGAAAAACCATCATTTTCCCTTGAAAATGTATATATTCACAGCACATCACAAATATTTCCTTAAACTTAGCATACTGATGTGAAAAAAAACTTTAAAATGGCTGGGGAAAAATGTGTTTACTTTGCAGTGTCAGAACATTAAACTATAAAATGCCTCAACTTATTCAAATCTATGTACAGCAACATAAAGTGTACTTAACCCCAGATGTTGCAGAAATATGATCTGCAAACTAGTAACAGCATATTTAGAGGCTGGATATCAAAGCAAACAAACTTACTCCCTTACACAAGAGTTCCCTTTTTGTTTGTATGATAGTTGCTTTTGTTTCTAGGTTGGAAAAAGGCTAAACAGAGAATATTTGATTAGAAAAAATGAACTCCCATTAGCACTGTGAGATACACAGCAGTGCAACACCCTGGCTCTGCTACAGCACGACACCAAATGAAGCCACAATGGAATTAAGTTTTCCATACAGAGAGAAACATACGTGTTTTGTTCATTGTTCTACGCCCCAAATTCACATGGGGAGAGGAGGCATTTCTCACCATGTGGAAACTGTTAAAAGCATGTGAAAACAAATGTTTTTAATTGAAATTGTCATTGCTGAGCCAGACTTCTGTCTGGGGTATCTTGCTGAAAAGTGACAGCAACAGCAGGGTAACAATGTAAGAGATTGTAAAACCAGTTTCCATTATGCACTAATTCAGGCACCACATATGGGATGCTATCATGTTGTTTATTTTAAGACTTAACACTGAGGGTGAAAAGCCTCTTGTTGGTGCAAGGCTGAGAGTTGGGGAGGAAGCACAATCCAGGTTGGGGACCAGAAATTTGTGCTCCTCTGCTGCTGACCTGTTGTGTAGCCTTGTGTCACTGTCATCCTCTCTGCCGGTGTCTCCTCTCAAGCTTTTTGATGTTTCTGTCTCTTGACACCACCATTTCCCTGGGGATGGAGGCAATCTTTTGCAGTGCATGCTTGAGTATCAATGCAATATCATTGTGAATAATAACAATGACGTAAATAATTTGCACCACTAAATTGTCTGTGAAAGGTCTCACTTCCCTCCAGTCCAGGTCTCCAAATTCTCCAAATAGCAGGAGAGTCTGACAGAGAGCTGTCAATCCTGGAACAATTCTACCTAAATGATAATAATTCTTTAATTTGTATTTAATTATTTTTTAATATTTGCTCCTTTTTACTCAATGAAGTCTTAAAAGTTTGACTGTGAGTTTTGTTCACTCAGGCCTGAGTGCTGCAGATGTGAGTTGCTGCTGAGCACATATCAGCAAAGAGCCCAGGCACAGGGTCAAGCTGTCTGCTTCAGCTCACCTAGAGATGTTCAAAGCTGTGACACATCAGCTCTACCTCTCTTTCTCACTGGAATATTTATAGTCAAACCTGTGTTCTGTAAGGTTTCTAAAGCTGATGCTGGTATCTGGATGTCAAGCACAAAGCTGAGAGCTGATGTGTGCAATGGCTCTCCAGCATTTCTCTTTCAGCTCCTGCTTCAGGTTTTAAAGCTCCCCCAAAACCCAATGTCATCTAGTTTTCTTCTGGTTTTACACAAATTAACCCAGCAAAGTCTGAAGGGAGTTGAACCCCAGAAGGAGAAGCATTTTGATGTTTTTGCTTCTATAAGTCAGGAGAAAAATGCTTTATCTCTTTAAAGGAAGATGGGGAAAGCAACTCTTGCTAAGCCAGACAGATCTTTCTGAAATTAGAAGACAAAGACATTGCCAATTTGGCCAAAATGGTCTCAGTGACATGAATAAACCTGATAATATATTCAGGTAGGCCAAAACTACCTGCTTCTCCGTCAGTTCACAACATGAACAAACTACAAGCGAGCCATTTCGGTTTCAGAAAGAAATGGAAACTAAATCAAAGAATTAGTGCAATTTTATATTCCTGTTCAGAGAACTATATAACATTCATGC
The DNA here is from genome assembly GCA_013389925.1 of Aegithalos caudatus. Classification (NCBI taxonomy): domain Eukaryota; kingdom Metazoa; phylum Chordata; class Aves; order Passeriformes; family Aegithalidae; genus Aegithalos; species Aegithalos caudatus. The sequence goes on from WEIU01022415.1 coordinate 136,817, forward strand.
TACCACTTAATTCATAAATAGCCTCACTTTCTCCCGCATGCTCTCACTTCCCTAGTTCTTGAAATATTAAGACCTTCTTGATAACATCCTTTGGATTCTTGGTTTAAACACTAATTAGGTTTGTATATAAGTGTAATGCAATGTTCATGTGGGATGCCTCATTGTGCATTTATGCATCTTTGATACAGACATGGGGATGCTTTGAGCATGTAGCAGTTTGCAGACTTATTCTGGAGTCATTCACTTATGGCAAGAATTTGACTTCTGCTTCTTCCTCCTGGGATGGGGAAGGCCAATCCCCAGGCCTCAGTGGGGCTCAAAGCCCTGCTCAAAGTGTGCACTCTGGTCATGCACCATGCTCCAGGTAGCAACCAAAACCTGACCAGACATTGTCTCTCCTGTACCTGTGTCTGCTTTCTACAGGAAGGGAAGCTTTGAAAATTGAAAGATTTACACGCAGCTTTCCCCATGTGAGTGACTGGGGAAACATGGGGCAACTCACTTTTGCACTTCTGTTTAAACATATCCCAAGTCTCTTCATCATTGCCCTCCTTCTAAGGGAGTACTCTCATTCCCCCAAGTAGTCTCTTCTATCTTTGTCCCTTAAGTCACATTTTAAGCACATATCCCCCTGCCTCCTGAGGATGTTTCCAATTTTAATTCAAAAACCATCTCCCTTTGACACAGATTTGTGTCTTCACACTTTTGTAATGGAAAGTTATGAGCAGAAATAAATAATCATGAGTCTCTTGTACCAGAAAGAATTTTTCCCCTAAAGGAAGGGATCCTCAGCAATTTCAGTTGTCTGCATAATTAATTTTTTTGTGTCCCTCATTTGAAGTCTCTGTCACACTGCAAATCCACACCAGGGCACTGCAGCTATTGCTGTAGGGCGTAAGACATTTACATTCTCCAAGTCCCATTTTGGAAGCCTCAGTCCCACTGAGTAGATATTATACATTCAAGGAATCTCACTGATACCAAAATGACTAACTGTGTGAGTGCAACTCACAGCATCAATAAGCTACATGACCTACTCGGTAAATTAGTATTGCTTTGCAAATGCATTGCAAATTAATGTAGAAAGTGTGTATTGCAGAAGGAATGGGTTGAATCATGATCACCTTTACCCCACAACTGGTTGGAGTGGGGAAGGAGGGTTGTTTTGGCTTGATTTTTCCTGGAGGATTTTTTATTGGTTCAAACAGGAAACATGTACTTACTGGGGAATAGTAAACAAGGGTCTGAGTACAGGAAGCTGGACTGAGTAATGATGAGTGAGTGCTGAGTAAATGTGATCTTCACATCGTTTGTTTCATTTTCTCCAGCTCAAATGTGTATTATTGTTAATATTAATCTCACTGTAAAACTCAGCACCAGACATGAAATATTAAGCATGCTATGAAAATGGTAGGCTTTGTGAATGTTTTTAAAGAGTCAGTCAAATTCAGAATCACATCTAAAAACACCTTTCAGCTTTTCCCTCTGCTTCCACAAGTGTCTGTAGTATCTTATTATTCACATATTCACATTATGCCACTGCCTACTCTCTAACTGCAAATGCAGAACTCATAGGCTGATATTTTTTCATTACTTATATCCACTTCAGAAATAGCTCAAATTGAACTCTATTTTCTATGACATAAATTACTTTGGCTTTGAGTTCATAACTAGAAGTGTGTTATTTTTGCCATGACTGTCACATGATATCTCTCATCTTTTTCTAGAGCCTCTGTTCTACATAAAGCATGCATGAATAAATTTGCCTTGGTTTGTTTTGATTTGACTTGTTTTTTATTATTGTCTTCATTGTTTTTTAAGTCAGAAAACTCATTGTGCATTTTGACCAGCGCAATAAGTGTTATTGCTGTCCTTCATTTGAAACAAGAATTACTAACCTAGAGTCTTCCCTGAATATAATTTTCATTTCTCTAAAACAGCTGCTGTGCTATGGCTCCTTTTAGATTGATCTCACTGAACACAGCTGCTATTTTTAATGCATTCTCCTCTACCAGAGCTTTGACTTATTTAAACAATAGAAAGTGCTGCCTCTACCTTTTTCCCCTTGAGAGGAGACTCTGCTGCATAATTATGAATAATTCCCCTAAGATGGTGATGGGATTGGTTTAGCAACTAAAATATTTGAGGAAAGATAACCTGAGTTGATTTTAAAAAATAATAGTTCAATAGATTTTAGGGTTGTCGGAGCTGCTCTGATTATATGGGTCACATTCCTACAAAACAGTAGGCTAATTCCTATCTGAGTTAAACAGTGTATTTTTGAAGCCAAATCACTTTTGAATTAAAGATACATCCCTTGGTAAATCACTCCAACAGTTAATTACTTTTGCTACTTAAAACTGGAAATCCCCCTCAAAATGTCGAGCTTTGGCTGGCAGTCCAAACACATACACAAGCTCTTGCTTCTTCCACAGGGTTAGCAATTCACTGGTGTCAGATACACCCATCCTCTCTAGGGGTGTTCAAAGGCTGCTCTCAGCTCAGCTTCCAATCTTATTTTTCATGGTAAAGGGGCTGCTTCCACAAGACTCTTAAGCCAGAGGTTTTTTTTCCATACTCGTTGTTGCAGATGTTTATTCCTAAAATCCCTTTAGATTCCTAAAATTATTATTTCTAAAATGTCTCCAGTTTTCACCTTCTCTATTTTATTTTTCTTTCCTTTTAAGCCTGGCACTAGCACAGGGCACAGTATTCTGCAAATAATTCTGCTTCTGCTGTATGGGAGGGCAGGGGGGAATACACACTCCCTGCATTCTGCATGCCATCCTGCTGTTTACACCTCCTTGGCTCGCATCTACACTCTCAGCTAGAACATCACAGTGGGAGCTCATGTTCAGTTTGTTAACCAATGAGACTGGCCATAAAAACTTAAAATGTAACTGTTTCTTGATAGAAGATTCTAAGACTAATTTTTCTGCCTTACTCTGTGCTCCAATACATGCACATATGTAAAAGACAGAGAAAATAAAATGCATTGACTACAACTTGCTGCTGTAATACTACTTGGGTACAACAGTCAGTTTTCTCCCATGTCCTCAGTAGGTGAGGTTTCCCAGTTCTTCTCAGCCAAGAGCTGAGGAGACAAATGTAGTGACAGGAATCAGAACAGAAAGAACACAGCCCTTTTTCCAGCAGGGCTCCAATGCCATGCTTCTGCCATGCAGATGTTTTTCTGTCAAGAGTGGCATGGCATGGCACTGTCAGACCTGAAGTACAAAGTGGCTCAACAGCGTGTCATCCAAAACCCGAACATCATGGTGCTCAACAGGCAGGTGTGAGAAGTGGGCTTTGAACTGGGCTTTGATTAATTTTAAATCACCAGTTTTTTGTTGTCCAGAGACAGACACTCCTACCAAAGGTTTTTCCCAATTCGTGAACAAGTCTACCACTATGCCTTTGGACTTCTTCAAAGTCTCCATTGCCCAAAGTGCAAAACTCCTCCTTCTCCATTCATCAGGTGCACACCACCCTTCTGAAACGTGGTTACAGGCTTGGAAGCAGGTATTTGGACTGGATACACAAAGTGCTGGGTAGAAAACTCCTTAGACTGACTGTGCACCTGGCCTCCACAGGCGACTCCGCACTGGGATGGAGCACCCAACTTTCCCTCCACAGCCTTCCCTTTGCACTACATTCTTGAACAGACTTAAGGGCTATACAGTTAGTATCTCCTCTTGTCACAATTTCAGGTCCATGCTTCAAACTCTACTTTGGTCTCCTGTAGCAGGTTCTCCTCTGACAGAAAAGCTGCTCCCAGGCTCAACTTCCTACTCTGGTATCACATTCTCCCATTCCTATTTTATTTAATTTAGCTGAGCTGACATTTTTTCCCAACATGTTCTCTTCAAAGTTGACCGACTGTTTATTCTTTGCTTTTCTCACTTTGTTTTTATCCACTTTCTTCACGTCTCTATATGTCTTTGAGAATAAATATCTTCATCTTCACTGTGAGTTCCAGTACGGGTTATGAAAACAACAACCAAGTGACTGTTGGTACATGTCAAGTTAGCCACACTTCACTGATTCAGTTTGCACACATTGTGCAAGCTTTAAAAAAACTCTCATTATATATATTATAAGACATGGACTTTTTTTCATTGGCACACTCTGGAAGGCATGATGTGGAAAGTTAACTTTCAGAGGAAGCCGAGAGCAAATGGCAGTCCAGTAGAGTTTTAGATAAAATTCCCTTGCTTTTATTTCTCTCTTGGAATTCTTGACAGAATTTGTTTTTTGTGTGTGTNAAAGGAAGAAGCTTGCAATTATTTTTGCTTCTAACAGCTAAATATCAATCTATATGCGAGTATGCCTTGTGAGTCAATATGGCCCTGACTCAGCAAAGTTCCAATCCACACACTTAACTGTAAGCTTGCAAATAGTCTCATTGACTTTACTCTGCCATATGTTCAAGTTTGACTAAATCGAGATTTCTAACAGATGTACACAACCTTATTAAATACAAAACTGAGGAAAACAAGGTGCCTGTCTTCCTCAATAGTCTGAAAATCAGGCAGGAGCATTAGAAAGGTTACCCACATTCTTGAGGTTTAGAGCAGAAATCAACCAAAAAATTAGCTTTTTCTTTTCAAGCATCCCTTTTCCTCCCTCACCCTGACAGTAACATCTCAAATAACTACAAACACAGATTCACACTTGGTTTTGCAAAATTGTTATCAAAAGGTTTTGCAAAACCAAAGGTAAAGTCAGCATAGCCTGTCTGCTGCAGTTTGTCTAATGATGAAAAATATGGCATAAATAAGATTGGCCTCTGCAACTTAGATGCCTTTGATCCCATCTCCAGTCATTAGCTTTCACTCATAGCCTGTCCCAGACTACCCCACACTTTTTAAAATTATGTCTCCAAAGATTTGACTTCAGTAGAGGACTCAAGGCATTCACTTGTTTTTATTTAGTGACCCCTTGAATAAAAACACGAGTGTCACCTTCAGCTGAAACCACAATCAGATCTGCTTCCTAAAGAAAAGCAAAATGTAAATGGATGGACGCAGAACATGGAAAAGGACAGAAGAATGACAGTCTTTAGAGAACACGAGATAGCTTTTAAAAAGGCAACTGAATTTTTTTGTTCTGTATATCTGAACTCTAAAATGTTTGGGCCTAAAACTAAAACAAAACCCGTGAAATCAGAGCACCATGTTTTGTACTGCTTTATAACCCAGTTCATCTCATCTGACCCAACACTCGTTGGGAAGCCAGCTCCAAGAGTAAAGGCCAGGGACCATTTCATCACTTAAACCCAGAACAATGGGCTGTGTGACTGCAGAATTTTGAAAAATCTCTGATTTTGCAATTGAAGTTCAAGTGTAGTCAAAATAAAGAGAATTACATCAACCAGCAGCAGCTAATGGACACCTGTGAGTCTTCCAGCTACAGTTTCATAAAGATGAATTGTGTTGTATGGCAGAGGGTTGTACATAATTATTGAAAATATTTCCTTACAGTTGAGAAAGCAGCAAGACCTAAAAACTGTTCTGCACCCAGCATGGCAAGAGGCACAGATGCTGAGCACCATCAGTGATCTCAGGAGAGATTCCTCCAGGCTCCTGATGATGCTTAGGTTGATGCAATGGATTGAGTTCCTCTTCAGCTGGGACAGTCATGTCCAGACAGCCCCTGAGCACTATTTGCAAAGATTAGAAAAACAGCTCTTTGCATCTATGAGATTCTGTGTGATTTAGTTGCTTACACTCAGGTATCTGAAATAATTTTGAGATTTCTTGTTTTTCACTTAGCAGATTTTTAAGGTGCAATAAATTGTGTGGTACACCTGGTACCTGCAGAGAATTATCTTGGATACTCTATGGCATCTCAGAATGTACTAATCCACCACCTACACATAGATAACTGGCATTCCCCTAGATGTCCACTGGCTATGCAGGAGCTTGCACTCACTGCTCACAAGTAGAGACACACACAGACACATGGATTTGAGTTTGTTTATCACTGAGCTGAATCCCGCTCCTGCTGACCCAGTAACCTTCACCGTGCCCAAAACACACACACACTAAAAGGGCTAAAAGATAAATGCTCACTGACTTTTACTCACTTTTGAAAGGGCTCTTCAGAGTCAGCATATTAATTAAATTTCTTGAAACTCCTTTCACTTTTTTTTTTTTCCCCGCTGCCCTCCTGTCCCTGTGCTCCATCAGTTATTTCAAATTCTTTCCTTCTTCCTTTTCCAGTTCTTTATCCATTGCTCTCTGTACACAGAATGGCTATCCTCCTTCAGACCCTGAGTGCTGAATTGTGTCACAGTCTAGAAATTAGCAAGGGCTGCTCAGTAATGCAGCCAGTCAAGGACTGCTGGAGAGAGCATCTCCCACAGTGCTGAGGTCCTTATTTAGCCAGCTGGCTGGTACTTCTGATATTGCCCCAGCTGAGGAACACCTTTGGTCTTAGTCCCGGTTAAGCACTGATGTAATGCTCTTGTATGAAACAAGGTAACACACAAGAGAAAAAAAAGCAGCAACTGAGGATTTGAAGACTCAGGGGATTCAGACATCCCTGCTCTTGGCACATCCTGTCAGCTAACTTTAGGCGTTTCCTGGTCACTGTGCCAGCTTGTTTTGATGTCATTTGGATGACACTGAACTTGGATATTTTCAAACGTCATGACACCATGTTGTGAAGGTATTTGAGCAATCTCTGAGATAGGCGTTTGAGGTGCAAATCACTATAATTCTCTTCTGGGGTAACTAGACTTGTTGAGAAAAAAAAATACACAGGAGCACTGAAACATGGGTAAGAAGTTATATGCAAATTGTGAAAAACTGATTCAGTTCTTCCAGGTATTCTGCTTTCACTGGGTACAAAGCTGCTTAAGACTATGTGTGGATTAAAAATCGGGACCATTTCCTTGTACTTGGGTACATGTCTCAGCAGTGTTCCCACTCCAGAAAGGTCAAGATCCCTTGGTGCATCTTGATTTCCACAGAGAGGAAATTCATAGCTGTGCATTAGAAAGGAAATATACAATCCAGACAGCAGCAGCCCAGGATGATGCGTGAAGTTATCCAGATTCAGACTGTCTCCTGAACCCTTGGATTTTTAATCCTTGAAATCAAAAGCTCCCACAGGCAGAGAGTGCACTGCTTTGTGTGCACAGTGCAGAGCAAACTGTCAGTGCTGAGTAAATAATACATAACAAGTTTTATAACCAGGACTTAAAGTGTCTATCAGTTCTCTCATGACAGCTGCTTATTTGCTTACTGTGGGAACTGAGTGACATTTGAATGAGTGCATCCAGGCAGCGAGGCGGTCTGGGGAGCTCTACCATCCTTCCTGCCAGCTCCTGGCTCTAGCTCCTGATTCATGACAAATGGGTGACATTTGGTTCCAGCCTCAAGCAGACCACAACAGAGGCATAGATTTGACTCTTCAGAGGGATTTCTAGGGGCATAAGAGGAGCCATTTTTCTTGGGCTTTAGTAGTTCTGAGTACACCAAAAGTACTGCTTCACCAGCATCCTTGGTCTGGCATTTGGAGGGGAGAAGTTTTCCTGAACCTGAATCTTAGAACTTAAAATAGGCACAATATGTGCATTTTAAACCATTTCTCGTTCGTAATTTGCACTGATATTATATATGATACTTTCATTCAAAATGAAGAACTAGAAAAGGTGAAATAGTTCACTCAGTTTTCATTGTTTTTAAAGTTAAAAAAAGCATTTTTCATAGGCCTGAAAAGAATTTCTTATACCAACAAATCCTGTTTCCTGCTGCATCTTTCAATCATGTCACCTTTTCTTCAGCTGTTTGTGCTCTATCTTGAATCTACCCAGGCCTCTTGCAGCCTCTGTTCTTACAGGGAAGCAGCTCTAGACCTGGGGAAGCAGCTCCTCATTCTTCTTCTGCTTAAAAACCTATTAGTTTGAAGATGATATATAGCACTAGCCTGTTTGTATTTCTTAGTTCTGCTCTCTGCCTTGTCTTCCACCTTACAGAATCCTGTTTCCCTGAGGTCCTTGAAAGCAGCAATCAGTCTCTGTTTCACTTGGCTCAGCAAGCTCAGGTCCTGTTTGTTTTTATCTCATCTTCAGCCAAATAACTTCCAAACAAAAAATGTACAAGCAGCTGTGCTCCACTGGGAATTTGTACTTGGGATAGAAAGCCACCTTTCTAGAAAGACCATGCCACAGGATGATATTTTCACATGCCTCTCTGGGGAAAGAGTGACAATCCCCTTAAAACATCATGAAAAATGAGTGCTTGCAAGAATGCAAGAGAGCCAAGGTGAGGATCCATACCATGGATTCCTCACTAGTTTTCCTATCTTTTTCCTCTGTGGCTCTATTCTCATTTTCACTCTTGCAGCTGATTACTTATTTAAAAGTGTCCCCTCATTTTGGGGCAACAGTGAAGATGGCTCCATACATTAGTCAATATTCCCACAGACAAACCCTTAATTTACACCAAGCCTGGTTTCTCTGTCTGAAGCCCCAAGAGAACAGTCCCTCCCAATATAAAGGTTTATGTGATGCCTGTCTTTTGCACAGAGCTGTGAAATGGGCAAGATTTTCCTTTCCTGCTCTAAATTTGCACAAAAATAACTGGAAGCCTTTGAAGGATTTAACATGTTAATAGACTAGCACAGAGTACTAGAGCTGTAAAATCAACGCTTCTGCTGCAGGTTTAACCTCCTATTTTTCAACATATACAAAGAATATATTTCTGGATTTAATGCTCGTCATGAGAACAGGACAGCCAGAGCTTCCTTCTCTAGGAAAAATATAATTATGACTTCTTTTAGAATGCTCTTTTTTAAAGGACTATCACAGATATGATCAAATCATAGAAGGTTGTTAAAAATAGATGTCACTCCAGACACTTCAACCTACACCATGTCTTCAACAATTCATGAGTGGAAAGTTACCTTTGCCATGCTCAATATTATCTCCATATCGGAATAGATTTATTTTATATTCTTACCTTGCAGTCTTTAAGTTCGTGTTTCACTTCTCTTGCAATTAAATCTTTCTCTTCCTTGCAATTAAATCTTCCTTTTTCTTGGATTGGATTTTGGTTACTCTTTTTTCTTCCCCAAACATCTACAGCACAACTGGTAGTGAAAAAAAAAAAAGTCCACTTACCCATAGGTGATAAAAATTCACAGTAAAGCCACAGATGTAGCAGAGTGAGAATTACTATAGCAGCAGGAACAGAAGATAAAAGAGGATTACATATGATGAAATGCAGTAATTGACTAGAAGTCACTGAAAAATACCAGATGGATGTCACTATTCCACACAGCTCTAATTTGCCTGTAGACTTTATTGAGCTTCACTTGAGCTTTGCTTTGAGTATTTTCCTGAGTGTAATTGGGGTTTATTGATATGCTATTATGGGCCAGTTTATATGTGACCATAAAAAAATACAGTTTGAGGCCCCAGTTTAACCAGGAACACAGTACTATTCTGCTTAGCTGAAGACAGTCACATTAATGACTGCAATAAGATAAATTCCTGTTTTCTCCCTCAGACCTTTGCATATAGTATGAACAGTAAATGCTTCACACTGCATTTAAATTGCAGAAGCATTTTCACTGAGGGATTGCTGCATAAAAAGATCAGGCATGTAATTTCAGATACTGCCAAAAGAAGCTTATATGGGATTTTGATTCTGGTTTTGTGTATAAAGAAAACAAATCTACATACTATAATGACTTGCCAGAGTCAGTTTGGAGCTCTGTTTAGTTATCACGAATTTATTTTTCTATTTATTTTAGCACTAAGGGCAGGGGAGAAAGGAAATACTTGAGTTTTGCTCTTTTTTATCTCCTTCCACCTGGCAGGGATTGAAATAAAAGGAAGTGAGGGACAGCTCTCTCTCTCTCTCTCTTCTGACTGAGTGGGAGTCTTGCTACTTTTTTGGTTTGGCTGGAGAAATTGTGCCTTAGTGGCCAGGAATTTGATATTAGTTGGTACCTAACTCAAATCTTTCTGCCTTTCTAGTAAAGGATTAGAGCATGATATATGGGAAGAAAAGATACCTCACCTGAGTGACGCACTGTGAATGGATTTTCTTGAGGGCCTGTAGTGTTTGAGTAGATGAAACCAATACTCACCTCAGCACCTGCCCTTCTGCCACTCTCCACTGTAGAGCGGCATGCATTACTTTGCCATATCTCTCCCTAAAAGCATTTGAACAAACACTTCAACAAGGAATTTGTATAAGTCTCTTGCAGAGAGGCTGCTAAGCCAGATGGGGAGTAGAAGAGAATCTGACATGGCACCTCTGAAATAGCAAAACATGGGGGGATCCCAGGCTCTGGCTGAGCCAGGGGCTAAGTCCAAGATCAGATCAGAAGAAAAGCAGCTCCTGCAAATACCTAGCACAGAGCAGGCAGCTCCAGGCACCTGTTGGCCATGATCTGAGGAGTAGCACCACAGCAGCAGCACTGCTGGACATGCCAGCAAGCCCTGCCACTGCTACAGAGGTCTGTCTCCTGTCCATAATTACTTCCTCTAAGTCACCAAATCAGCATCACTTGTTAGCTCTCCCTCCCCAATGCACCAGCTTACACAAGTGCTCTACCTCCACATGGCTTTCCTAAAAATGAGAAAAGGGAGCTGCTTCCCACCCTCTGGTAACCTGCTTCAAATTCTTCTTTTTAAAGCTTTCATTTAAACTATGCTTTGACTGTAAGGCATTACATTGGCCATTTGCTCACACAGGAAAGAAAACACAATTGTTGCAGTTAAATTCTCATGTATTGATTTCCCTTTATCCTCATAAAGACTCTCCCTCTGTTTGAACCCTGGAAGACGAGCTGGGAACACCAAGCAGTACAGCCCTGCTCTAGTGTTGTGCTACATGCTCAAAATCCCCCTTCTTTTCTTTTCTCCCTGCCATGGCACCTGCATTTCTGACAATTACCGCTCTAGTTTCAGTTTTTCTTCTTCTTTTCTACACCCAGTCAGCAGGGTAACATTTAAATGCATCCAAACCTTTGCTGATGGTAGATTAGACTACCCAGACATGCCCCTAAATTCCCACCATGTCACTGACCAAATCAAGGTGCACCATAGCTGTGACCACTGACATTGAGTCACTAATTTAAATTTTTCACTAATTCTACAGTAGATGATGTACACCGTGTGATGTGTTTTATTCAACTTCCAGCAAAGAAAAGCCCTTTTTTTTCCTTTTAAAATATCTTTAATTAGTGTTAGATTATAGCCAGTAAGTGTATGGTAATTGAGTACTTGCTTGTTTATAGGAATTAAATAGTGGGAGGATATCGCACATGCTTGCCCTTAAACCTACTTGAATAAATTATATTTATATAATATAAACTAATGATACTGTACCAGGATACATGCCATTTTCATTTATGCAAATAGGTTCTCTACAGGAAGAATGTGTTGTTCCAGCTGTGACATTGTCCAGACTGTGCATGTTGCTACTGAATGTTCTTCACGGTACAAACGCAGCTGAGTGTGGGGCCTTTGTTTCTACTACAGTTATTTTAGTTGAGATCACAAATGCCACTATATAAAATGCTAAAAAGGATTTTACAAGTCCACCATTTTAGCTATTTTCATTTATTTAGATATTTATAGCAAATCAAAAATAAATTTTTTAAAAAATATATTTAAGAGTTCAGTTGACTGAAATTAAAAATACTGTCTCTGTTTAAAGGCCTTACCCCATTTCTAGAGAAAGAATTCAGGTCAATTTCCTAAAAAACTTCATTTGAAATACATAAAGCCAAATGTTTGTTTAAACAAATAAAGAAAATAAGCACTTGTATTATTCAGATTTTCTTTTGTGATATGTTTCTTGAGAAAATTTCTTGGTGACAGTGAAGCAACCTTGTAGAGTAGTTTGATAGTGTAGGATATATACCACAGCTTTTGAGGGGACAATCCATACAGGAAATCTGTAGAATAAATCATGTTTGTTCTCCACAATTTTCACATTCAACAATGTGGATGTCTCTTCTTAGACACACAAAACTATTTTCCTATTGTTTCTCTAACTTCAGTTTGCTGTTCAAGAGGACACATATTCTCTGCATATTGGAGAAAATGCCATTTGCATTACTGGTAGTAAATTAAAAGCTGTCACAAGAACACATAATAAATAGATAAAACGGATAGTTCAACACTTGAAGATGAAGCTGTAAACACCAGCAAGCTATCACCTTGACATTTGCTTGCATTAATTTGGAAGCCAATTTAAATATCTCTGACTGTACACTTCAGTACATTGTCACTGCCTTTCTCTAGAAGGATACATTGAAAAAAATTCTACTGTGAGAGCAGAAAAAATAATGTCCAACTAACTTGCAGCCCCACTGCAAATACAAAGTTCTACTTCATAGAAACCCACATACAGAAGTAATTATAAGAGGCTGAGCATAATAGTAGGTCTTTGAAAAGGACAAAGAACTGGAGCAACATCCATATGTCAGATGCTTACAGTTTCATTACAGGCCTTGGGAAATACAAGTATCTTCAGTCCCTTTTCTTGATCCTCTCATATAGATGAGCTCCTATGTATTCATGCATAGCCCCACACTGTTGGATAAACCACAGAACAGGGTTTTGGCACCAGCATTAATTATTCTCCAATGACAGCCCCAGCTGCACCAGGTAGTTGCTCATTAGCATGCTGCCCTACTGCCAAGGGAGGGATTAGACAAAAGCAGACACCAGAGAAGAGATAAAAAGAGGTGAATGGGGGGAATGGCCTTTTAACTGTCTGTCTCTCCTCTGAGGCTCTCCCTCCCAAACTACCTTAAGTCAAGTGGATGACATATGGGTTGCAGTGCTGGTTGAGATTCAGTACATCCGTCTCAAGTGCAGCTATTTGGTACTTTTCACTTTTTCTTTGCCTTCCACAATAGTGACAAGAAGACAGGTTATTTCAAGTGCCTCCACAGTTGTGGCAGAGTGAATGTGCCTTGTTGCTAATAATAGAAATAATTGTTTTTCCAAGTTCTGTATTTTATTTGGAGCCAATTCTATCAAATTTAATAACATCACATGTTCAGAAAAGAATATAATTAGCTTTTTCTTGGCTTGAGTAAAAAAGAAAAATTGTTCCCTCATCGATCAAAAGGAACTCAGTGAAAAGACAGCTGATTACAATGCACACATGGTAACGTCTAATATAATATTCCACTTTATGAGGGAGAGAAGGATCAGACATGAAGTTTATATCATAATCATATCAAATAAATACATTCCTACAGTCTTGTCTGCAGTGCTGCAGTGGAATTGGGATGACAGATCCAGTATTTATGGAGTCTGACAGAGGAGCACAGCTCAAGGGGTTTTGATATATGCTGGCACAAATAGATCCTTTTTATTTTATTTTGTTTCTTGGATCAGACATAAATTTATCACTCTGATTAGTACATATTTATGTCAGCAAATTCATTATGGTATAAAGCATTTCTTTCCCAACATTTCTGTTTTCACAACCTTGGAGATTTTCAGGGAAACAGGGAAAGCTAGAAGGATATTTGTATTTCATAGCAGACAATTTTCAACAAGAACAGTAGGCAAAACCAACTTGAAAGCTCATAACCACCATTTAAGCAGATTTGTAGCTCATTTAGGAAAGCTAAGAGGCCTTTCTTTTGATCTGTAATCATAAATAGCTCATTACATAATAACATGATTTTGCTTCTATGCTTCACCATGGGGATAATAGACAGGCTGCTTCTTTATGTAACTCTCTCTAAGCAATTTTGGGTCTCTATGTAGAAAAAGATCGCTTCAGAGCACTCATTGCTCACAGACATGTCTGGTCCCCATCTTGAACACAATCAAATTTTCTAATAAGTATCAGCAGAATGGTGCTGCTTGGGAGATATTTACAATGATGTTGTCTAAAGGGTTTCATTCTTCTGATGTATGGTGTCATAAGCAACCTATCTGAAAATACATTATGAGAGCATCAATCCTTATTATATACAGCAGATGTAGGAGTAGTGGAAGAGTGGTACTTGCTAGTTCAGGACAGACTGTCCCCCCCCCTTGGTTTTAAATCAACTGTTAACCATGCAGAGGCCCCTTATTTTTGCTCGCTGAGTTTTGGCCTGCCTTATATTTCAGCACTGATCAGATTATTTTAGGGACATGGGGATCCTGGTCAATGGCAAGCTGAACCTGAGTCAGCAGTGCCCTGGCAGCCAGGAGGGCCAAACCTGTCCTGGAAGACATCAGGCACAGCAGCACCAGTGGGATTGTCCTGCTCTGAGTGTCCAGAGGAGAGCATCATCTTCAATATTGTGTGGATTTCTGGGTACCACAATATCAGAAAGACATTAAACTATTAGAGAGTGTCCAGAGGAGGGCAACAAAGATGGTGAAAGGCCTTGAGGGGAAGCCTTATGAGGAACAGCTGAGGTCACTTGGTCTGTTTAGCCTGAAAAAGAGACTAAGGGGAGACGTCATTGCAGTCTGCAACTTCCTTGTGAGAGGAAGAGAAGGGGCAGACACTGATCTCTTCTCTGTGGTGACCAGTGACAGGATGCAAGGGCATGGCCTGAAATTGTGTCATGGATGGCTTAGGTTGGATATTATAAAAAGGTTCTTCACCCAGAGGGTGTTTGGGAACTGGAACTGGCTCAAGATGCATTTGGAAAATGCCCTTCAGCACGTTACTCTGGGATGACTCTTGGGGATGGTCCCGTGCAGGGCCAGAAGTTGGACTTGATGATCCTTATGGGCCCCTTCCAACTCTGTTTATTCTGTGATTCTGTGATGCTTCTGCTATGAGACCTTTCACTTAGCCTGCAATTTGATTAGCAGCTTCAAAGACTAGAAATGAACTGATGAACAGATACACATTTTCCAATGTTGGCTGCAAAGTGGTCTTTCATTCATGCAGGATAAGTAATTCTATGAGCAACTGATATGACAAAGCCTCAACTTTTTGCCATTTGTGTCCTCTGATATTATTTGTGTTTGCCAAATTATACAAGTACTTTCCATTAACACCGCAAATACATGCAATATCTTCCCACAAAACACATTGGCAGTGATCCTTGGACTGACACATTCAGCGATGCCAAAAAGCCAGAGGGATCAGACAAAAGCCAGGGGTGAATTTGCAAATGTTCATATTCCCATTTCTTATCCGCCCAAATGCCCATTTTTATAAAACTGGTAAAAACATAATTACTTTTGAGACCTCTGCTTCTCTGTCAAAACTGGCTGAAAACAGCTACTGAGATATTAAGAGTGAGGAGAAAGACCCGCGGACAGAAGAAGGGATCATTCCAGGCTTGTTTCCATGGGAAATCAGGATACAAATGTTCAGAGAAAAAGTGTGGGTTAACACAGTCTACAGCCTGAATGACAAGAGCTGGGAATGAGCCAGCCACTCTCCAACAGGGAAAGCTGTCAAGACTGCTATGAAAAGGATGGCATAGGGGACAATGGCAGAGGGTCAGCCAGGAGGAGAACTGCTGGAGTTCCCAAAACAGGATCAGGTATTTGCAGATGAACTCTGCTACGCCATCCAAACTAATAAAACTCTTCACAGCAGTTGTTGGCAAAGCAGAGAGGGACACCAAAACCTTCTGGCTCAGCTCAGCTGCCAGCAGCAGAAGCCCTGGAAATCAGCCATTCTCACTAACATGCTCCTCATCCCAAAAGGGGAATGGGAAAGGGCTCCTGTGCCATCCCCCCACCTTGCTCAGCCATTCCCAAGCACTTGGTAGCCTTATGATTGATGTTCAAAATTACTTTTCCCTGTGTAGTTTTTCCCTGTAGTCATCACAGGGCACAGACAGATTCCTCCTCACAGGCAGGGTTTCTCTTCATATACACTTCTAGCTTCCAAGAAACTCCAACCTCTAAGCAAAGCTTTTCCCTCTCTTAAAGATCTCGAAAGATATCTCTCCTGGGTGGTGCCTCAGCTACCCAGTGATATAAGAAATTATGTTAAAACTTTCTTTTAGAGAAAACTCAGGATCTTCACTATTTTTGAGACTTCCAGTCTTCACACTGGGTTGAGTGTGTTCTGTCTGTGTTTAGTCACAGACAGTTCACACAAACCTAGCTTTTTTGGAAAGGAATGCTATAGAAATATAGAAACCTCCTCTGATCTAGGTAGTTTTATAGTAATTCTCCCGATGCTTCCTACTAAAAGATCAAGTTTTCTACCTGATTTCCAACTAAGCCTGTGTATCTCAGAATGCATTATATTCTTGGGTTTATATTTATAATATATTGATTTTAATTTGATACTTTAAGGAAAGATTTTGCAAAGAAAAGAAAATTCATTCCATGCCTGATTTCTTTTTAAAGTTAAAGACACCCGCATTAACAAAGAGAGCGATGTGCCTTTGCAGATTGGTTCAAGCTTGAGTCTGCTATTTTTCTGCTAATTAAAGCCATTAATCCAAAAAGATTATTATGGACAGTAAATCTTTTCAGTGTGTAATATGTTTCTTTGATAATGAATTCCCTGTTACCTGAAAATCTATCCTGTGCTGTTTTGTTTTTCAGCTTGGCACAGCAGCCTGAATACTATATCCAATTTTTCTAATTAGTTGTCTGTACAGAATGCATTTTTTCCCCAGACTTTTAGAATTGCCTCTGTCAACTTTGGCCCTTCTGTCTGGATTTGAGCCTTTGACGAGGATGTGCATTGCCCTCTGCATTCATTACCCATTGAGGGGAATTGCAGCCAGGCTAAGTCTGGAATGAAACCATGTTTTTGAATCACATGTCACAGCACCAAAGAGAAGTAAAGTGGGGGAAATGCAGTGCAGCCTGCCTGCAGGCTGTCGGTGTTTATGCATTCATTGTACTGATGGTACAACTTTGTGGCTGTCTGCTGTTGAATATCCTTTCATCTTCATCTCTCCTGCTTAGTGACGTGTGCTAAGAGACTTAATCAGCTCTGTCCAGATGGATGCTAATGAAGGAGACATTATACAAAACACTATTATAAATTCTTACTCACATCTCATTTTCTTTTGTCTCACTCTATTTTTAGAGCTGATTTCTGGAGATGCAATTACAATCCTGATATTTATCAAGCAGTCAACATCTGAAGGTGCTATTTCATGTCCACCCACTCTGATTTTTATCTGCCAACAGCTAATGAACAAGTCCTACACGTACTTTTCATCTGTCCCATAATAATATTGACCTTGTGTGACATTTAAATAACAAACAATACCAAAAACATGTTATGTTTTTAGATATGCAATAAAGATGTCTTTTAATCTACATACTAGGGCAGACATTTTTACATGAGATTATTTGCACTCACACATGAGCAGCAGTAGCATATAAATATTCAGGACAGCAACAGGAAAATATTTCAGGTTCCAATTTGAGGAGACGTTAGGAAGGAGCAAGTAGTTCTGTGAGATGCTAACGAAGTCTGATTACTGTCAGACTTGAATATTGTAGCTGACTGCTCTTGGTCCCTAAGAAGCTGCAAGCACCAACAAAGCTATTGTCAAAATTGGGATTTTAATAGTTCATCTCTCCTGTTTAATTTTTATGGTGTCAGTAAAGGACAATGTGACACCATCCAGGCCTCAAGAGGACTTCTCTAGTCAGCACCCACCTTCACAATGCTCAAAGAAATGCAATGACCTTTGGAATGTTTATCCTTTTGCAAAACAGCTGAAGCTGTCAATGATGTCCAGAAATAATTTACAGGGAACAGAGGCAACAGGATGAGCTCACACATGAAGATTAGACAGCCTTGCACAAAAGCGTGAACACCAGGCAAAGTGTAACCTGAAGTCAGGCCATACGGTGGATACTTTTTAACAGCATGCTTGTGCTTCTATACTAAACACAATTGTTTAAACTTTGGGTTTGCTTTTGATTCAAAAGATGACATTTTACACAAGAGAACACTTGTTCTTCTCATGCTGGGATTTCTTTTCACTGCTGACTTAGAAGTAGATATACCTCCTGAGAAAGGCAAAAACTTGTATTTTGTGATGCTCTAACTCCTGGGATAAGGAGGAAAGGAAGGGAGTTGAGTCTAGTGATCTCTGCGTTCCTGTACCTGTAAGAATAAAAGACCAGCTTGTTTTTGAGAAAAGTGATCTCTGATGTTCTGAGGAAATGGGAGTACAGGCAGTTCTGGTAGCAAAGTCTGAGTTAAGATTCCTCAAATTTTTTCCCCATCCTTTGGTTGCTTAAAACTTTGCCTAACTCGAACTTCTTGGGCTGGCCTTTTTGCAACCCAGTAACTACTTCTCTTGACAGACAATCATGCCACAGGCAGTGCCCATTGCACCCACCTGTCTCAAGAGCCAGGTGGACAGAAAGGATGACTCCACATGAATTTCTTACTTTAGGAATCTGTGATGGTGCATAGTGTCCCATACATTGGAAAAGAGCTTGGTAATATCATGAAAATTACCTCATTGGGGTCAAAGTGACATTTTTACTTTCTGAAGTTTGCCCCATATTTGGTCCTGTAATGACTAGAGAAATCTTGTCTTGTCCTGATTGCTCCCTCCAAACAGGTTTATGCTGGCATGAACCAGCAAGAAGTACCTCCCTTTTTAATTTTGGCTTTTTATTATTTTTTAGCTGCTGGCCCCATTGATTTATTATTTTTATTTCCCCCCAACATTTGTGCTCCACTGGGGGCTGAACAAGAAGAGACAGTGGCCAAATTTCCTCCCTGGAAGAGCTGCCAGCTTGACAAGAACAAGAAGGCAACCAGACTAAGTGATTTCAGGCCAAGGAATGGTTCTCTTGCAACCTTTAAATTATTCAGGAGCACTCTTTGTAAATTATTAAGTTCCTAGTTCTTAGATTTAGTTCTTTGAGTTTACAGGATTCATTTTCAGATGCTCACATCTATAGCTGGCTGCTGTTCATCTCACTCAGAGGATGGCAGCTCAGCTCTTCAGAGTTAAGCATCCTAATCTTGCATTCATTATAATTTTCTTTTGGCTTCTCTGCTCTTTAAAAAGAAAACTACCAAAGGCAGTCAGGGGAAAGGGAGGGCAAAGAACTTACATATCAACATGTAACCATGCCTCAGACCACTCATGCCTCACTCCACTCATCCCAAAAGTCTGCTCAACCTTCTACTGCTAAATACCAGTGATTTCAGTATCTCCAGTGTAAGTAAAAAGAATAGCAGATCTGGCTTTTTTCAGGCCAGCTCTGTGCTGGGATACTCAGAATATACCAACCCAAGCTTGGTGTCTGCAGGCTGGAGGACACAGACACTATTCTAAATTCCTGCACATACCAGGTAAGATAAGTACAGACATATTCAGGTCCCTTATCCTCCTTCCCTAGACAGAGATGTTAAGCAATAAACAGAAAAATTTTAGTGTGCAGCCTATCCACACTGCTTAGTCAGTATTGTAATTCACCTGAAAAGGTCACTGAGGATTATTGTCCCATTGGAAGACACCTAAAGATTCATGCCAGCTTTTAAAATGTGGATGTCATGAGCCACATTATATTTCATTGAAATGACATTTTAGAATCTCTTACTGCTAGTAAGGGAAGGGCAACAATGTCATCCTTCACAGCAATATTGTGAAGGAGATATTAACTGCTGTCAACACCACACATCTCAAGTCTCCCTTTGAAGCATCGAATGCTGACAATAGAGAAAGGTACCACAGTGGGTTTAGGTGGATTGCAAGTTTGACCTGACTTGGCATTTCTTGTGCCCCTGCTTTCCCAGAGATGCTGAGTATTCATGCAGGTATCCAGAATTTTTTCATGCTGGGCATTGGGGCACATGAAATGCAACAGACTTAAGCAGGGGAAGAGCTTTGTCTAGAAGTATCACAAATGGGATCCTGAAACCCAGAAAACTGCTGTCTCAGGCTTGGTGATGTTGCCTGCATTTTCAGAATAAGCTAGTATTTCTTTCTGCCACTCTTGTTTGATGGGCTCTTTGCTTTTCCTGTTCTAATTCTCCATTGGGTACTGGCTTTTCTTGGCATATTTATGTCTTCAGCCTTCTCTCTGTATGTTGAGAACTTACTCCCAGGGTCCCTGAAACTTGCTCCTTGACAAAGGCTGTCCTCTCTCTACCTCTTGATGTGTATGCTTTCCTTGGTGCCTGGCTTTGCCACCCCATAGCTCCTCTTCCAGATGTTTGCCACATGTTCTTTGTATTCCTTTCATACATGACATACAGTTCAACTTACTTCACAAATTGTGATTAGAGAGGTTTGGAAACCTACTGTGACAGGTTATTAACCCAGCCCCAGAGCTGCCAAATTGAAACTTTGGTTATACTGCTGTGGTACCTTTCTTATCTTTTCAGTCCATTAACATCACAAGCAAAATTTTTCCCAATTTACTTCAGACTCCTGAAAAATCCACCCATCTAGCCTCAGTTATAAGCTGGATCCCTGTAGCTGTGGCTGGCCTAAGAGAGACAGCAAGGGTTCATGCCCAAGCAGTTTCAGCAATGCTGACTTTGATCTCAAAGGAGGTGTAAAGCAATACAAAGAACACAGTAGAGTTTTGTAGCAGTCAGAATTACTTATTTCTGAGAATTCCTTCTCCACAATTTCTGTATATTTTTTGTGAGTAGCTTTCTCCATGCACCTCCCCAGGGATAGGCATCTTCATTCTGGAACACTTAGAAACTTTTTCCCTGTACCAGCTGAGGATTCGAATTTGCCTGTGACACATCCTCAGCAGGTCCTGGGTGTGCTGACTGAAGGGCTCTCCCCACCTTGTTCACATTCCATTGGTTGTCATTACTCTTTGATGGAGGATAAATTAGGGACCAACAACACAAGGAGTGCAGTGTACTGGCAGGCAGGTGATGGCAAGTAGCTCTTCACCATCTGGGAATGACAATGCATCAAGTAACTTTGCTGAAACAAGATGTGTATCCCCAGCCTCAGCAGTGCCACACCAGGCAGAGGCATATCTTTGGAGCAAATCCACTGTTTCTTCTTATTTCATGTCTTAAAATGCAGCACTGTGCTAAATTGTGCCAGGCAGTGGCACAGGCTTGCAAGCAGGCTGCAGTTCTCCCACGTTTCCAATAAACTGAATCAATTAGCAGTTCCTCCCCAGGGCTGCCAGGAGAATTTCTGATCTGTTTGTACAAGAGTAAACAGACTGAAAATCAGAAAACAACATCGTCACATTGGTCAAAAGCTGGTATCAACAAACTGATTGGCCCCAAGTAAACAAAGCCTTTTTAGGGCTTAATTAAATTTTATTTATCTTCTGTTGATCCTCATTTATTTTCCACATTCTTTCAGTTTTTAGATTCTGATGGACAAGGTAGAAGTATGAAAAAAATACCAAAATTCAAAAACCACATTCATGACATTTCATATTCTCAGCCTCAGAAAGTAGCAGAAAACAGGGAGGAGATTCTTCTGAAAATGCCTCATTTCACACTTTCACACACAGGCTTTTCAGATATGAATTAGTGCCCCCATTGGACTACAATCTGAAATAAACGCCTTTTTTAATATACATTGTCAGAAGAGATGAGGAATAATCAGAAGCTCAGTGATTAGAGAGGAAAATACATGGATTACTAAACCATCTCATAGCCACTCATTTATGTTTGTGTCATGATCTCATTTTGCAAATTTCTCAGCCCTGTCAGGTTCTGTTGTAGTTGTTAAGCAATGTAGTGACCGCACTGAAGAGTGAAGCTGTTAGCTTTTCCCCCTCCTGAAGCTGTGCTGTTTATTTGGCACAGGATTCTTTCACTGCTGCATTTCAGAGCTGCAAATCAACCTCACTCAGATGTTGAACTTCACCTTGTTCAGACACAGACCAGAAAGAGGAATGAATATACAAGAGAAACTTAAACTGAATTAGTTTTATTTTTTTCCACATGACATAGTTCATAGATATTGTTTATTTCCACCTCCAGGCTACACAGGAAGCCGTTCTGTAGGCAGCTGCAGAAGCTGTGTGCTTGCTAACCAAAAAGCACCCATCCCTTCTGAGACATCCTCTCCCTTCTGATAGGTAAGCAGTTATAGGCCCCAGGAGAACCATGGCCCATCATGCAATGGAGAGCACACTAGAGAATGGTTTATGTGCAAGACAGTGTGAGAAGGTAAAAAGAGAGTAGAAAAGAGTAAATGTGCACAGGAGCTCAAGGTAATCCTGCTAACTTTCCATTGGTTCTAGCTCAAGGCGCATTTTGTGGGACAGAAATAGTAAGAAGTAGATAGCTTAAAGTCCAGTCCGTTCACCCTTTCCCATAACTATTCCCTGCCTCACTTCCTCAGCAGAAATGACATCTGGTTTGGTAACACCTGGTATATCAGTATGTTTTCTTCCATTTACAGTCATTTGACTCAATTAAAAAAAAAAAAAAAT
>WEIU01022416.1:2575-43851 GCA_013389925.1 Aegithalos caudatus
GGTTTTTTTTTTTTTTTTGGGGGGGGGGAGGGAGGAGGTGGGGGTTTGCAGGGTGGGAGGGGGGGGGGGGTGAAGCAGAATATATCTGAAAGCCATTATTGTGCTGAATATGGAAGAACTATTTCCTTGCCAAAGCAGAAGGAATAGAAAATGGAATAGAAAATTTCTACATATTCTAAGGCTTCTTTTCTGAATCTTATTTCAGTTGGAGATGACTGCCAATAACATAAACTTAAAACTCAGATACAAGAATGCCCTATGCTACAATGTTTGTTTCCTGTACCCTGCACACTGCACAATTAATGTGGCTCAACATCCAACACTGTCTGAACTTTCTTTCTAGAGCACATACAAAAATTCCATGTGCTTCTGAGTCCTTTCACTCAATCAACTCGCATGCAAGCTTGGTTTGGTAA
Source organism: Aegithalos caudatus (assembly GCA_013389925.1). Classification (NCBI taxonomy): domain Eukaryota; kingdom Metazoa; phylum Chordata; class Aves; order Passeriformes; family Aegithalidae; genus Aegithalos; species Aegithalos caudatus. The sequence continues at coordinate 2,992 of WEIU01022416.1, forward strand.
TCTCCAGATCAGGAAATGCTACCAAGTTCCTCCTTCAAGTCTTGTAAAATACATGTTCTTTGGCAGGCCACTCAAGGACTAAAGCACAGTAGCATCCTTCCTCATAAAGTTAAAACCTAATAGTGACAAGAGCCAACAACATTGTGCAAGAGTAATGAAGAAAGAGAGTCATGGATCTCAAAACTAATACAGCTGTTTCACTGTGATGCCACTTCTGCACCAATAAATGTCGACTTTCAACTGCCTCCCTGTCTGGAGCAAAGCAAACCAAGCAGTATCTGCAGACTCCACACTGATGAGGCTACAATAACCTCAGAGCCCAGCTCTGTCTTGGTGGTCCTGCTGGGAAGGGAGAATACATCTTGCGTCTGCAAGTTCTTGCCCACTGTAGTAACGATGTGACCCATCTTGTTTCAGAAAATTGAACCAGGGAACCAGGCCCAGTATAAGCTCACCTACTTTTTTAGATTTATGGGTGTTGCAGCAAAAGCCACTTCCAAGAGAAGTTATCTAAAAGTAGCTGTCTTCAGGAAGTTTTAGGAAGATTTGAATTAGCTTTACACTGTGCACCACAAAGCATTCTATAATCAAAATAGCAGCTTCCTGTTAATCTCTGTTGGTAAAGTGCCTCCATTTCAAATTCTGATGTGTTAGAAGCCAGATCCCCTGGAGCTTCCTTTACAAGGCCAGGTCTTGATGTGTATGGCTGAGAGATCAGATTGGGTCCTGAAGGATGATGACAGCTGAAGAAACACCTGCTGAGTTGCAGGGCAGGGGACCCAGAAGGGAACAGCACTGTCACCCAGTAGATCTAAAATGGCATGACACAGTCCAGACCTTAATTTAAAATATGGGACACTCCCTTAAGCCGAAGGCTTTAAAGATAATGTAAAAACTGAAGGGAGGCATGTTTTGTACTGAAATATGTATTTCTAGTTAAACTAGCTATTAACTGAAAATAGAAACCTGTCTGTGGGACTTGGTGTCTTTGGCTCCTGTTCATCTGAGTCTCCTATTTTTGGCAAAGGGTTTCAAAGAAGTGAAACTCACCATACAATCCTGTGATAGTGCAGGAATTTATAACTGTTCCACTGGTTTCTGTTATTTCACTTGGAAGGTAGGAGTAGTTTACATGTGTTCCCAAGCATGGGTGTATGTAAAAAGGGGCTTTTTCTAAGGCATATATCCTTACATGTTTAGACGTTAAGAACACCAAGAAGAGTAGGAAGTGACATTTGCTTTCCAAAATGAAGTCTTAGGTTATCCACATTTGGTTGGTAACGCTGCCTAGATGTGGAATAAAGCAAAATATGGGAGAGCTGAAGAGCTTCAAAGATGAAGGACTTAACTGCATTTGAGAGGATGGTAAGATGTGACCAAGTAGAGAATTTAATTTGCCATGCTCTCCTCTGATAGTGGTTGTCTATCAGACAGTAAGCAGCATCTTCCTTCATTCATTGTTTTTCCTTTAGCTGCTGTTGCATCAGGCTTATTTACATCTGCTGGACCCAAAGGATTACATGAACAGTAGTGTTTTTGAACAAGTGTCTCAAATACATCTTGACAACAAATACCACCTACTCAAAACCAGCAATAATGTCTTCCTTCAATCGGCTTTAAAATCTAAAGACTTGATGACACAATCAAGTAATTTCTTTACAGTGCTAGTGCATGGAAGATCAGAAGCAATTTTTTGCTGTCCTGAGCCTTCCCAGACACATTCTTATCCAGTCAATGGTATTTGTGAGCCAGTGGGGAATTTCAAGTAATCAGGCTGCATTGCATTAAGTCATCATTCACCAAAAGCCTTGTTAGAAATCTTTTTTGCTAAAAGAACTGGTGAAGTATGTGCATGATTGTACAAAAGGCCCTTCTACTGAACAGAAGAGGACTTTGAAACACCTTCCAAGTGAGAAGGCTGGAAGCCAGAGCACCTGGAATGTAGGTTAATACAGCGTATTTCTAGAGGCTGAAACAGAAGGAAACCATCTTCTAGAAGAGTAATACCATGCTGATTTTATTCCTCTAGTGACGCTGTTAGTGCATTTCATACCAAAGTAGCAAAAGTGCTGGTCCCACCATTCGATGACATCTGGGATAAATTAAAGCTATTGCACTCATATTAAATAAGGGACGAGTCGCACAATGTGGTGAACCAGCTTCACTCGCTAAAGATATTAGTCCAAATTTACAGCTCTCATAAGGAACTACAGCTCAGCTGGGCTCAAGTCTTTTACATCAGCTGTTAAACTCAGCCAGTGTTTTTCTGAGATATTTCTGTACTCTGTTCCCAAGCACTTACTTGGCTTCCTGGGCCAATGTCATTCTCCTAGACAAACAAAGTGACAGCAAGTTAGCTGTTTAAATAATTTTTGTCCAAAGGAAAATACTTCCAGGTCAAATGATTTTTCATAAAAAGCCTTTTTTCAATGTAAAAGTCTGTGTGGTTTGTTTGGTTCTTGTTCCCTTCAGTGGGAATAAACTGCATCTGAATATAGGGGAAATCTTAATGTATGTGAGACAATGGTTCTTGCTTACATTATGAACACAAGGTCACACCCTCAACACTCTAAGGGCTTGAAGGCCATATAGCTCTGTAGATAAGATGACAGAGTTTTGTGCTGAAGAGCCCAGATTAGTTTTGCTGTGTTGGCTACCATCCCATGCAATAGCTGGGGTGGCAGTCTTCATGTAATTCAGGGTCTCTGGCAGTCTGGGTAAGTTGTGATGATGCCTAAAAACGTATGGAAATACAGTGAAAGGGTACAGCTGGTGTGAGTCTGTTTCTGTGCTGCCGTCAGACATCCTCCTGCAAGGGGCATAACCTAATTCTGGCTGCAGACTCATACAGCTCTGGCCAGCAGTATTTATAAATAGGAGTGTGATCTACTAAAAACTTTCTAAATTCAATTATTGCTTTTTATTTCCTGTGCCATTGCAGAAATTATTATTTTATTTTGATTTTGCATGCTATCATTCAGCACAAAGTTTCTTTGTACAGGTTTTCTTTAGAGTCCTTTCTCTCTTCTTTTATCTCCTACCCTCACATTTTTTGTTTCTATTCTGCATTTTTAGATTCATTTGTAACTGGTAACTTAAAACAGAACATCTTCTTTTTCATCAGGTCTAATATTGAAACTAAATCAGGAAGAAGGAAGGAAGAGTTGATATGGTGAAAAAAGGGAAGGATAAATTCCTGCTGTGCAGAAATGTGATGTCTGCCAGCAGTAGAACTAAGTAGCTACAGAAAGGGTAGACATCTCACAAGTTAGTCTCTTGTTCATGCTTGTAATATTGCACGGTTTTCCGAAGCCTTCACGTTGCTGTCTCCCAGGTGGGGGATGAGAACCCCTCTCTCTTCTCCAGTAACCATGGTTTGCCCAGGGTAGTGCCAAGAGGCTGAATATGGGTTAGGGGCTGAGAACACTCTGTGTGTATATATGAGTATGTGTTTGTGTGTATTTGTGTGGCAAACCCACCCCAAAGCCCACTGGAAGCAGTTCTTAACAGCAGCCTCAATATACAAATGTCAGCTATATTGACTTCACAACCTCAGGAGTCAGAGAAAACTGCTCCAGATGCCCAGCACTGCCTTCAAAATGTTGATGGGAGCCCTGTGTCGCTGTCAACCTATGGACATACTAGGCAGAAGCTCTGAGAGCTGGGACAGAGAGTGCTGAGAGGACTCATCTGGGCCAGTCACAGTCCTCCTACAGGGACCATCCCCATCTCCTGCTGACCTCCTGCTGGAGCTTGGGTGCCTGATCTTGCTGTGCATTGTGGAGAAAAACACGGAACAAGTGACAGGCATTAATTTTCCCTGTCGGAGTGGCAGAAAGAGCAAAAATTTTTCTTTACTACTCTGTTTGCATAATGTGTCCACTGAGGAAGTGTCTCCCAGGAATCTTGCAGGTGGAAATTAATCTCTCCTGCAACATCCTATTCCTAGCCCACACAGCTTCCAAAAGTCATAGGACAGCTTATGTTGGGGTTGAGAGCTCACATGCAGGAAGGACCTGTAAATGACACATAGACACATAGACACACTTTGACACATAGACTTTACAACTCACTACAGAACTATGTGGGAACATTAAAGCTTTTTCCATCCACAGTTTTGAAATTCACATTGAAAAGTTTTCTAGATTAGTGTTCTTATTTCACATGCTTTCTGAGAAATAGTGCTCATTTAATCCAAATATGCAATGTGGATTGCTTTATACTAACACAGAGCTGTTTATTCAAGCTAACTTCATTTTGCACAGATTGCCACAATTGATTTTTTGTGATGTACTAGTGCCCCAAAAATCAAAATCAATGGAGTGAGTGTGAAAAATCTACAGATAGACACAAACTATTTGACTAGCCCTGGAAATTTAACTTCCATCACCAGCTATTTCACTGCAGAGCATTTTGATGGAAGTGTTCACTTGCTCCCACTGTTTTAAGCTTTGCTGGTATTTCATGTAGTGTAACTATTTGCTGAGGGGGCAGATGGTTAGAGGTTTATATATGTGCTTCTGGAGTGATAAAATGAGAGTTCATCTCCACACCTATTCACAATTGTTGGTAACTTGGTGTGGTATTAAAAAAGGGAAATGAGACACCATTTTGCTGCCTGCTCTGTAAAGTGAAGCCTGAAGAAAATTGACTTTGTAGGATCTAAAGAAAAGAGTTAATTTGTTGATGGGCAATGTGTTTACATCTTTACAAATCTAACACCTTTTTTTTTTTTTTTTTCCCAGTTATTGTTATTGTAACTAAAAGGCTTGTCTACTTGATGAGTCTCCTATTCAACCCAGGAACAGGGAGATGGGAAGAAAAGACACCTGAGCAGCAAAAGAGTCAGTTAATGATGGGGCAACAGAAGGGGCGTGTGCTATGGTAGTAAGCCATCAGTGGTCTTGTGTGGGCAAGCAAAACTCAAAGGAAAAAATGCTGGTCAAAATTTCCAAGTTAATTTCCAAGTTCATATTTTGTTTTTACTTCCTGTGAGACACTATGGGAAGTCTGACTTTTCAGCTCAGCCATGACAAACAAGGCTCCATCTTCATTTTTTTCTGGAGCAAATTCAGATGTTTGGTGCACCACTGACATGCTCTTAGGATCACCATAGGAAATCAGGTGCTGGTACTCATGCTGAATGCTGATGTCCAGCAACTCCCGGGACAATCTAACCCTATTTTGCTAGTACAAAGTGTTTCTGTCCTCAGGTAGTGTGTGACAAAACAAAACATAATACAATTTAAAGGCTTTGATTTAATAAATTTCTTTCACATACCTGCTTCCTTCAGATTACACCCAAATAATGTACTAAACCACACAACTGTTTGGTGTTAAAAGGAAGTTATCCTTCAAGTTCTGCTGCATGTTATGAGCACAGAACCCCAGGAATGTGCTCTGATAAACACACCTACACAGATCACTTCTTACTTTGGGGCCAGATTTAGCAGCAGAAATGAGAAACAGAACTACCACATAGAGGGAAAGATAAAGTAATATGCAAACAGTTTATGCACTCTGACATTGCATCTATGTGGATCATATAGTTTCTTTCATTAAATTGCCCAATCAGTAATTTTCAGCCTAAAAAAAATTTTAAATATATATAGAGAGTCTAATAATAGTATGAGAGCCTTCATTCCTATGCACTCTCAAACTTGTCTGAGATACTAGAAGAGATTTTAAATGGAGGCTTTTACTTTTCAGTATACAGTTATGCACTCAGGCCTACTCAATATCTGCATCACCTATACATCCTCAGTCTCCTGGGGTTCAGTCTTCAGCCTTATCATGGAAAATAAACTGCATTTACCTACAGTCTATGCCTGTTTGTGCACTGGTTCTTGAGGTTTGCTGAAAGGAGCTACACTGGGGGTTTGTTAAAGGCAGTATAAATTAGCAAACAAATTCCTGGAGTCAAAAAAGCAGTCAAACACCTTGAACAGGATTTTTCCTTCTAGATGTTTGTCACATATGGCAGCTGATTTACCACCAGCTCTTGCCTTCCAGTAGCAATCACCCATCTCAGCTATGAGATGATGGGCACTATGTAAACCCCGGTATGTGGCATTTTTTGTGATTACAGAGGAGGCTGTCTGCATCACAGTGGACCTAATAACTCTCCTCTTTGAAAGACTAAGCCACTGGGGGATGGTTGTGGTCTCTACATGATTCTCTGCTTTTAAGGAAGAAAATGTAATGAGCTTTAAGCCTCTCCAAAAATCAAATTCATCAACAACAAAAAACTAACAAGGTGATGAGTTGGATGGCCTACCATGACAAAGAAACCAATAAAAAACAAAACTATAGTAGGTCATTTTGAATAGCTCTAGCCTCACTAATTAAAAGCTCAAACCCCTCAGAAATGCCATGACATTGCATGTTGATATATTTCTTTCTATTCCTTTACCCTGGATTGTTTTCCAAATGAGACATCCTCGTTGTCATAGCTCACTCTGAGTAGGTTGGTAATGTAATAGATATCCTAGAGCTAATCTCTGTATACTTCTGCTTATAATTCTTTACAGAGCAAAAGCTATCATTTTCCGCTCACCAACTAACTGGTGTTTGAAAACTTGCCAGAAAAAAAGTGCACAAATAATTGCAGATATTGTCACACAAAATAAGAACTGACCCCAGCATGAATGGCAGGTTAGCAGGTCCCAAATTATTTCTACATTTTAACAACCATACATGCCAGAAATCTAATAAACTGGCAGCCACTGGAAAATTGAATCTTAGAAATTGAATACAGAAAAGCTGTTTGCAGATAGTAAAAAGGAAAACAGCAGTCTTAGACGACACTAAATCCTAGGAAAAAAATAAGTTTAATACGATTCCTCATGGCTATGTGTTCCCCTGGTCTTGCTGGTCCTGTGTCAGGATCCATCTCTCTTTTTCAAAGGACTGCAATCTCTAAGTGATCAGTTTGATGAATCCAGCCTGCTGCTGTTACCAGTCTTCCCAGCCTTTCCAGCCCTCCACAGAGAAATTCAGCCCTTGAGTGTTGTCTGACATGGTTAATTCTTTCCCTCTCAACCCACTTTCCTGACACACCTGTAATATTCCTGATATTTCATATATATTCCATTATGTGTCTGTCCTTAATCACATTTCCTGACTTGCTTCGTCATGCTCCAACTGGTTTAATTTCTTCTATAGAAGTTGTCACTAGAAGTATTTTCTGATAAGGGGGGAAAAAGCCCTAAACACTCTAGTGCCTTTGAATCCAGTACTCTGGATTTCACAAAACTGGCCCACCTATGGATTTTAGTCTCTTTTATAAAATTGCTTTCATCTGAAATACTTTTACCTTCTTTAAGAAAAGGTCTTACCCTGTGGTTGTATAGTACCACCATCCACAATTTCACACTTAACTCTGGTGAACAGCAATGTTTTTTTCCTCGGTCCATACACCCATCCAAAGAGATGTATTTCATAAACAGTGAGTACTTTGGCACATTTAAATAAGCTTTTGGGAGTACTTAGAAAGAAATAAGCTGATTTATATGGAAAAGAAAAAGATGAGGCCAGTGGCGCAGGCTGAACCGTTAAGCTGTGTAGTCTTATTTTATTTAGCTAAACCACAAAATATATACAATTTTTAAGTACTTCTTGTAAAAAAATGAGCATAACATAATGTTAGTTAAAAAGTCAGGAAGTATAAAAACTGCTGTCAGTAGAAAGGATATTGTTCAAGACAAATTTTTAAGCAACAGGGCAGATGGACAAATGTATAAGTGCCCAATTCTGTCAAGTGGCTTGAACCAAGGAGAACTAACCCTGAAATAATTACACAAGATTTATGTATAGGAAGCCAGAAAAGGGAAGCTAAAAGGAGAAGGCTAGAACTGAAGCAGAAAATGGCTTTACAATCCATACAGATTGTGTGTTTCAACACTGGATTCAGACAGAGCTAAAACATCAAGTCAGCGTGAGGACACCCAGATTATCTTGACAGAGCCTGTGTGCCTGTCCAGGAGCTGATAGTGGAATGATTACAGCCAGTGGATAGGTACTGATTTGAAGAGAAGCGCTAACAGTTTGTTGTTCAGAGAGCAGATGAGGTGCGGAAATGATATTTGACATCAGTTCGGTGTTTTGACCTCACTTGGTTTTTTGTTTTTTTTTTAGGATCTCCTGTGCTGGCTACATCATGTCATACTTGCAGAAGGAAATTCAATAAGCACTACCGGTATTATTGGATATTTATCCCTCCCTTATGAGAAAACAGACTCTAGTTTAATGGCAGCCCATGCTTTATGTTATGATAAAAGTCTGAAAAAGGGCATCAGCCATTTCCAGTTAGTAGCTGATATGACTAACATTAGGCAGACTCTTCTGTGGTGTTTTGCCCATTTTTTTTTCAAATGCATCTTTGAGCATTAAATGAGCTTCCAGTATTTCTACAGAAATTTCTCCTTCCACAGACTAATTACATGAAAATATTTATTAATAACTTTTTTTTTTTCAGTTCCTTTTTATTAAATATTTAAGAAAACCCAAGCAAACAAGGATGACTTCATTATAAACAAGACTCACTTCAAATACAGCTCACAAAAATCTGTACAATTTTGTTGTTTTTTCAGTGAGAATGATCTTTAACATACAGCCATATTGGCATTAAATTTGATTTACCACATCTGAAAATAATTCGGTTGTGGATTTAGAGGAGTTGGTATTGGGATGTATCTTTTTTTTGTTTCTCCACTCTGACACAAATGTGATTTCCTACCATGTTTAACAAGATTGGGTGATCTTTATTCTCTCCTTTCATTCTTTCTGTGCAATTTAGAAGCTGGAATTTGAAAGAAATAGAGGTGACAATGGTAGCGTATTTGTGCTTATTTTCCAGCAGCAGGAAGAAGGAGAAGACAAACGCAGTGATAATAAGCTCATAAGGGTGGCATCACCATGGTAAATTGTCAGAGTAACTCCTCAGTAGGGCACAGAACTATATTTAGAAGACTACACTGCTGGTGAGTCATTGATCAGTGCACAAGTAGCATGGTCTTCTGTTGTGAATACATCGACCGTGTTTTGCATGCACGGGAATGCAGGTTGGCGGTGATTGAATTATACAGTTGTACAAGTTATGTTCTGAATTGTCACAGGTGAGATGGAGCAAACAACAGTGCATGGTGGAGCTGGATACTGGGGTTTATTTAAGAACCCCTGAGATTTAAGCTTTCGCTCTGCTTGATTTCCTTACACACTTATCTTCTCCCTCCCCACCAATACTGTGTTCCCCAGGTCTCTGTCCCACCAGGAGGTGGCTGCTGGCCAGGGAAGGGCAGGCAGAAAGCCCAGTCAGGTGATGCTGTGCTACTGCTCACAGGTACCAGTCTCAGATGTGAGAGGTCTCTGGTCTAGCAGCCAGGGTGTCTGCTCATCCCCCAGCACCTGTCACCAGGCAGTGATCCAGGGTCTTCTGCAACTTACAGGACCTTTTCTCTAGTCGTGATCTTCACCACCCTCTTTTGCAGCCCCCAGATTTCCCCATCTAAATAGTCAATGTGCAGAAGGAAATGCATGATCATCTAATTGGTGGTTCTGTCTTATGTCTTACTAGTAATTGGAGGAATCAGGACATGCCATAGTTAGTTAGTCCTACTGTTATCAAAATTCAGTCAGCCCATACAATTTGCAGCTTGTAGGTTGCATACTTGTAGCTCATGCTTGCTTATGAGTTCAAAAGTTCACTTTCAGATGATCACCCACTCACCCACAGACATACTATTATCTTCTGCCTGTCAGTGTTCTGTCTAAATTATGTTCACCTACGATAGTTATTTAAAAAAACATAAGCAGCTAAATCTTGATGGAAAAATAATTGGGGTTTTTTTCTCAGAATAAAGCCTCTCAGTGACTCTGGTGCATCTGTGGCAGTGACAGCTATTAGGACTGCTGCCTTAGTGGGATACCAGGTACAAAGGCATGCACTAAAGTTAGCTTGTTATGGTTGCAGTGCAAATACTCTGAACTAGAAGACAGGCTTTTTTTTTTTTTTTTTTTTTTTTCCCTACCACACTATACACTGTCCTGAAACAAATTTCAATTTTTTTTGTGTTTAGATTTAGATAAAATCAATAGTAATTTCAGGTAACATTTAGAAGTCATTCTTTCTTCTGAAATTTTTCATATTAGAGCACAGGTCAGACTTTTCTAACAGATTTCTAAGGACCATGACTATCTTATCTGACTTTTGGAATAGGACCTGTGTAGTACATTGGCTCTCTGGAAAGGCCAGAAGAACTGAGCTCATGCCTGAGTGGGGAAGAACTGAAAGGGCTGTGCTTTTTATAGTAATTTTTTTTCTGATACCCTTCCTATGGGAGACCCAGAGGAAAAAGAAAGAAAAGAAAAGAAAAGAAAAGAAAAGAAAAGAAAAGAAAAGAAGCAATGCTACTTCTGAAAACACACAGTGTGCACAGTGGCAGGGTAGATATCAGTAGGGAGACCACTGCCTGAGGTACACATCAAATGCATGAAGAAAGTGTATATATCTCTCATACACAGCAAAGAGTTCAAAAGTATCCATTATATCTATTACATTGTATTTTACCTTTGGACATTAAACGTATTGTGAAAATAAAAGTTGTTTTACAACAGATATTTTTTTAAAAACTTCTGCATATAGTCACTATTTCAGTACTGGCTATATAAAATGATATAATGAGATTAAAAGAACTAGATTATGCTCTTAGCTCTGCAAACATAAATCTGGAATAGCTCTGCAGGGGTTTGTGGAATTATTTCTGATTTACTGTAGTATAGCTGTGAGACAAATTGGCCTAAGGAGTATAGCTGTCTAATATTTTCTTCTGTATACTGCTTTATTGCTTTGCACACAGATACGTAGACAACCTTCTGTTATAGGGTGATTCAGTAGTTCCCCAAGACACTGTGATACCATTATAACCACACAGCCAGCCAGATGCATCAAGCTGACAGCTAAACAGACTCTTCTTTCAATTCCTTGGTGTCAGTTGCCACCCAGTGATTTACATCTGGAAATGAACATAAAGAAAAATACTTTGTGAGAGCCCCCCTTTTGGATGATGTCTTCATTGATCTAAAACCACCATGGGTTGAAGCAGAAATTTAAAATTTGACAACAGAGTAGACTCTGTGTCCAAAATGTCTGTTATTCTAACAGAACTGACTTTAATTTGTTATTATCTTGAAAAAAGAGGAACATAAAAAAACACGTGGAGATTACCAGGCACATCAGAGATGCCAGGGAGCCATGCAGATAAACATTTCAAAAACAAAAGGTCCAACCAGAGTGAAGGTCTAATAAAACAGGTGTTTGCTGCAGAGTCTTGTAGAAAAGACCTTGAGAATTGAAACCATGATTCTGAGAGAACGAGACAACACCCACTCTCCTAGTACTGCTGAGATTCATGTTGTTTACAGACTGGCACAGGCAGAGGAAGGATCAGGAAGGAAAACAAGGCTTTGAGGTTCCTTTGCCTTATTGCTGTAAAGATTTACAGGGATAAAATCTTCTAAGAAAATAATTTGGCTTAGGAAAGTTGGGTGAGAAAGATTTAGGGATGGTAAGATTTTCAGCTTCTTCAGAAGGGATGAAAGTTGGCCCAGGAAGTTGGGATAAGAGAGGGTGGTGTTGTTATTGAGGGAAAAGTCCAGGTGAAGTAAGGGTGTGTGGAAGGGTAAGGAAAACAAAGCTGATACAAGCTGGAGAGATCTTACACTGATTTACAATCTGCAAAGTGTTTTCAAGTTCTGGCCTCTGCTTATGTAACCTAAATTCAATTCCCCTCTGACTTCTTTTGAGATGTAACTGCAATGAAACTTGCTTCCATAGTGTCCTACATCTGTATGCTATGTATAGTTTATTACTGAGGTTTATCACATTTCATTTGCAAAATTACAGGTTGATTAGCATTGATATCAGCATTGCTGATGCAGTAGTGAAAATCAAAACAGCCTTACTGGTATACAGGACTCAACTTGTTTGACCTATTGGGTCCCACTCAGGCAAACTCATTAAAGCTTACAAAAAGATTCTAATTCATGAGTGAGCACTCTGTACAAGATCTGTGCATCCTCTTTCACAAAGTCTTGTTTGATGCCCTGAATTTACCAGCACTTCAGAACACAGAGTTGGGAAATGCTGCTTGCTCTGGGCTCCCAAGTCTTCTGACGTAAGTCTTCTCACTACACACAATTTAGCATATATAGAAATTTTCACTAAAATGGAGTAAAACAGTTGATCTGGGAAGGCATTCAGCCATGAACAAAAGCAGGTCAAGTTGTAATACTGCCTATAAATCTTATATTTGAAAAAAATTGAAGCACTCAAGCACTGTGTAATTGTAAGTTCATGCGAAAAAACCCAGAGGTTCAAAGGGGAAGGAAGAGTTTCTTTCCCCAAAACCATGGAATGTTACTGCTTTGGCAACATCCTTGGATGAATTTTTCAGTTTGTAGGGAGAGAAAATATTTTTAAAAGTGGGAAACCAGACAGGCTTTCAGACATGTAAGCCCTTGTTTATATATGACATGGAAACAGAAAACTTTAAACACAGGCTGAGAACAACTACTCTGAACAAAACTATAAACTTTACAGAATAATGTGATAAAGTAGTTGTAGCCAATGTGAAGAAGAAAAGATTTTAATTTATTACTTGTCAAAAATGGTGGTATGTGAGAAATGGAATGTGAGAAAAATAGATTTGGTTTCTACAAAAGCCACGATTTCTAATATTTAGCAATTTTAATTCCCAAGATCATCTTTTGGAGGCACTTTGTAAACAGGAGAGATGTCTTCATTGGTGTTGAGAGCAAGAGGTGGGTACCCAAGGACCCATACAGTGAGAAATGTTTTCCTCCTGGTTAACTGGGTATTCTGATCCTTGATCCATTGTCTGTGTGTCCTTTTTGTTGTGCAATGGCACCCTAGCTTAAACTATATGGCTCACATGTGGGCATCTGGTGAACTGGATCTTCCTGCAAACAGAGGAGATAGAGATTTTCATGGTACTGTTACAGGAGCATTAATTCTAAGATTTGGTATTATAGTGGCAGGTTCTATGCTGGTTTATTCATGCTGCTCATAAGAAGTGCATCCTAATGATGATTTTAGGTAGGTGGAGGAGATGTCTGAAGATTTTTCCTATAAAATTCATAAGCAACATTATCCATTTCTAGCAGGCCTACCTTCCTCACACCCTTTGATTGCAAGGGCTGGACCGGTATTTACCACATCACTTTTCTTTCTTTCTTTCTTTCTTTCTTTCTTTCTTTCTTTCTTTCTTTCTTTCTTTCTTTTCTTTTAAAGAGTCAGAGAAGAACCAAATGTTGAGTAAAGCCATGCCCAGTTATCTTTTAGATAAGTCACTCCAAAAGACACCACTGCCTTGAAGCTCTGGTTCCCTAAGTTGCTTGTACCACAACTGTTCTGTTCCATGCAGGAGGTCCATTGAGACAGAGATCAGAAGCCCTTTGTTTTTATAGGAAAAAAACTTAAACATCTCTCCCATCTACCTAAAATCATGCTCAGGTTTTCAAAATGGCATGGAATTACATTTTTGCTGAAAAACATAACACTGCATTATTCTAACAATGAAATAATTTCCCCCACAAGGAATAAGCTAAGCAAAAATAAGATTATATAGCACAAGAAAACATTCAAGAAACATACAGCCCAGTACTGCTTAAGATTCAGGGTCATGTTCTGCCCTCAGGTATACCAGACCACAAAGCTTGTGGACGACATCATACAAATACATATATTTATCTCAGGCCATAATTTTGCCTTCAATTTGGACATGTTTATTTTTCCTGCAGCCTGTCTACCCTTTTGAAGTCCTATGTAAATTCCAGATCTGTTCTGCTTCTATTTGCCAGTACAGAAGTACATGTAATTGGGAAGACAAATTGTTTTCATTCAAAATCATCCAGAGGTCTAAGGCAAATTAACCACTGGGTCAGTTTTTGCATACCTGTTTGGAAGCATGAAACAGAAGAAAGAATGATTGGAGACATCCCTTGTCTAACAGTCAGGGGCTATAACTAACTTATAAGGATATTAGGTAAAATTTCAAAGAGCTTAGGCAAATTACAGGTCAACTCTCATTTTTAAAAATGACTTCTGAGTCTGAATTTCAGTAGTATGAAATAATTTTAGTGTTTCTTCTTGAGTGTACACTTGAAACCAACCTAAAGCTACAAAAGGTTGTAGCTGGAGCAGCACCAGAGCCTGCCTACGTTACTTTCTTCCAAACCTCTTACCCAACATATGCTTGATGTTGTTGAATCAGCACAGTGAGAGAATTGCATGAAAATAAGAAGAAAAATGGAGGATTCCTTTCTAGAAATCATGGATATTCATAAACATCAGGAATAGACAGAGGATATCTGGGAATCAATTAGCAGAAGTTTCATTTTCATTTGCTTGTAGGTGTTTTTGGACCGTAGGAGGAATATGTAATAATGGTTTTATAATCAGAAGAAATTTGGCTGTAGGATGACATACTGATAGAGCAATTTGTTTCTGGTTTTACTCAGATTATTCACTAGCATAAGCAATATGTTTGCATGAACAGTGAAAATAGAAAGCTTAATTTTTCCCATTTTTAGTCAAGGATAACTAAATTTGTACAATGTATAATGTCAAAAATATCTTCACAGTGTGCATCATACTTAAAATAGTAACTATTTCTGTCTCACTTTTCAGCCTGGACATTTGTGAGTAAACTCAGAAAGGGCAGAGTATGATGTGGATTCTTGGGGGTTGTGTGGAAGTGAGGAATGACTTGGTTAGCAGAGAGGTCGTTTCCAGGGTATCAGTCTGCAGGAAAGTGTAAGTAGATACAGTGTGTCAGAGTGTTTTCTAGAGATACAGGTTTTGGAACTGACAAGGGATGGGAAATCATATTAAATACTCTACATGCCCCGAATCAATTACCTTTTTGGGTATATTGTCATCTCTTTGAGCTCCAGTCCAGAAAGGGTTAGTCTGGAACATCATCCTTTCAGCAGGAATTTTATGCTCCTTCCAACATGAGTGAGTCACCATTGCTTGGCTAACAGGCAATGACATTTGTTGATAAGAATGTCATACAGTGCATGTAGAATGAGAGGCGTTGCAAATGAAATTATGTCAAGCAGAGATCTCACTAGAACCACAGAGTCTTAGAAGGTAGGTGAGACTACAAGGCTCCTCTGTAGCTAAAAGAGAGGTACAGGCAAACACAGAACTTGTCTTACTTAGCTGACGATATCTGGGTCGCCCTCTGAAGATGCTTTTACTGACTCCATAAAGATCCCAGGCAGACTCCTAAATTAGGTCCCTGAACTCCCCTAAATGTCTGTGTGATCAGTCAAACCATCTCTATGACTTCAGGTAAACTTTGCATCTGTTTCTAGTACAGAGTTTTTGTTTAACCTCATACATATGATAATGACCTTCTAAGTAAAACTTCAGAAACATTTTTGAGGATTCATCTTCTCTTTGTATCCTCTGCTCAGTTCAGAAAATTTGGAAATAGCTTTCTTTAGGCTTTTTTTTTTTTTTTTTAACTTAGGGAAATGATATTTGCTTTTTATAAAATCAAAATATCTCTGTCATCCTCTGTCAACCATGGTAAGTTTCTTAATGAAGAGATTGGTTTTGTTTTATGGCAGCTGGGCACAGGCTGAGAATAATTCAGAGGCATTTCAGAGATTTCTGACTAACTGCATGAAGTGACACTGTTTTTAGATTACTTTTATTTTCTTCTGGTCTTCCCATCTTCTTCTGGTGTTTGGAAATTATCTTCTATTTTTGTAACTCTGGACATTAATCTTGTTTCACTTCTGCTGAAGTCAATCCAGGAACATTATGGTTCTGCAGTAAAATATAAATGACACAGTCCACCCACAAGCATTTCTTTATGCAAAGCATGTCCCTCCTTACCTAGTGACTTGATGACTAGTAAAAAAATTGAAATATTTTTTTATGAAAAATTGAATAAGGCTCAGCTACAAAAAGGAGGAAAGGTCAATCTAAAGCACATCATGATGTACCATTTTAATAAGAATCATCCTTAACTGAAATTGTTGAAATTCTGATCACAATTTACTCATTTTTTTTTCTTCAATTGGCAAAGGTACCTATATTTATATTTTTTCCACAGTCAAAATGATCAAACGTAGTAATTATTTGGGGGTATGAGCTTTTTATATCTTGTACATTTTGCAACATTAGGAAAAGATTCAGCCTCTAAAACTTATGGCAGCACTTTTTTCCAAAAAGTGTGGTATGATTATATAGTCATAGTGTTTAATGTTCTTTTTTTCCCACCTCAGCTAGAGTAATTATTTTTAATATGAAATGATCTGGTGACAATATTATTTAACATAGTAATTCAGCTTTCTTTAAGGCTGAAAGAATATGATTCTTTGTTTGTTATAAACAATTACATTTCAAATTCATAATATTCAGTTTCAAGTAAGAGTAATTTACAGAATGGTATAATGTAGAAGCATGAGTAATCACGCCTATCTTTCATGTGAACACTTGAAGTGACACTGATTGCAGTGGCATTCTGTATCCCATCTTCCCTAAATAAAATGAAATAAGCTACATTTCACTGTGATTAATAGGAGTTTGGGGACTTGGATGCCTATCTCAAACTCACACACCTTGCCAAGGTTGTCATCATGGTGCTTAACAGAGGAATTCAATATTTTGGTGAACTAAATCTCTCTTACATGCTTGTCTCTTTCTATTGACTGTAAATAAGGCATTGAACAACTACATTCCTATGTGGGAATCTCAGCTGTCCACCTGAATTTGGATTGACTTAAACATGCAGAGAATGTATCTTTTTCCTTTAAGGTATTTTGCAATTGCACAAAGAAAAAGTTCTATGTTAAATGCTGCTCTGAGGATATAGAGTATTTCTAGTAAAAAAACCCCGAAGGCTTATCAGAGGAAATTGAGTCAGAATGGGAAGTATGCAAAAAGCTTCAAAATACCTTATACTAAAATGGAGACTACTCACCATCTACTTCTGAGTTTGTAGAATGAAAGGACACTTTTTAACTGCAAACTGTCTTCCGTAGCTTAGTTCAGGAATAATCTCTATTTAAAACCATTAGAAGACTGGACTCTATTATAGAATGGTAGAATAGTAAAAGCCTTCTAGGCCATTGTTTTCATGAAACAGCAAGAAAGTTGGATGTTCATAAAGCCTAGATGGCAGTCTAGATTCATAAGATGCTTTTGACACAGGATTTTTAGCAGGATTGACAAAGATGGGAATTTCCCTAATTTTCTGTTTGATTAAGATTTTCTATATCACATTTACTGCCACTGCTCCCAATCCTTTCAACTATCTTTCCTTGTCCTTTTCCAGAAAATTATTTTTTAGATCCCTTGAAAGGGGGGGTCATAACGTAAGCAGCACTGTACACAACACAATCTCACTAACTGCTTTCTTTAAATATATTTGTTTTGTGGTATCCTTTATGTGACAGAGCAGTCCTCAATACTGAGGACAGGCAGGGATTTAGTGCTGAAGTTTCTCCTTGGCCCTTTAATTACATAGAAAGTTTAACCCCAGAGCGTGAGTTCCTCTGTAGGTCCATCACTGCTTTCAGTGGAGTCAGTTGGACACTTGCATGCAGCAAGGATCACAGCAACTGTTCTGATATCTTGTAAGTCAGCATAAATCAGATTGAATTCTGGTTTCCTATTGCCTGGTGATCATTACCAGGGTAACGAGAAAAGGGAAAAAGAAAAAAAAAAGAAATCCCTGAAAGAAGAATTATTAGAAATCTGCCCTCTCTAATGCCATTCAAAGGGTTCAGTTGTTTGAGAAAAGTTGCTTGGGTAAAAATAGATTCCTCATTGATAGTCAGATCATTGAGACTCCATAAAAAGAGATGCTATTGAAAAAGTTCCTGCAAACTGGCTTTGTTTGGCATCTGACTGAATTGTGGGAGCCCTGAAGCTACCAGCAGCTTCCTGCCTGCCACTCCTGGAAATCCTTTAGATAGTACAAGAAATAAACACTATCCAGTGGGAAACTGCAGGGTAATGTTTTACACTGATTACATGCTAACAGCGGGGAAAAGCTTGATGTGGACTTTCAGAAGTCAAAGAGATGAACTGAATACCCTTTTCTTATAACAAATAACATATCGAATCTAGGACATTACGCTATTGTCTCAGATAAAGAGGACTTAAAATTACATTCACACTTCTCTTAAGCCAGTGACAGTGATGTGGCTCTGAAAAGCATGAAATTATTCCTGATTCTCTAGTAAGTAAAATTATATCCATTAAGGTTAACTAAAAAAAAAAAAAAAAAAAGAGCAATGGGATTTCTATTAAAATTTTTATATGTTTGCCAGGAAGTTCAACTGATTGAAATTTTTTTTCTTCTTGTTGAACAAAATAATTGTCATACATATATTTTAGAATACATGTTTTATAAATTAAAAAGAACCCCAAACCAATGAAAAGAAAATAAATACAGGTAATCCAAGGTGAATTTATAACACACTTGACAAGGAAAAAAGTGAAGTGAATTCTGAGTTTGGTTTTGTGACTGGCTAAATCTCCCTATAACTGTGGGTGTTGTCACAAGAGGAGATGTTGCTTCCTAGGGAATAGAAAGTTTCACAGAGTACTCATAATATCATGTTATATTTATATGAATGAAAGATTCAAGTTTTGGTAACTAATAGTGCTTAGTATTTTAAAGAATCAATGTGCATGAACTTTATATTTAGGCTAGTGACTTAACATTTACATGTGGGTTTTATTTTCGCTGATATTCATTAGCTTATTTTGCATTTAGTAACAGTAATGGTATCTCAACTGCATTTCTGTGTGGAAATCTCCTAGTGGACCTTTTTGTGAGCTTGGCAGGTTTTGGGGTTTTTTTTCCAAGTTTCTGGTGTGCTTTTCATCGATGCTCTTTTATGGCTTTCTCTCTGCTTTGGACACTGCGTGCCTTTCCGTTCCTTTTCCATTTAATAGTTCTAGCTCCAATTCTTCTGCCAAGTCTCTTAGAAGGAAAGGGGCTGGGTTTAATTTTCCCGATGAAGGAATCATCTTGGACCCTGGCAAAACTCTCCAAAACTAAGCTATGGGGGAGGCTGCAGTGTTCCCACTGTTATAGGAACTACCTTTGATGGATGTTTTAGGACAGGCTGCCCTTAGGAGCTATTCTTACACAAAAGCATCAAGTGCAAGAGACTGAAAATGTATTTGAAAAGAAAGAATAAGCTATTGAAAACTACTACAACAATGCTTCATAAGATCTGATGAGTACTCTCTTCAGTCCTCATTTAGTGCTGTATTGCTAACAAAATTATGTGTGAAGTCAGCACCTCCCCTCCTCCACTTCATATCACTGTGGGCTGCTGAAACACAGTAATTCAGCAGCTCCATCATCTGGTTGTATAAAGCTTTGGTGAGGCTACTTAAAGTGGGTCCACTTCTGATGCCAAGAACACAGGCTATCAGCTTAACCAGCTTAGGCATTTTCAAACACCTCTGAGGATGGCTGTTCCACAGTGTTCATTGATTTCAGGTTTTAGAGGGACCTGGACAAACCTGAGAGGGTATATGAGAACTTCATGATGTTCAACGAGCCCAAGTGCAAAGTGCAGCACTTGAGTTGGGGCTTTCCGAGATAGGAGTTCAGATGAGAAGAAGTCATTAAGACTAGCCCTGCTGAGAAGGAATCCCCATGGATGTTAAAGCAGGAGAGAGGGGGGCTCAGTGTGGCTGAGCAGGAGGGATCTCCTGTGACAGAGGGAATGGGGGCAGGAGTGTCAGGGACCTGGGAGCAGGTAGGAGAGGGGATAAGGGAGCTGGGTGGTGCTGCGTTCTGCCTGGGCTGGAAACACTTTGGCCAGGGAGCTGGCATTTCTGCCCCAGCCCTTGTCCAGCTGAGCCTCCACCACATACCCTGGCACTCACCCCTGCCCAGTCTGCACTACCACAGCCCTGCTTGCTCTGCAATGCTTTGGTGATCGTCCATTGTGACCTGTCCCCTCTTCTGTCACTGGGGATGGAATCCCACCAAAGACATCCCCACCCCTCTCCTTCCTTCTGCATTTACTTCTTTTTACTCTTCCCTTTTTTTTCTCCACTTTCGTCTGCTCCATTCTCCAATTTCCTTTCTTCCCCCTATTTCAAGACCTGGTTGCCAGAGTCTCTTGGGAGTTAGTCCTGAAGACTGAAGTAGTCCAGGAAGGATGGGCATTTTTCAGGAAGGAAATTGGTTTTCTGGGTGAAAAATGCCTGCATGGCCAGGCTCAGAGAGTGGTGGTGAATGGAGTTACATTCAGCTGGCACCGTGTCACCAGTGGTGATCCTCCCAGAGTTCAGTGTCAGGGCCAGCCTTGTGATTCCCCCTCCATCAAGATCAGGGAGAGAACTGGAAGGGTAAAAGTGAGAAAACTCTTGGGCGGGGATAAAGACTGTTTAACAGGGAAAGCCAAAGCTGTGCAAACAAGCAAAGCAAAACAAGGAATTCATTCATTCCTTCCCATGGGCAGGCAGGTGTTCAGCCATGTCCAGGAGAGCAGGCTCCCATCACATGTTATGGTTACTTGGAAAGACAAACACCATCACTCCAAATTTTCTCCCCCTTCCTCCTTCTTCCTCCTACTCTATATTCTGAGCATGGTGTCATATGGTCTGGAATATCTCTTGGATCTGATTGTGTCACCTTTCCTAGCTGTGTCTCCTCCTATACTCCCAACTCGCTCACCAGTGTGGCAATACAAAAAGCAGGAAAGGTTGTGGCTCTGTGTAAGCCCTGCTCAGCAATAACAAAAGAATGTCTGTATCATCAACCCTGTGTTCAGCACAAATCCTAAACACAGACCCATATCAGCTACTGTGAAGACAATTTCATCCTAACCAAACCCAGCACAAGTTACAACTAAAATGTCTTCTTCAGGATACCACAGAGGGGGTTTTTAGGCTAGAAATAGCAGTCCTTGCAGATCCTACAATTTGTGACTCTCTGGCATGTTTTGTTCAGACCTTTTCTATGATATTCCACACTACAGAAAATAAAAAAAGATCAATAAGAAATTGACTGAAGGGCACAATGGTGAACCATTATCTCTAAATCAAGGCTTTTCCCAATCTCCAACAAATATTTAAATAGGAATAAATCTGTGAAAATTGTTACTAACCTTCTTCTCTGTCAACAGAGTGCTGAAGCAGACCTTGCAATGGAACCATTACTTGCTACGAAGGTAAAGAGACTGGGGCATGAGTCTCATGTAGAGTGACTGGAAGCAAAGCTGCCCCTTAGAAGGTAAATGACCTCAGCAAGGAGTTCAAAAAAAATTCAAAAAGAGGCTCGGTTCTAGTAGTAATGATAAAGGAGAAAAATGAAATATCAAGAAATCTTTAAATAAACAAAGAACAAGAATTATTCTTTTGGAATGAAAATGGCTTTACCACTTACCTTTCTGTACAACAAATGCCAAGACTTCTCATTATTCTGTTTCTTTTGGAGTCAAGGGCAGCAGAATCAACATGCTCTTTTCAGTACAATCCCCAGGGGATAATTGAAATATAATGGCATTTTTTATGGACTGTATAAATTTAAACTTTATTTTGTTTTCAGATACTTTTACTTTCTAAGAAAAGGAAGAAGTAGTAAAGTAGCTAGTAAAGTCACTCAAGTTTATCCTTTTAAATTAATTTTACAGACTTCAATGGAAAAAGTCTTTATACTCTTTTCCCCTAATATACAGTAATAAAAAAAAAATAACTCTTACTTTTTAATTCTCATTTTTTAGGAACTACTGAGACAGTGTCAGTTCTGATTATGGATAATTATGGAGCTGGCACAGACATTCAAGGATAATTCAACAATGGCCTGAGCAAAATATAAGCAGAGTCTCTTTTCATGTGTGTCCATTTTGTCATCATTGGAGAAGATACAAAAATGGTAGAGGAAAAGTCATTCCTGCTTTCCAAACTATCTCCTGCATAAGGATGTTGACTGTCTAAAATATTGGTGCCTTTGTAGTCAAGGAAGCACTTGAATAAACCAGTCAATAGACCTTGGCACAGACAGTTCAGAGGGGATGGCTGAGTCATTCCCTGCAGGTGCCAACTGCCCCTGAGCCCCTGGGCAGGGTGGGCTGAGGCCCTCTGTCCCGTTGGGGGGATAGAGATTAGGTAGGGTGAAATCCACCCTTAGTCGTTCAGTACTATGCAGGTTTTCCAGACTGCAGAAGGAGTCTTCTTATTTTAATTATTGCTTCATATTGGATAAGTTAAATGAATGTCAAGGACTTGGTTTTTAATTCAAATATTTCCTCATTTGCTGACATCTGTTTTTATCTCTAGTCAGTTATTAAAAAAAATTAGCAAACCAGATCTCCAGCTTTGCTTATCTGACAAAGGGCAGAACATTTCTAATGAATCAATCTTCATCATCCACTTTATTTAGCAAAACACTGGCACAGGACATTGACATTTTCTGTTTCAAAGACTGAAGTTCCTCATCACCTGTGTAAAAGGAAGAATAAGGCATTTTTCCTTTTCAACTTTGACAGTTTAAATTAAACTCTGTCTCTGCCTTTCTCACAGACAAAAACAGCAGATAAAGGCCAGTGTTTGAAGAACATTAATTATAGGTTCAGATGATAAAAACTGGCTGGAGTAGGATAATTTTTACAAAAGACTGTATCCTGTCATGTTCTTGGGAAAAGAAAAAAAAGAAAAAAGAAAAAACCAAAAAGCTTCAGCACCCCAGACTGAAAGAATCACATGCAATGCATACAGAAAACTATCCTCTCACCTTTGCTCAAAGCTCATTTTATTGGCAAAATTGGATTGACAAAAACTACTCAACTCCTGCCTAGATAAACATCTATTTTTTTTTCTTAAGTATAATAATCATCAAGTCCAACTTCCTGACCACTTCAGGGCTGACCAAAAATCAAAGCATGTTACTAAGGGCATTGTCCACATGCCTCTTTAACACTAATAGGCTTAGGACTTTCAGAGTAAGAGTTTCCTTCCTGTGCATACTATAAAAGACTAGGATAAAAATAAACAAAACTGCAAGGAAAGAAAACTTTCTTTGGGCTCTTATCTTTTATTTCCAATTTTTGGTCAAACAGCTCATTCTGGATAATTTCTTTCCTACTGCAATGCTGTATAACCTTGTTCATGGATTCGTGCCTACAGATGTTGCCTCTATATAATAGAGTGTCAGATATGATAAACTTCATGGTTCTTTCACTCAAGAAGAACACTGTAAGCCACTCAATTTCCCCTGTGTTTCTCTGCTGAGCACCATTTTAGTGTAATCCTATTTAAAACATGCATGAAATATAGTAGAGATAAACAGAACAACATAATTTATTGGGACTGAACAACATAAATTATTAAAAGCACTGAAAATCTCTGCATGAATCCAATCTAAAAAGTATCATTTAAGTAAAGAAGAAATCCATAATATTTCTCAGAAAAAAATAAATTGGAAGTGTTGCAATTACTCTCTTCTGATATATAAAGAACAGGTGAATTCCAGAAAGGTTAAAAAGCAAGACATTTGAAACTGGGATTTTTTTTCCCAGAACAATCAATACAAGAAATTAATCTTCTATGCCTCCCTCTTGATGTATATGGGTTAGTGCATTTTAGAAAAGGACAAAATATACACACAGATAATAAAAAATGAAATTTCAGAGTCAAAAGCCTGGATTGTGTGCCCTTTGTGCACAGAGTCAACACTGGGTATCAATTTAAAAATTAGCTGGGGGAAAGCTGCTGTATAACTGTCTGTTCAAGGGATTCAGGAGTACAGTAGAAATTGGAATACTTTGCTGTCATTCTGGCCCAGGATAGCAATTTTAATGCATAAAGTGAAATGTGGTAGCCCAAAAGGAGGCACACTGCTGACAAGGAGTCAGAGGTATACAAGAATTGATGGCACTTCATTCAGAGGCAAGCCCTACTTTTGCAGAGATTTTTCAAAGCCTAGATCTTTTACATCCTGATCTTTTCCTAGAGGCCCAGAGTCTCTTTGAAAGGCTTGTCAGACTCAGCAGGGTTTCCTCTGAATCGCACTGGTCCGAGCAAAATGCAAACTGACCAAGGACTGTCGTCAGATGTTTTTACACAAATGACTCTGGCAGATTTCAGGGGTAACTCAGGTTCCTACAGCTTCTCATTGCTTTTGTCTGTAGGAACCTACCTGACAGTTGAGCTTCCAAAGCAGAGTACCAGAGCACCTGAGCCTTGGGACCCAATGAAATTTCCAGACTTATTTCACAAGGTCAAATAGTCTCACTCCAAAAGTAACAAACTAAAACAAGAGAAACAAACTGCAACCTCCCTCCGCAAACAAAACCGAAAAACCACCCCTAACTAGTAATTATAATAAGACATCATATATTCTGGTATAGCTTATGCCTAGAAAACACTTTAATTTACTGCATAAACCCAGTTTATTAAAATCCACACAGCATTGTTTGTGGATATTCACAAATTTTTGGGATGAAAATGCTGACTTAGAGCAGCTGTATGCTATATGCTGGACAGGTATACTGTTTTGATTACACTTCTTTTCTCTCTAGTTTAGATTTTATGGACTTTAGAGCAATCACACAATAAATTGTAGTGGTCATGCAAAATTATTAGGATCCAGATATGTTTTGATTATAACTCATGACCAATTAAAGTGGTTAGTAAATTTCCCTTAAAGGAAATGCTTTCATTCTGGAGGAAAAGAGAATTTGGAGAAACTTGAATGACTATGGTAGAAACAGGTTTTTGTGGTATTCTTGTTGTTGTCCTATGGGTTTCTTTTGTTTCCAGAGAAAGTACTTGGAGATAGACAGGTGGATGTTGAATTTATTCCGATTGGTGTTTTGGAAATTTATCAAATTTTTCTTATTTTTTTTTTTTTCCTTGACATTTAGAAGAAGCTAAGCCAGTACAAGTCTTGGTTTCAATGTGGTGAATTTCACAGCTTCTTAAGTGCTTCCCTCTTCTCCTTGAGACATATGTGTTTTCCAGAGAAAGGGAAAGCTTGGCTTTTTTCTTTCTTCATTCATACATAGAGGTGTTTGTGAAAGGAGACTTGGTTAATGAGAGCTGCAATGTGAAAATGTTCTCTGCAGTGTCATACTTGGGCATATGTTTCTACTCACTGAGAAAAATAAAATAAGGAAAAAAGGATAAAAAGAGACTATAATGGAGAAAACAAGTACTAGCAAAATTAAGATGTTTCCAGGTGTTTCCAAAATTAAAATATTGTTACTTGTTCAACATGGGCAATGATCACACTGAAAAAGACTAAGCTGTTCCTTGTTCAGATTAGTCTAAAATTACTAGGAACACATCTAAAGGCAAGGTTTCACTCTCACCCAAAGATATTATATGCAATTATGTTATTTGACTTGTGGACTTTAATTTGAATTGTGGACTTTAAATCTGTGGGTTTTATTCACAAAGAGTACTTTAATGGGTAGAAAAAGAGATGGAACTTGCAATGGTACTATTCGGCTATTTTAGAAAATATGAATTAGTGAATTTTGCTCATGCCAAAAATTTCATTTTACCGACTCATTTCTATATTGCCACAGAATATAGTGACATTTCAAAAAGTAGAAAATATTTAAAAGGTTTGGCTGAATTAGGCAAAAATCTTTGAAAACATGTAATTCATAGTTCAGAATAGTGAAATAAATAATGTTTCAAAAATTTACATGTATCCTCTCACATGCACATTTCATATGAATATTAAATTTCTTGTTAAAAAACTGATCAGTATCTCTTGCCCAGACACTCATGCAAGTAGAAAGTGTTGAAATTGGACCCATCTTTTGTTTTCACATTTTTAACTTTTATTGGTATTGAATTTTCTCATTCAGAACATGTTCTTTTCAAACCAGAACATTTATGCGTAACTTTTTTATAGTTCTTGCCAAATCTTGGCTATGGATGCTGTAATTTGATATACTCTAAGC
Organism: Aegithalos caudatus; assembly: GCA_013389925.1. NCBI lineage: Eukaryota > Metazoa > Chordata > Aves > Passeriformes > Aegithalidae > Aegithalos > Aegithalos caudatus. Next base: position 28,978 of record WEIU01022416.1, read on the forward strand.
ACAAACACTTGTGATTCCATAGTACTTTAATTAATTCTGTATATGAAAAATGTTCAGACAAAAAAAAGAGAACTGTCTAAAAATTATTTTGAAAAATATATTGGTCATTGGACAGACATCCTGTGCACATTTATTTAATTTAACAATATTCTATGAGTCTGTAATCTGTATGAATCTTTAGAATAAATCACATTTTTCTGTCCTTTAAGAACCTCCTTATAAAGGTGACCAAATTCTATTGAATTCTGAATTTTGTTTCCAAAAATTCTGGCTAGTTTTTCCCCCATCTGGAAATGTGAACAGCACATCAGTATGACTTTAGCATATATATGCTACTCATATGAATGCATTCTTTGTATTATAGGATTTTACAATTGAGAAATACAATTTTCAATATGTTGCCAAATTTTGACTGTTTCCATTACAACTTAGGTGCAGATGTGTCATTAATGAGACAAGTTTGAATGCCGTGTCTGTGGTGGGCTGACCCCAGCTGTCAACTCAGACCCCATTCAGTCACTCTCTTACTCCTCCCCAAGCAGGCTGTGGGAGAGAACTGTGAGAATAAAAGTGAGAAAAAACTCTTGGGTTGAGATAAACACTAGCAAGAAAAAGGGAGGGGTGGGGGGGAAGAAGAAAAGAAAATAAGTCATGCTAAAAACCATCCACAACCAACATCAAAGCAATGCTCTGACAGTCCCCAGGCAGTGGTTATTCTCTCTCCATTTTATTGCTGAGCACATTACGGGATATAGGGAGCATCATGGTCAGTTGGGGTCAGCTCCCCTGACTGACCCTCTCTCACTGACTCTGACTGTCAATCTCTTGCCCACTCCAGCCTCCTCTCTGGGGCAGCACAGTGAGAAACAGGGATGGCCTTAACACTAAATAGCTAAAACACGGATGTGTTATCAGCACTTTCTTGATGACCAGTCAAAAACCATACAGCTGTGAAGAAAATTTACTCCATCTCAGCCAGACTCAGTACAATGCGGATGTAGAGAACACATTTCAGGCATTTACATGATTGCAGACCCAATCCTTCAGGAGAATTATTTATTTATTTATTTTAATAGTTTCTAATTATCTTTGTTTGCAATGGCCTGAGCATATACCTGGCTTAGTTAATATGTAATTTTTTTAAATGATTGCTGCTCTCTCATTGATTCTAACAGGAGTCAGAACAGACCTGGCCATTATCGGTGTCCTTTACAAAAAACAGAGGCTAAGAGAGCTGTCCTTCAAAAATTGGGTGGAAAGAGAACTCAATGACCATCGCTTCAATAATTTGATCTCCTCCTCTACTTGAGAGGAGGAAGAAGTGTCACCAAGTCCTTTCAAATAGTCTTAAGAGCTGAAGAAGATGGATCAAATTCCTCTCTTCCCATTGATACAGAATTATTTTGAAGCCTCAGATACAAAGCCCAGGAGCTAAAACAACAGGGTAGCATAGTGCTTAAGGTGCTCACCTGAAGAAAGCTTGGCTCTGCATAATTCAGTGTTAACTGTCTACTGATTGAAAAATAGAACTAGTATTATTTATTGACTTAATTTTGTGATATTTTCAATTTTTTTAACTTGTATTTTCTACTGTCTTTCTGATCCTTCAGTTTTCTTCTAGTCTTTAAAGGAATCTAAAATCACTCATTGTGACTCTGTTCTTTGGATTCAAGGACTTATATGAAATGCATAGCATAAAATTGAATTAGTAGATTAACTGATTGTAATAGAAGATTTGCAATTACAGAGTCTGAACTTTGTAACACAGCCCATAAAATTTTGCATTAATTCCTACTGGAACTGGAGCAGATCTTTTAGATAAACATGCAGGCAATCTCAATTTTAAAAGCAGGCAGTAATATTTTACCATAACTTTTCCTCTCAGGTAAAAATTTACATTTTACTTCTAATAACACTGTCAGTTTCAAGTTTAATAATGACATTGTGATACTCTATACCTGTCAATCTCTGCATTTTCTTTATTATGGTCAGTAGAAGCACGTGTTTGTAAAAAGCCTATTTTGTAATACAATTAGACAATATGCTCTACAGGAAGATACTTTTGCTCTGATCCTCTCCTTGTGCCTCTCAAAATGTCACTAGCTCACAACTTATCACATCAATTGCTTCAGGACTGGAACTTTCCATGCTTAAGGCTCCATTACACACACAGCCCTCACCAAGCCCATCTTGGAGAATCACCGTAAGCAGATAGGAGGAACTGTTTCCCGCTGGCAGATTGATACCACCCTCCCCAAGGATGGAGGCTGAGCCATGGAGCTTTGACATAGGAGTGCCACAGATTGGGCACCCACAGGAAAAAGTAAACTGGTTACTGGGTATATCTCTTCCATGTTCGAGCTTAAAAACTTACACCTGGAAAACTGTTATGTGAATTGGATCTCATTTTTCACTGCAGAAGAGCAATGTTTGTTTCCAAAACAGATTCATATGTTATTTTGGTAGCATATGGTCTTGTTTTATGATGTATGTTGGCATTTCTTGGGATGGAAAATGCAATACAAACATGACTGATCAGGAAAATTGTTCATCAAAGAGAGAAACTAGAAAAAGAAAAAAATTGGTATATTTAGCTCATTGTATGAACTTGCTCAGTAGTTACTGAAGGACGCAGTCCTTTTCTTAGTTTAGGTGGCCAGTTTCAAGCTCTCAGATTTTCAGTATTTAATATTCTTCCCTAAGACCCACCTTGCAGGTTTTCTTCTTTACTTTTTTAGTTAGTTTTGGAAAGACAAATAATATTCATTACTTTTTTAAAACTGTCCCTTTTTTCTATTACACACAGTGGAAGTGGAAGTGTCAATGAATGATTACGTCAAAATTTAGTAAGAATCTCTATGAGGGCTTTTGTTACCATTGAGAATCTTTTATATTAAAAGAAAAAAAAAGTCAGTAAATTAAGAATTCACCTTTCTAATACTAGCCCAGACTTTTGGCTGGTTGGGAAATTGCTGGACTATGTCTGTCCCTGGTAGATAGACATCTATTTCATATGGAACAGTTAAAATTGTGCTCCCTGGGACATATCAATCACCATTCAGATCATATCATGCATCTTTCAGCAAGTTGTATACTGGAAAATTCCATAGAACTGATGAAAGCTAAGCCGAAAATCTGATTTAAGTAAGTGCTTCAGTTGCCAGGAGTTTATATTCCTAAACTATGTGTAAAAACAAAATTATATTCCTTAGCATTTAATCAAAGAAGTTATTAATATATTTTAAATTTGAAACTCAGTTTTATCAAAAGTATTTTTAGGTATATTCTGTTCAATATCAAATGTGTCAACCAAATGCTGGTTGTAATCATTCAGTTCCAGATATTAATGGATCTGTCAATGGAATATTTTTTGATGAACTCCATGAATTGCTTATTCCTTCAATCTATAACAACAGCACCAAAATGAAGAAAAATTGCTTAGCTCTTTCCTTCTGTTTTTGTAGACAGAAAAAAGCAATCAGATTAACATGTTAGGGTTGATGCCAGAAATGTGCAGTTCAAAAACCATCAGATTTTTCCTCTCACCACATGCTCTTTGATTCCCAACAGTGTGAAATTATCTTTGTGTGCCTTTGGAAATATTGGTTTTAATGTTTGCAAAGCCTCTGGAAACTCTGGACATTTGTGATCAAAATGTTACTAGTTGAATGTTGTTTAGAAATTCTCTGCAGGTCATATTCAGACTGTTTAAATTCCTCCTGAGGTATTATCTGCCATTCACTGTCTTGATCCTGTTCCCCTCTAAGAGCCATTATGTCAGCCCTTCAAAAGCCTTCAAAGTCTGCCTTACTGATGTACCACCAGGAATTTAAGTGAAATTTAAGTGTTGTAAACACTCACCATGAAAAAAAATTTGGTATTCTAGTGTGGCTTTTGAATTTAAAGTGTATCTGGTGTATACATTTCTCCTTATTATCCTAAGCCCCTGTATTTTATGTATATTGAAGACATTTAGCTACAAATTTGAAAAATATATTAGATAGATATTAGCTACAAATTAGATCACATTAAATTTTTTTAAATTAATAGTTTTAAGTGTACTTCAGTGACAAGTATTGTTGCAAAACTTCATTTTTGAAGGTGTTTTAATAGTCACACAACTATTTGTGGAACAAAATACTAATGATTACAACAAATTATAGAAAATTTGCATTTTAAAGAAATGCAGTGCTCCTTACACAGCCGAAGAAGCATGTGTGCTACAGCATACATGTAACTTGTAGGCTGAATGTAGTTTTGGCAAAGGAGATTTAAACCAATTTCTGATGATTCTTCAGCTTTTCCTTTTTCAGAGGCTTTTTGAATGATGTGTTCCTTATGGTTTAATAGCTGCTCTCCTTCTCCATCTGAGCAGGTTGTGAACAATCCCTTGTGCTGCCTGCATTTGGTCTGCTGCCTACCTTGTGTCATTCAGCCCTGTGCTGTCCCTGCACAGCACTGTTGGTGATATGTAGAGGCACCAGCCCCAGTTACAGAAACAGAAGATGAAAACTAGCCCAGGGTTATCCACTCCCCCCAAATTCAAATCCAGAGTTATTCTTTCCAGAAATAGCCGTTTAGGGTATTGCTGCACAGTATGGTATTTTATAGGGTGGATATATCTTGAATAAAACTCTATTGGAAAAGTCAGCACATGCAGTAGAAGACAGCTCTAAGTCATCATAGCATCAGCACAGCTCAGATGCTTGCATTTATTTTGTTTCCAGGCTATACTAGAGAATGTCATATTCAGTGTTTGCCTGAGACCACGGTCTATTTTGTGCCTGAAGAGCAAAAGGCTTCTTTCCTCACGCTGAAGATGATGATGATAAATAATGACCATAACTAGTTTTTAAGTGTCAGAGAGTGCACTCATTTGCTTGGAATGCAATAGGAATTATTTTTGCATAGGTCTTGCACACAGCTACAAGACAGAAGGCTTCTGTCCCCCAGAATTAAAAGGCAGGGGGCAGGGAATTCATGTATCATTCTGATATTTTGTGTGCCTACCCACAGAATGTTTTGTGAATGCATGGGAAAAGGCAAGCATGGATCAAGGGGAGAATTAATTCTTCTGAGAGAAGCCAAAGGAGCATGTATATTCATATATGTATTCAAGCCATGAGGAAGGCATAATCTCTGGACATCTCTTTGCTCCTCTTCACACTGCTATCCAAAGAGGCATAAGGTCCATGGGGCCCATGCTTCTGTAGAACAGATTAAAGTAATTCACCACCTACTAAGACAAAAAAGTGTTACTTGAATTATTTTGACCAATTAAAATATCATTCACCAAGAGAATGAGGGTAGACCAGGGAACTCCCAGTGGAATGAAAAAAATGCAAAGTAGCTTTGGTAGATTCAGAGGTCTTGACTGACACTGTGCATTAGGGGAGACAGGATGTGTTGTGAGGAAGGAGATAGCAGGAAGCAGGATGATTGCTGGCATTTAAAGAAAGCTACTTGACTTTTATCAGATGGGGGAAAAGATTATTTGGCACTTGTGTTAATTACTGAAGAGACGTAGGAGACTTTAATTTTGAAGCTAAGGATCATGGGAAACCTCATCAAAGGTGCAGAATAAATTCTACTTGGACTAAAATATGTAAGTATGAGTAAGAGATTTTTTTTTTTTCTTTTTGCACCTTAAATTGGAGAAGAACTTTGTTAGAAGCAATTTTGTGCAGCATACTGCCTCTGGCTGTTAAAGATCAGAGTTACTTCCCAAACTGGACTAATCTGGCAAACCTTGGGACAAAGGTCAGCAACTACAGGTTGGACAATATATATGGGGTTTTACTGCAATTTCCCAGTGAATACCCATGAATAGAACTGGAAGGAAAATGTTTTCTCATCACAGTAAGTTCCCATTCACAATGGGAATTAAATATTCAAAATGCAGATGTTCATGAATCAGCAGTCTAAAAATGTTCATTAAATATAAATAAACACTTCTTTTTAAAAAATATTTTCACTGCTCTTTTGCATTACTTTGTAAAATAATTAATTTGTGGTTTCTTTCAATATGATCCAGTATAGTTGTCAAAAAAGAAGATACTTTTAAAAATGAAAAAATTCTAATGAAAAAATACTACTTTGGAGGTGGGGGGATTTAAATGTCAAAGCATTTTTCCAAAACATTTTATCAAAAAGACTGTCTATATTTAAACAGATTTCACTTTGAAAAACTGGCATTTTAAAACAAAATACATCTACAGGGTAAAATTTGCTAACAAGTTTTATCACAGATCTATGAAATACTACTGTCATGTATGATTAAAGTTATCCATTGGAGCATTGCAGATAAATCTGTCTTTATGTCAGTAAAAGTTCCTGTAAATACATGTAGACGACTGAATTATCAGAATCAGTGGAAAGTGTGGAAAATTGATGGAAGAAGTAATGATATTAAAATACAGGGAGACAATAAACCTGCATGAAATTTTGTCATTGCCCCTCTAAAAACTTTTCCATTAGTGTTCCATAACCCAGATCTTTGAACTGGAACAAGTCATTGTCTCCTCAATTATTTCTGAAGTTCCTGTGTAATGAGAAATCCTTTCTAAACCTACAGATTCTAATACTTTGTTATACAAAAAGTACGAGCATATTTTGTCTAGTGGTCAAGTGGCTTTTGCCTGAGCACTTGCAGAATCATACTGGAACTGGAAATACTGCATGTGGCAAAGATCTGTAAAATCTTGTCAGACCTTGCCACCATGGGCTAGTTTAAGAGCCCTTTCTATTATATTGAGCTAAGGGATGGTACTGGAACAATTTCAAACTTTAACTGAAAGCTAGTCTTGTAAAGAAAACATATGAAAATAAACCCAGGTGCCACCAAGCCTGAAAAAGAAGAGATCTGACTACCATGGGCATCATACTCTTCCTAATGAATGCTTCAGGGAAGTGATGACTGAGGTAAGGTGAGGTAAAATGCACTCCTCACTTTTGAAGGAAGAAGATTGGCACTCTCAAACCAACCCAAAGTGACATTGGAAGGATAAGCAATAATTTAATGGGGGAAAGTGTAAATAATAATATCTTTTATTGTACAACAATTATAAGGTTATAATTTATGAGGGATTTTTTAATAATTTGTTATGAAGGTGTAGCATCAAAACTTGACTAATGATTTATGTAAATAAATTGTTAAAATCCTAATGGGACAAGCAAGGTGTTCTTAGTATCATATGGTCAGTATATTCTTTTTTTCTCATAAGATTTTGGGTGTGGATTACCATTTTTTTTTATCCAGATATTTTTGTTTCCTTTTGTTGAAAAGAGAAACACTATTTCCTGGAGCCATTGTATTCTCAATATTTTAGTTTAGTCTAAAAGATCAGAAACAGAAAATTAAATTTTCTTTTATTAATTATTTTTTGTGTTCCAAACCCACAGTATCTTTATACAAATCTTGGCAATAGATCCTAAGCACAAGCACAGGCTGGGCAGAGAATGTGTTGAGACTAACCCTGGAGAAAAACACTTGGAGGTGTTTGTGGATGAAAAGCTCGGTATGGCTCAGCAATATGTGCTCATAACCCAGAGAGCCAAACATGTCCTGGGCTGCATCCAAAGCAGCGTGGGCAGCAGGGCCAGGGAGGGGATTCTGCCCCTCTGCTCTGCCCTGCTGAGACCCCACCTGCAGGGCTGCATCCAGCCCTGGGGTCCCAGCACAGGGAGGACATGGACCTGTTGGAGAGAGTCCAGAGGAGACCATGAAAATGATGAAAAAGGCTGGAAGATCTCTCCTAGGAAGACAGGCTGGGAAACTTGGAGCTGTTTAGCCTGGAGAAGAGATAGTTCTGGTGAGACTTTCAAGCAGACTTCCAGTACTTAAAGGGGGCATACAAGAGGGCTGGCGAGAGACATTTCAGAAGGGTATTTAGTAAGGGAACAAGAGGGAATAGCCTTAAGCTGAAACGCAGCAGGTTTAGATTAATTATTTGGAGAAAATTCTGTTAGGGTGGTGAGACACTGAAACAGGTTTCCCGGAGAAGTGGACTACCTATCCCTGGAGATGTTCAAGGCCAGGCTGAATGGAGTTCTAAGCAACTTGGTCTAGCAGAACATTCCCTGTCCATAGCAGAACAGTTGAAACTAGATGATCTTTTAAGGTTCATTCCAACACAAATCATTCTATGATCCTATGACCAAGATGAATAAATTTAGAGGAGAGTATTTTACAGCTGCTCTGATTCTTGAGTTTTTAATGACACAAAAGGCTAATAATTTCTCATTTATCTATGGAATATGTAGATCAACATTATACCCTGAACACAAAGTTACACCCACGGATATACACAAAAAATTTTGAATGCCCTAGACTTTTTTTTTAAGATGTTGGATTTACATAAGAAAATACATCTCCTCAAATCTAATCAGCCTTTTAATTTCTCTGTAGTTACTTCACCTGAACAAGATTAAAAGCCAGACAAAGGAAATTAACAACAGGGACAGTCAAGTCAGCATGTCAAGGGAGTCTTGTTTACAAACTATAGCCAACATCAATTTATTTCTGGCTTCAATTCCTGACCTCCACTTTGAAAGCAATTATTCACAAATGAAAATCTTATGAAGGCTGAGGACTGGCATGTTATGGATCCTGTAAGTATAATAACCATATATTTACTCATTCTAAAATCTTCATTTGGCACCTCCAAAATGCCAGGCGATTTAACAGCCAGATGCCTGTTTATTGAACTGATATATGCAAATAATATTTTCAAGCAGTAAATTGGCATTCATGGTGTCTGTAGAAAAAAAAGAGGCAAAAATATATTCTAGACTTGCATATACTTTTATTACTTCAGAAACATCATAATCAAGACTATTGTATCTAGACAAAAGTATTTTTTTCCTTTTGCTTCCACAAATAATACATTGATGATCCATAAATGCCTTCTCTGCTGGAAGTCCAAAAGTCTCTTAGACTGCAATCGTAAAACAGGACTTGCTTGATTATCCTGTTATTCTTTTCAAACACACTGATTTTTTTTCCAAAGCAATCAAATGTTTTCGACTTTGAACATTTGCGATTTTTATTATTTTATGTTGCTTATTCCGCAGAAGTTTTCATTCTACCACTGTGCCAATAAAAATGGGGGAGAAATAGTGGAGAATAATATATATATACTGATCTATGTAAAAATAGCAGATGCCATCTCTTCAGCAATGTAAATATGTGGTGTAGTTTATCCAGTAAATGTGATACAAATCATTATTATTTTTGAAGTAACCAAGATGAAACATTGCCATTCACTCCCTTCTGCTGCAGAAAAACTCTTTTTCTGAGAACTGTTGTTTATCTCCTTATTTAAATTCTAGTTAGTGTTTGTCAAAGGTAAGCATCATAGATACTTTTTTTCTAATACTGACAATGTTTGGTAGCAATCAGCAAAAGCCTTCTGTTTATTGCACACATTTAGATTTACAAGTTAATTCTAACTTAGTTAACACCTTTATTTATCTTTTTGGTATCCAAAGGAAATCAATGGCTGACAAGAGTTTGAAATTAAAATGTAGTCAAACTAAAGTATCCTCAGAAAAAATAAACTACCTATTATTGTTGAAATACTTTGTTTCATTGCTGGACATCTTTGAAATACTTAATATAGAATTAACAATAACTTTATATTACAGAGGACCTGTGTAACATTCATTAGTATCAGGCATAAGTCTTTTGAAAGTAATTAAATAATGTAAGACACAGTTCATTATTTGTTTTAATCATATATTGGAAAACAGACAAAGTTATTTGACTTCTGTTTGTGATTTTATTTGTGGTATCCTGTTCCTATAGTGTTAGTTTAATCCAACAGGCTTTTGGTTGATCTTTGCATGATATATCCCTTGGCTAAGGATATCCCCTGGTGATGCTAAGTCATGACTGAGGTGCTGTGTGACTGTATCTTAGTTCACTTTAAAGTGTCTGAAGTGGTGTGATGTGATGATGTGATGTGATGAGATGTGATGGATGACTGCGGTACTGCTCATCACAGAGATATTGTCATGGCATGAAGCACAGAGTGAATTTTTTGTGTCTCCAGGTGTGGCTAAAGAGTATGTGGAGTCATGTGAGGCTTCAGAGCTGACTGGGGTAGTACTGACAGGCTGTGAAGGGCGGAGACAGAGAAATTTCATCAAGTCTGGTGCATGTTTGCTTTCTGAGGAATCCCTGGAGTGAACTATATTGAGAAAGCCTGAGATGAGCTAACCAAGGTGAAGCCACCAAGCAGTTTGGGGCCATCAGGAGTCCAGTGCTGCAGTGATTCCCCGGCCTTTTCTTGTGCAGAGGTATAGATATATCCTGAGGACCTTGAAAAAATAAAAGCAAGGTAAGTACAGGGATACATTAAAACATTTAGGTGTATTTAGGTGCCCAGCAGTTATCAGGAAGCATATGAAAGCCTCACCTAACTTACAGATTTTCACATAAAGTGTTCTTTCCCCTAAAGTAACTTTAAAAATATATCTGTAGGTAAAACTGTGGATTTGGGTCCCATAAGGGTCCATTTAAATCTTATGTGATGTGGTACTGAGACTCACTGAGATCTTGGATCCTGCCATGTGAGAACAAGTTAAGTTTAGATTGTTTAGGAAGACAGAACAAGGAGCAGATAGGACCCCATATTCATTGTTAGCTGGAGTTGCCTCTAGTTCCTGGCAGTTTATTTTTTTATTTTTTTTTCTTTTTCTCCTGCAAAACAATAGCTTGATGAGTACATAGATTTAGCTAGTTGTATTTATGTATATGCATGAAAATGAATTGCTGAACTCTGCACAAATACTTAAAAACACTGAAGAAAAACTTAGTTGAAGCAATTATTTACATTCTGTTTGCAATTTTCATGGTATTATGGTCCCCTTGTTTGCAGGAATTAGTCTACAGTGCAGATCAGGAGTATAAACCTGGCCTTCCAGCAAGATTTCTTTCACCAGGGCATTTTTTCCCTCAGTCTTTATTCTATTACTTGTTCTTATTTTTCCCAAAATCCTTCAAGCAGGTCTGGGAACCAAGAGGTTTGTTCATCCTCCACCCTATGACTGAAAGTGCATTCCCCAAAGGTATACTCCACCAAGTGAATAACACATATCCATTTGAGTGAGGAGCATAACATAGGCATTTGGTCATGTACGTGCCCCGGTACACACACTTGTTCCTTTGCAGCTCCAGATGTGTCTATGAGAAGACAGAGGCTGTTTGCATTTTGTATATGCAATGGATGCATGGGATACCATGTGACAAGGAAGAGGCTGAAGAGTCATTCTGTTTTAGGTGAATAAAAGTGGCTTCATTCCCAATTATGTATTAGCCCCCATGGAATCTTCCTGTGATCGGTTTCACTGATCCATAGCAGGACTCATCATGGAAGCTCTTCTGGTGGACAATACATACTCTCACAGATGGCAAACATCAATCAGCCCTTTAAGATATTCTGATATCAGAGATAACACAGCTTCTTTGAACACTGAACTCAAGCTTGCACTGAACTCAAGCTGGGTATAAGCCAATGAATGGACATGAGCAATGGACAAACATGTTCAAGGAAATCTGTGTTGGTAAGCAGATGGGATGATGGCTGCTATACTGTCTGTAGCTTTCACTGGGTATATTCCCAGAAACAAGTAATCACATTGGAATTTATTATGATCCCTCTTATCTCCAGCAATGCAAAATAGATTTAGGAACCCATAAACAGCCAGAACCATTGTTCATAAGGACTCCACAGAAATGTGTTTGAACTGCAATTGACTTGCTAATATTCTTAGGAACAGGTTTTCACTTTCCACATACATTTTACTCTATATAAAAGACCTTTCAATAACCTTGGAGAATACACAGAATCCAAGAACTAGCACCAGACTTGAAAAAAATGCAGCATGGGACTTTTGGTAGATTATGACACTGAACAGATTTTGAAGAAAGGTTATCTGGATGAAAGTAGAAATTGTGAGTATCAAATAAGGAGAGAAGATAACATTGAGATAAAGATAATTGACTAAAGCTCAGGAGAGATGGATTTAAGTCATATCTCTGATTTCTTGCCAACCTTTTGACTTACTTCATACCTCTTTGTTTCGTTCTACACACTAGATAAGATACTGCATTCCTCCTAGCTCTTGTTCATGTTCTCTGTTTAAAATATGGTTTCTGCCATTAATATCTCTGATGAAAAATGCATGAACTGTGACATCTCTGCATAAACCCTCTGGTGACTCCAGCTCATGGTCTGCAATCCAAGAACAATCATGTAAAATCACAATGAAAATCAGAAACTGAGGATACTCAGTGCAAAGCAGAAGAGAAGTGGTATGGAAATAAAGAGTTATAATCAGAATCCTTTCAAATGACATTGCATACCAGACAAAAAAACCCCATAAATATCTCACTTGTTTTAATAACAGCTGAACCATCTGCCAGTGGTAAACTCATCAAGTAGTGCCATCAGATTTACTCAAACACCTAAGCCTGTATATCATATGAAAGCAGAGGTACTGACAAACATGATGGAGTCAGTAGTCAGGTCTTCCTAATTCCTACACTTCACCATCATCCATCATAGTTAGATAGTTTCTAAACTTCCTGGACATGAACTGATGCAGTTTTGATTAGCATTCAAATGTTATATTGCCCAAGTTATTATTCTTCCCCCACAACTTCCATCTATTGATGGGCTCTGATCCTAGCTATGTGTGTTGCTGTAAGCCTCAAGTCTTTCTTTCAGCGACTATTGAGTTACTACTAGCAGTAACACACAAATTTAAAGTTCATTTATTTTGTTCTTTCAGAGTCACTCAAATCCAGCCTAGTATTGTGGTTATTACTTTTCTGATTATCTTGTCCACTGCATATACATGTAAAGCTACACAACCCTTTATTACTGATCATAGAAAGAATCTATACAGGGAAAACTCCATTTTGCAGGGGGAAAAGAAAATAAGAAGAGGTTAGGTATCTACCCCAAGGGCTCAAACTGTGAAGATTTTATCAGATAGCTTTTCTTTGTCTTCAGTAGTCAGTCCCCAAGAGACTCATACCTGTAAAATTAACAATCTTGCTGCTCAACTGTACTGTCAAAAAGAGAAAATAACTGATGCACTTGAGCTTGTTTATTTTTAGCTTGATGCAAAGCCATGTTAGGTATAATCCCATTTTTCAGAGTGAATGAAATCCCATGTTATCGGAAAAGCTAGAGCTGTTGTATCAGATTGATGGAGCTTAACTTGTTTAGCCTGACAGATGCTGCTCAGGATCAAAAGACTTGGATGTAAACAATGGGATATCTTCAAGGTCAGGAAAACTCCAGGGAAGTTGTGTTGGTATGATGTAGGATAGAAGGAAGAGGCATGTTAAATGTGTACATAAACACAGCTGTCTGAAACAGGATGATAGCTTTCATAAGGATGAGTCCCAGGACATAAGCCAAGTCCAGTCAAGCAAGTGCAGCAATACTCTGCTGCTTATTCATAAGATCACAACATGATGGCCTCTTATTTTTAGTAAATCCTTAGCTTAAATCCTATTCTTTTTTCTCACTGCTTCTCTAGAATGTCACAGGACAGATTCTTTCTATATTTCCAAGATCTCCTTATTTTGCAATATAAAAATGGTACAGTCTTTAAACAGTTGTCTTCAGTATTTTGTTACAATCTGGAAGAAAACTTAATAATTTCTGGACAACTCTTGTTCCGTTTCTGTATTTGATCTCTTCTTTCTGGAACAGTACCTAGTGGGGACAAAGGTACCAGTCAGTACTGGACTGGAGGCTGGAAAGACAGGCAAAGACTGTGGCAGATATGTGGAACTCTAAGCAACTAATAAACTTTATTGAATACTGTCATTGTAGAAGAAAGGAAGGACAACTGCAGACCACCTTTATAATCCTCTACAGATCTTCACACTCAAACATTTTAATAGATAGGCATCCAATTCTCTGACCACTTAGAACAAATGCAAAATTGTCATAAGCATTCATATTTGACCAAATGAAAGTAGCATTATTATAACTAAAAGCACTGAATGAAGTCAGTCCAACTTTCCTGCTTATGAAATATTTATATCCAAACCAGAGGTATCTTGGCTGTGGTAAACAAGTTGATAATTCTAAAGGCTTTTCAAAGATTATCACACAAGGGTCTAGTTGCTTCTAGCCATGATTTTCTTTCTTCACAAAAGTGAGAAGTGGGCCAACTTTTCCCATCTCTAGACTGTAGTTCAGTCTGCTACAAATGAGGAAACAGGAAATTTGACCTTTCCAGCTACTGGCTGCAATTTGTAATCCATTGCAGAATTGTGAAGTCACTGAGATGACATTTCTTTGAATGTCACAGTTATGTTGGTGGAATTAATGACAGCATAAGAAAAAATAATTACTTAATAGTGTGATTATTGACTACTACCCAGACTCTGTTTTAGGTATAGAGGAGACTAAAGTGATATTGCACAACTTCAGAATCTAGAAAATCTTCTGGGACTGATGTTCAGAATTTGTCTTCTCCTGCTGAGCATGTAGTGTTTTAAAGCTGGACACACAAACAGAAACTTGAAACTTGAAAGCTACCAAGATATCTAATAATTTTGCACATGTAAGGTTTTCCTACCTACATCACCACCAACTACACATAAAATGTTAACTGCCTTCAGAATATTCCTGGATGCGGTAATACATTTCTTTTTATTTAGCTACAAAGAAAGTCTCTACTATTGTGCTTAATTATGGAGTCCTCTGAAAGTAAATTTTTTCTCCATGATTGTAAATACAAGTTAAGACACTGGCTTTTATGATAAATAACAAGAATCCTCTTCAGGTAAAAGAGGAGCTCAAATTTTATATTACATTCATCTGACATCTCAATGATTAAACATGA
>WEIU01022416.1:46054-58498 GCA_013389925.1 Aegithalos caudatus
GAGTTGCAGTTTCCCTTGTCACATACAAGGCATTGAGGAGAGCAAGTCATTGTAAATCAGGAGACTCTGTATCCACCTTACCAGGCTGTATGAAATATCATTTGGACAGGACATGTGATATGTGAGAGAAGATTAAAATAAATTAAAAAATTTAAACAGCCTCCTTTGCATAAGCAATTTTTTTTTCAATATTAACTACTTCAATATTTATCTTTCATATATGTTGATTCTTTTTAGATCTTCCACCTGTTTCAGTTATGATGCTTTAAGATTTCTGGTATATGAGAAAAGCCTGCACAAAAGAAGAGTTTGGTGCTTAGCACTACTGAAAAAAGGTTTGAAAGTACTACTGTAATCCAGTCTACCTATCCAGATACGTGATATGGAGCAAATTGGAGGACTGTTTCCCCTAAAAAGCCTCCTAAAGCAAGCACCTTGTCTTGTCAAGAGAATGACAAAGATCTCTCTGATACATGCAGAGGGAAAACATCCCTCACCTATTTTAGGTATCTTTTTTTCTCATGTAGTCTATAAGGAACAGTGTTTAGTGATGATGAGTGTTTTTGGCATCAGAGCCCTCCCTAAATCAGAAGGTGAAAGACACAGAGCTCTCCTTCCAGCTCCCAGACACTTCTTGTCTTCATCCGCTGAAAGTGTAATGTCTCATGTATGAAGCTTAGAGGGAGTTGCACCTTGAGATTAGTTTCCCTTGCCCAAGTCCATAGCCTAAACTCCGCATGGCTCACCAGGAGGGTGGGAATGTCCTTCTCAGGATATCCCATAGCTTCCTCACTCAGAGGCTCTTCTGAGATATTTTAGCTGTGGCAGCAGCTGCTCTCACAGTGGGAAAAGGATGTGAATTTGGGTCTTATGAAATTCATTGCATTTGGGCAGCATCTCCATAGCAAAGTGTGTAGAAGATCTATTATTTATATGTTGAAGAGCAGACTGATTTCCCAGAGTGAGAAGCAGGGCCAGCATGTCACAGATAAATTGAACCTACTGCATTTCTGCTGTGCTTTGGGACTGTGGCCTTTCATTTTCTGCACACCAGGCATGCTGTGTGGATCTGCAGATGCTTGTCCTCCTCTGAGCTCACTCTTGCCTAGAAATCACAGAGAAATATACCACATTTTGCAGTGTTGTAAGGAGAAGGTCCTTAGGCAAGCTGGTAAATCTGGAACTGAGGATATTTTTGTAGCTCTTGGTCAAGTCTAGTTTTCAATTTTCTCCTCCAGATACTGAAGTCTGAACTAAGCACCAAATATTTTTAGTTTTACTAAGAGACAAAGTGAGGCTTATATTCATCCCTAATGGTTATCTGTATGACAATGCCATTGACCCCTAAGATCATCCTTGATTATTTGCCAGGTTGGGCTGAAGTCACTGAGGCTAACATCCTGCTCACAGAGGTTCCAAATCTCTGCTGATCAGCTGAAGCTGAGTCAAGATTTTCATGAGACTAGAAGTGAGGATTTCCACTGTGCAAGGTAGAATCTTTGTCAGGTCTGAAGTGTTTCTTAGTATGATAACAAATAAAACTTACCTTGCCAGTAGATAAAAATATCCAAAACTTTCATAGTCTTATAAAGAGTGTGGGTGGTTCAGCAAGAGAGTGGAGCATGTCCATTTTGTTGTCTGGTATAGAGCCCAGAACAAGCAACATGACAAAAGGTTGTGGGGTTTTTTTGGTTTGTTTTTTTTTTTTTTTTTGGTTTTTTTTTTGGTTTTTTTTTTTTTTTTTTTTTTTTTTTTTTTTTTTTTCCAGGAAAGAGGACCAAGAATCCCTCATCTATCCTGGGAGAAGGGAGAAAGCAGATGAGTGACATCAGAAGTTAAAAAGGCAGGTCAAAAATCAGAAGAAAAAGGAGCAAAGCCTTTAAAGTGCTAGCAGACTTCTGCTCGCACTACCAAGTTTACAGATACTGATCCAGCTCCAATTCAACTGTCTCTAGCTTATTCATTTTATTTTAAGCAATGCAATAAAGCAGGTGAAGATGTTGTTTTAAGTGGTAGTTGTAACAGCAGGATTTGTTTCTGCAGTATGAGATGCATTCAAACAGTATAAAGCGATGGATCTGAAAATGGGTCTGCTTTTGTCCATTGGTTTTGGGAGAGTTACATTTTTCTTTTTGTAAAATTAGAAAAAGGAGGGAAAATGATCTTCAACAGCAAATAGAAATCTAATTAAATTCTTCAATGATTTTTTTTGGTGCTTTTCAGTGACTGTGATAATACTGAAATGTACAGATCGTTATACATTTCCATATGGTTCGAGATCAGTGGTCACATAAGCTAGATTCATTCAGTCCTCTGGATGGATCAAAAGGAGAATTCAACTGTTCTGGGAATCTTGGTAGGTGATTAAATGAACATTCATTTTGTTTCCATTTACTGATGTGATATGTAGTGATTTGCTGTCAGCTGAGAGGAAGATCTGAGTAGACAAATTTCATATAAACCAGGGGATAGAGATGAAAGACAGTAATTGAAAAATATGTACTAAAGGGAGAAGAGTCTGCATGGTCACCCAAATTTCCAGACATGAATTTTTAAAAAAAAATTGCAGCTGCATGTACCCAGAGGATCCTGGCATCCTGGGATGGGGTGGATCAGGAAGATACTGCATGGGAGGGTAGAGGAAGACAGGAAAGTGGAAAAAAGGAGCTGCGCACTGACTAGAGGTAGGGATGACAGTGTTACAGTTTCACAGAAAAGCAGCATATCTGAAGACTATTGTAGTATTTGACAGAGAACTTAATAGAATTCTGTTATAAATGTAACATTTTGAAATTCTCTTATTGTTAAATGGTGTATTAGAAGTAGCAGAGAAGGCATCTCACCTGACATTTATATTGAGTGCATTCTCTTTTTGTCTTCTAGAAGATGCAGGGCACTTTGAGTTACAGCCCCATAATTGTGGGTGATAGTTAAAGAAACAAACAGGTCTGAAGCTTAAATGTATAGTGTTAGAAGATCATCTACATTTAAACTATATTTGAGCATTATTTGAAGCTTGTCTCAAACTGGATTTTCAGCTTCAATTAATTCCATGAGTGTAAGTTAAAGTTCTTGTAAAATAGGATTATTTTCAGTTTGCTTTGTTTCTCCTTGCAAAGAAATGTGAAAGAGCAGGAGTACTGTTTCTACAGGGCATTGATCATTTACTTTATATTAACAGCAACATCTCTGAAAGAGCCATCCTTAGATCTGCTAAATGATACACTAGCTGGTCTGCAATCTGCTGGGGTTTAGAGAAACTCCATCTCTTTCAATTTAAAGTTCCACTCTCTTTGGTTTAAGGGTCACATCTGGCACTGGATTTGATCTTTTGACTTTCACAGTGGAGATGGTAGATATCACGAGGATTTCTAGAGGTTCCCTATTGTTCCTCTAGGCTGACATGACAAAGCTGTTGGCTATCAACAACAAGGTGCCAGAAAAATATCATGTATTCACTTACTACTTGACCCTGAGGACCTGACTTCTCAAGTGTTCTGAATGCAGCTATTGACACTGCGCCTGCAGTTGCTATCTTTAATCACAGCAGGTAGTGTAAGGAAACCATCCTTTAAATATTTTAGGGGGATTTTCTGATCCACTGGTGACTGGATGACATCTTGTCTCCCATTCCCCATGATGTTTTTGGAAACATCCTACTAGTAAGGTCATCTCATCACTATGATATCTCATTAAGGATGAGAAATGCATCAATTCTCTGAAGAGACACATTTTCCTTTAGGTGTATTTATCCTCAGTCTTTACTGAGGAAAGAGTGGGATTCAATCTCTCTCACCATGACCTTTAACATTTCTTTCACCTATTTATTTACTGCTTAACTTCTGGTTCATGCTGTTCCCATTTATTATTTAACTCACGATATTGCCTTCTACAAGGTCAGTTAGGGTGCTGTTTATTGAAAATATGTAGGCAATAAAATACTCAAACAACATGTCATACCTTTAAAATTAAATGCCTCAGAAAAATAGACTTGAGTAGTTAGTGAGACAGTTAAGTGGTCTAGCATGTTTACAAGGAAACACAGCATGCCTGGAAGGAACTTCTAATTTTAAATATTGAAAACCTGGCTTTCCTCAAGGGTGTAGTATCTTCAAGAGCACAAATCTACCATGAAATGCAATAACTCTCTTCTCTGAAACAATGCAGACAGCATTTTTAATTCAGGTTTTTAATTATTTATGTGAGAAACTTCAGCCCTGGGAATTGCAACATGATTTCAACAGTAGGATAGAAACTAGGACAATCCTTATCTTACTGTTTAAATAGAGGTGGCTCTTTATGAAGCCATCAGAGTTACTCTGTTTGTCAATGGTACAAATATTCCGTCTGAGCATCACAAAATCAGAACTTTCTTATCCCATGCCATGTTTCTCTGGTAGACTGAGTATCCTGATGGGAAAAGTAGGAATACTTGAATCTCTTTCTAGCTCGTAATGTTCTCCAAAGGCCTGCCCCTTCTGTCAAAATAAAAGGATGGCTGCTTTTGGCCCTTAGGTAGTTTTATGAGAGATGCTATGGGCTCATAAGTAACACTGTCCCTTTACACTGAATTACACAAACCTATGTGCATATGCTTCCTGTTGGCTTGATTTTGTAAATTTGCTTTATGGTAAGCCACTCTTATTTGTCCTTTGTCACTACTTTCGACCTTGATGGAGTTTATCTATGCATGCTAGTACTGGCTTCACTGCTGTCACCTGAAAAATGTGCCATCTTTTCAAACCATTTGTTTGGTAAAAAATTACCTCAGCACATCAGTTTTGATGAATTTTTAAAATCAGAAGTAAGCAACTAAAAAAACTAATGAAGTTAATTACTCAGGGAAAAAAAAAGTTTGGATACAAAATGGAGAGCTTGGGAATTAGTACCATAGGAGCAGGACAGAACTCAGTGTTCCCAGTAGTGATCCAATACTGCCAGCAGCCAGGGATTCCAGCAATGAAATGTGGCAGTAGATGAAGGGAATAACGAGATATTGCCAGGGTACTGAGCTTGCTACACAAGACATAATGCAGCTACTGTGACTGTTGAGAGTTCTGGTTCTGTTCTCATCTGTTTCAAGAGTTAATTCAGCTCCTTCAGCAGCAACTTTGTGTGTATGCCTGGACAAAAGGAGATGGTGTGAGTAAAAGATGTACACTGCTGATTTTAACCCACAATCTTCCCTCTACTCTGCCGTAGTCACAGCGCAGCCAAAACAGAGCCTGTCTTCTCTTTGAAAACCAGCTAAATAGTTTCTTATTTAAAATGTCATTTTTAGCATGACATATTGAGCTACAAGGATTTAATTTGAGAGAGGGCTGTAATGATCTGGATATGGTTCAATAAAATAGTGAGATGAATCAATTTACTGAAATTATGGTTTCTGTATATACTGTTGCCATCCACCTTAGAGAGATTGAATGAATTCTTTCATGCCAGCTCTAGATATGTTCTTCCTTTACACTTGGTACAAATTTTTCCCCTGTTCTTGAAGTTCTCAAAACAGTGAAGAGACTTGTATCTTTAGCTCACAAAGATGTTAAGACTGGGGATACGTTGACTGCTTCTCTAGATGATGCTACAGCAGATCCAAAGCTAAGTAAAAATGTTGATACAAAAATGTTCTTCTACCCCATTACTTTTTTGTTTTCCTTACTGTGAGGAGAAAGCTGAGACAGAAACTAGCTAATTTATCTGCAGGGGCACCCTACCTCACAGGAAATACTCAGCTGGAAAGAATGTGTGGTACAAATAAAGTTCCAATGGAAAAGACAACATGAGCCAGAGAGTCATGTTGTGGAATTGAGGAAGGAATCAGTAAAGTTGCACATAAAGTACTGGAAATACCATAGATGTAGGGGAAGAAGGTGTCCTTGGGTTGGTTTGTATCACCTTCACTGTATTACATAATTTAGTCCAGCTGTATTGGCATTAGGCTTACAAACCAGTAAAAAAAAAGACTTAGGTGATGCAAACATGCACATTGTAAAGACTAAGCCATGTACTGCACTGATAACTCTATCAAGTGTGCACTGAATAGGAGAACAAAAAGTATTGGACTTATTTTTATCAGGCATGGGTAATGATCACCAGACTCTCAAATCCAATGAAGAGCTCTGCTTTTCAGGATTAAAGTTTGTATTTTCTCCAGCGGGTTTCTCCATTCCACAGAAAGACTTTAAAAATATGAATTTTTATTCTGTTCTAGATGACTGAAATGAGAAAAGCATTGACAGAGATGTAAGATGTGGAGAAACAATCTTTTTTTTTACCACTGAAGTGTTTTCATAGAGTGAACAGGGAGGATATCAGAATATTTGTTGCTTTTATTGTTAAATGAAAGGAAGCAGAAAATAATTCATTGGTGGCCTGATCCTTAACACAAAAATCCCAGGAGTTTTCTAGTCACTCTGTTTCTTGCAAGTGGAGCCAATAATCCCTCTTAAAGCTGCCCTGCTCGAGGAAGCTACTCTAAATCTCAGCTTCTGAGGTTTGCAATTGCCAAGTAAGTAATTCCACTTCCAGATTTAGGTAGCTATTTTGGACTGTGTTCAAGGTGAGAAGAACAGTGTGAAAGCCAGTTATTACAGAGAGAAAGGTGAGTATCACAGGGTGGTGTTATGAATTTCTGCTTTGGTTTTCAGTGCCTGGTGAAGATGTTTTTTTTGAGTGCCTACTCAAGGGACAGGGAGAGGCACTTCAAAGGCCTCCTGTAGGGATTCAATCCACCTCGGCCATCAAGCTCATTAGCTACAAAGGAGCACCCCAGCACTGTGTCTGGGTATGTGAGAAGAGTTCTGTGGAGAAGAGAGTACAGGAAGAGCTTTCAGTGGTTGGATGGACAGGTGAGCTGCTGCCACCTGCCCAGGTGGGGATGATTGGAGTGTGCCTGCCTGCATGTAATGCTGTCCAGGACAGTGCCCAGGCAGTGCCATGCTTGTTCAGTGTACCTTGGTAGAAGACACTCGTAGATAATCCCAGTGCTTAAAAAATGCCATTTCTTCTGCATAAAGGAACTACTCATGTCAAGTGCTGGGGAGGAGTGAACTGTTTTGTATGCCGGGGAGAAAAATGGTCTCTGTTACTTAAGAATCTTAGAGGTGGAGATAAAAATATTTCAGCTGATTCTGGGTTCAAAGGTCCCATTGTTCTTAGGGTTAGGAAAAGACATATGTTTGGTAAGCATCCATCATATCAGAATGTAGCTAATGTGTACGTATTTCTTGCAATTCCATTTCCTTTTTTTGACGGAAAAACCTATAGACTTAATGGGTGAAAATACAATAATTTTTCTATTGTAATTTCATGACTAGGACCTCACATTGTAATTTATGCCAGAAACAGAAGTTACTGGACTAATCCTATAACCTATGTTTTACTGTTGTTATTTTTGCTGGACAGATCCAAAAGATGAAGTAATGCTAAATACCATGTGTCTGTGATCAGGAATGACACACATGGGATGTGTCCTCTTGACCCTATTGGATCATTCAGTTTCAGTTCTTAAGGTTAGGATGATTAAAGATGAGTTTCTCCCCACACAGGTAGAAGGGAGGGGAGAAAAGTTCCTTCTATATGTTCTGTCACCAAGTTTTTCTAAATATCTACAATATTAAGGACTTTGATTATTACTATGGCATGCAAGTCCAAGGAAGTCCTATATAAATGAGGATGAAAATGTGAAAAACAGTGATCTTACCTCCTAT
Organism: Aegithalos caudatus; assembly: GCA_013389925.1. Classification (NCBI taxonomy): domain Eukaryota; kingdom Metazoa; phylum Chordata; class Aves; order Passeriformes; family Aegithalidae; genus Aegithalos; species Aegithalos caudatus. The sequence goes on from WEIU01022416.1 coordinate 53,764, forward strand.
GGCTAAGCAGAAGGTCACACTTGCTATTCTCAAGATACCAGAATATTCCAGATGAGAAAGATGAGAACAGGAAATCTGTGCTGAAATATAAATGCATGTTGCTTAGTTTCTAGAGATAATTTACATATACACAGCCATTAGGACCAATGCCTAAATGTACAATTTGCTCTGAAAGTTCTCTCATCGTTTATCTTTTCATACATATTTTTCAGTAGTGGAGGATAGTGATTCCAGAATTCTCAGTTGGGAGAGAGGAAATTAATGCTATACCTTACCTCTCAGAGCAAGTTCATACTGCAAATTGAAGTTACTTGATCCCTTAACAAATTATATTCATTATATTTGTTTCATGGCTATCATGACAGCCAAGTGCAGAAAAGGTGTTTATGCAAGACTTAGAACTGTCCTTTACTTTATTAGAGTGAAATTTAGATTATCACTCCTTCACAGGAAGGTCAAATGTAGGACATATTCATATGACATGTAATTTTGTATGGTAAATGTTATGCTATTTGATATGCTGACATCAGAGACAACATTATTTTAGTTAATTCCCGTGAGCTGCAAAACTTGATTTCAGTACCTGTTACTGGCAGCAGAAACCAATTAAAACAATCTTATACAAGCATAACTGTGGGTTTTCTAAATTGGGAAATTTTACAGTAAATTTGTGGCTTTGCTTTCTCAGTGTGGAAATGCTAGAGGGAAGGGACAGAATATCAATTTAACTTAGCCAGGACTAAAACTGGGCCAGGTGCTTTTACTTGGCAACACTATCAAAGGACTATAGGAGCCATCATCATTAATTTAGGAACACAGGTGCATGCATTCCTTACAGTTTTATTCAGCCACCTGCTATAGGTACTTCATCTAGGCAGCAAGAATTAGTTCAGACACTACAGACAGTGCAGGAAAGGGATTATGTTCACACCAGGTGAATAGCTGTGGTGGGATCCCTTTTCTGTATTACATTGGGATATCCTCCACTAGGATGTCTTGCCTGACCTCTGTGTGCTTCTCCAGAAAGCTGCAGGTCTCCTGTAGGCCTTGTGTCCCATCTACCAGTGCTGCACAGGTGTTAGGGATAAGCCTCACAAATGGTGCCAGGTACCTAGGTACATTTAGGTAATGGGGTCATTCCTCTGAGGTGGGACTGATTTCCATATTTCAGCCACTGTAGTGTCTTGTAAGGTGGGTAAGTCCTGGTCTGTAGGTGTCCATATGTGAGTGAGGTGTCCAAGATCCTGCTGCTCTTGATGCAGGCACTTGATTAGTTTTTCTAAGCAGAAGTGTTCATCTCCATGTGCATATTATGTACACAGTTCCTAGAGGATACTTATGCCTGCTTAAAGTGTTTGCCGGAGATCAAGTGGAATTGCCTTGGCACCTCAAGTGGCCAAGCTACCTATTTATGTGCAATCAAAATCTAAATGTCCACTGATTACAATAGGAACTCAGATATCTAATTCACAGGTAGATGCTCATATACAGTAGCCTTAGTCATAGTTTATGGGTTCATTTTTTGTTTTGGATTTTGTGGGGTAATGGGTGGAGTGGTGTTTTTCACTTACAAACTATTCTTACTTCTTTCACTTACATCATCTTCTACTTACCTGAAAAACAAGATGTCATCATGCATCAGATTTTTATTTACTGCTGAAGAGCTTTTCCATGGAGGAAAAATTAAGGGAAATTCTCTTTCAGAACTGAATTTTTCATTGACTGAAGTGACAGACTCATAGAAAGGTATAAAAATATGTGGTCTCTTAGCTTTAGGACTGGTATTTCAAAAAATGATGTTGATTCACAGCAAATGTTTTGTGGGAAAACAGTTTTGTTTCCTTTACTGATTTTACTCTCTTCAAGATATATGTTATCACCTGTCTTAAAAATTAGTCAGCTGAATGTCACTGAATGTCCTTTTCACTAGATAGGCCAGTAAGTATTTCATTGTCTTCTATAAGGTCAGTCCTTACTCCAACAGCAATGGAATGGCAAATTTATTTTAGTGGCAAATAGAAGGTGTACAGACACATTCCTTTTGCATATCTAATGCAATTGTAAGTGCTTCAGTCCAGACTGTTTTTTCATGAGGATGCTGAAGGAATGTCTTTAAGTTGAAGTACTGGTCTTAGAAAGGGACTTAATCACAGAGCCTATGAACCACTTCCCTTCTCTTGAAATGAAAAGTCCAAAATCATGCTGCTTCTCTCAAGGCTCTGGAACTGAGCTCATGCACAAGTCTCAGCAAGCTTCACAAATTGGTAATTCCACTGCTTATGTACTACATGTAATTTTCAAACAGAGGTCTGTCAGGTGGGAACTCCCACAAAAAGTAGCCAAAAGAAGGACTTTTCAAGTTTCTGTCATTACAGTTCACAGAGAGTTTCTGTTCAGTATTAAAGGAGACTTTGGGTACATCTTGATGATCTTGTGAGTAAAAACAGGAAATTATTCTGTCCTTGTCATGTACAGGGAATGTGAGTGATCCTTGCAGTCAAAAGGACTACCTAATTTTGTTCCTAAAGAAAACCTCTGAGATGGTTAAACAGGAAAAGACATATTTCCAAATGCAAAAAACCCCAAGCAGTAGTCTTTATTTTTTAAAGGATTAAAATTGTATGGACATACAATATATTCAAGATAGATCTTAAAGGTGCTATATGAGAAAGGGGATTTTTTAAAGGATCTATGAATTTAACAATAACAGCATTTTCTAGTTTCCATTTTGTCGTGGTTTCAGGTTCAGCAATTTCTGTTTCCCAAAATTAGTGTAGTGGTTTGAGTGCCTACTAGAATTATTTACTCTATTTCTGCTGTGAGATAAGATTAGGACAAAAGCAAAGTAGGCTCAAAACTTAAAAGGACATGAAGACAAGTTTATTGACAAAAGTACAAGAGAGAGAAATATATTAAAGAAAATCAGAATAAAACCTTCAAAACATTTCCCCTCCCCCACAACTTTCCTTTCCCTTCTCACAGACAATGTATAGAAACAAAACTNGTGAATGATTCAAAAGCAAAAGTTTTCTTCATCTCTAGGAATAGAGATCTTTTTTTTCTTCCTGGGGGAAGAGCTTCATCTTCATCTCATCCCTCTCTGTCCAAACTTCTCAGAAAAAATCACTTCTGTGCAAAACCAGCACACATTTATAGCAGTATTACAGGATTTTAAATGTTTTTATCTTAATGAGTAATCCATCTCTAATTTTAAGACAACATCCCCATGTAGCTGCCAACTGCAGCTACACAGGGGAGTATCTACTTATTGTAAGCACTTGCTCTGCTTCTCCAGGTATTCAGACATGCACTGACTGCATTTCTTTGTCAGAATTACCAATATAAACTGTTTTATCAAGGAGACTAATGATTTTAAAGCACTGGGGTTCCGTGAAAAGCCAGCCATTACAGGTAGCATGAGACATGCAGATGATTTATGCAAAATGTGTAAAAAAATCTTAGTGCCAGGGAGTATTGACTTCCACAGAAGGCAAGTGAATTCCTATGAGTCACTCAGGGGAGGTCTGATTTTGGTAAAAGTTGCAGCCTGTGGATTTGAACTGCCTAACATGAAGATAACATTGTGTACATAACTCCGAACAAAAATACTGGAAAAAATGTCTTCTGGTATGAAAGTTTGGAGTCATATCCTGCCTGGATGTGTAGTATATGTATTTCTAGAAGAGGCATTATGGCCTCTTTTGATTTTGGTGCAGTCTACAAGAGCACCAAACTAGATTGCAGTCCCAGCAACAAGCCAGTATTTGATCTGGGCTCTATATCTGATAATTTTGTGAAGAGAGTTTAATTTCTTCCTGTTATTGGCAAAGCCATTGCAGTCTTATAGTCTCAAGGGCTTGTGTGCTCTGAAAGATCCACAACAAAATTAAAAGAATGCACTTGAAACCCATTTCTTCCCACTGCCATGTTTTTATTTCTGTGCTTTCCACCACTTTCTGTGACAATTTGAAACCAAGTCTCATCCTCACCCTTTGGGTTTTTATCAGTCCTGATCTTATTTTTGTCCTGTCTTGCCATTTCTTATTTTTCAGCTTCGACCTTGGGTTGAAAACATCACCTACTTCCCCATGTACTCTCAAGAGGATGCACTGGCTAAAAGCAGTCATGCTTATATGCCCAAAAAAGTGAAGGTATTCTTAGGTGCAATCATCTGGAGCTGGGATATACTGACACTAGCACAAGTGGTAACAACTCCTGTTCTGAAGATTTGGGTCTGCATATTTCATATTGAATTGCTCAGCCATGGATTTCACATCTTCCTTGCGTTGCAGAAGTGCAAACAGAGGAATGTGTCCCAAGAAAAACAGCAGAGACAAATTTGATTATCAGCTACATACTATTAATAACTCTCATCTCGCTCTGCTTGAGATCTTCTCTAGTTTAATTAATTGCCTGATCTGAGACAAAGCTTTTGAATAAACACACACTTATGAACATTGCAGATAATTCAGGCAGGGAATTCTAAATGGCATTCATCATTTCTCTTCCTTTGAAGTGTCCTCCAGGCACTAATTTGCCTTTTCATTTTATTCTCTTTTATTTTTTTAAAGTAGTCTTTTTCATTCTTTAATTGGAGAAAAGTGGGCATGGTCAGAATCAACTTGTGGCATTGTTCTTCATCTTTCTTTTGGTGTTGTCATGATGCTTAGTTCATAGAAGACTTTGAATTACCCTAAACTATTTGGGAGCATTTATTCTATTTACGGGCATGCAG
>WEIU01022416.1:58538-101296 GCA_013389925.1 Aegithalos caudatus
GTGGAGGGAACAAAGGTAAAAAAGAAAGCAGATCTTTTACTCAGTCATGTAACTTTGATTTAGGAATCTCATGTTCAATTTCATATTCAGGCACAGAAAGATCTGAAGAGAAAGCATTTAAATACACAAGTAAAGTTTGGCACGTAACATCTCTTGTGAGGTCCTAGGTGTGTTAGGAAAAAAGTCCATAAATATCAATATGGATCTGTGCCTTCATTGTTTTGGGGTTCTGTAGTAATGCACCCCCCTACACCAAGTGGGCAGTTCTGTATTAGAAAAAGGTTTCCATTTACTTCTTGAATTTTTAGGAAGTTTAACTGGAAAGTTCTGTGTTTGTCTCTTTGTAATTGGCTCAGTGCCAGGAGAGAAGCACCTGTTGGACCTTACCTCTGTTAATCAAAACCTNNTGTTAAGTACCTGTATGCCTTCCTATTGGAAGTTTTCAAATTGATCCATCCTCAATCCTTAGGTAGAAAAGGAGACAGAACAAAGGGACCAACACTGTTCTTGAGGTGTTTGTAGCAGGTATGGGATCTTCCTTATACTGTGCATGGCTAAAGTATATTGTTTTGTATTATTACAGTTGTTTTATTAAACCCTTTTGATTTTTCAAGACACTCTTGACCATGCTGTGTCTCACTATTATTTATATCCAGCCAAATCTGCTGAACCCTCGGAACTTACGGGGTTCATCATCATAGGGTTTATTTCCCCATTGTTTTATTAAAGTGAGCTTTCATCAGGTACCAGAGGAGTTATGATTATAAATCTTTGCACTTTAAAGAAGCATCCAGACACAGCAAACTTCTTATTTGTATAGAACTGTAGATTGAAAAATATGCAGTACTTTGGTACTAAAAGATGCACTTGTGAAGTTTTTATTTCTTTTTTGGTCTTATTTCAAATTGTTATGTAATAAAATAGTGTCCAATAATGTTGAATACCAACACCATTGCAATTGCAAATTTTTAGCATTTCATGAATCCTTCCCTGCTGTTAATTTTATTTCAACCTTACACATTTGGTAGATTTTATTGAGTCCTCCATTTCTGTGCATTCAAATATGCATTTTTATTCCCCATATTCAGAATACTGAAGATGAATCTGCTGGTGATTGAAAGTTAAAGCAAGCCACAGCTAAGAGTGTTGGAGTCAAGTACCACCTCTAGACAGCTGATGTCACCAAAACCAAGGTGTAGAAGGCTTTAGTGTTTTGTGTCTTAAAAGGGAAAATTAAAAAAAAAAGAAAAAAAATAGAAAGAAAGAAGGAAGAAAGGAAAATTAAAAAGGGCAAACAATAAATAGAAAAAGGAGAGGAGTATGCATTCTTCCTTGTCGAATAATTTCTTTAAAAAGTTGTAATACTTAAGAATTTGTTGTTATCTTACAAACATACCTTAGTGTGAAGAAGCCATTCACAATTAAGTGTAATTTGAGCACTTAAGGAAACCAGTGTCAGCTGCATCTCTACATCATTTGCTTCATTATGGAACAAAATTGTCTTGTTTTCTATAATTTTTTTACCACTAGAAGTACCATATAGCCAGGAAACCTCTTATGGCTGTCTGAATTTTTAACATCTACTAACTGCCTCATTTCCAGTCATTTTCTTTTATGGAAGGTGATTTGCTGAAAAACAAGATATTGAAATGTTAAGGCTGCTTTGGGAATGGAGGTACATGGTGGTGGTGTGAGAAACACCAGCATCTGTAAACACATCTGAATGTTCATATAATCACTTTTGCTGTCTTCACTTGTCCCTCTTACTTCAATCAACAGGAACAATAAAAATGTGCACCCTTTCCTGTGGATGTACCCTGCATTGCAGTGATAAATCTTAATATATTTTCTCAAAAATAATAAAAAAAAAATACAGTGGAGAGGTCTCCAGTGTTTTCAGACAAAGCAGAACTCTCCAAATTACGCTGTGGCTGCAAGAATAAATTTTACTTTGCACTTTGTTATCTAATAGCCACAGACTTAAACAATGAAATGAGATGATGCTGTAATGAAATTCCACTAGTCTCCCTGACACCATCGAAGAATTGAGACTATTAAGTGAACTGCAAGGGAGAGAGAAAAATTATCTATGGACAGACATTTGTATATTAGGTGGTGATTTTTCTACAGATGCACTAATTACAATTTTAATTCATGCGTGAAAAAAAGGAGGGAGCACACATTACTTCTGTCAAAATAGTTCTGAATGCTGTGAAGCTAGTAATGAGTAATGTTCCCTTGGATGAAATGTTAACATGTCTTTTTCTTCAGTGTTATTTTGTTCTACCCCCTTGTTATCTTGTAGAAAGTGTTGATTGTTATTCAAGCCTTAAAATAAGAATATAATGAGTATGTAGGATTTCAGAAAGAAAACACAAAATGCAAGACAAGCAAAGCCCTTTATCTGAACATATTTTTATTACTCTTCAGAAGTTTTCAGCTGTTTAGTAAAGTATCTATAAATCTCTGCTTATCTTGATACATACTTAATCATAAGATAATGAACTGTGCTGAGTGGTGACATGCACCAGTAACCCCATTTTAACATTATAATGCAGTGCTATTAACACATTTTTTTCTGCAGTGCAGAACATTACTCCTAATGGAAATAATGCCCTGTAGGCAGATCTATTGTGCTATCTCTCCTAGGTTTTGCTGGAGTACTTTAGTATTTAATAGCCTGAGGGAATAGTTGGGTGTGTAACTAAATCAAGATTTCACAGTCAAACAAAGGTTTATTTGAGAGTTTTCTAGAGCCTTACAAGAAAGTTATTAGATATTAAGTACCATCCAGTGTTCAAAGAGAAACAGCAGGGAATTACTGTCTTATCAGACAAGACATTCATATGTTTTCCTCCCTTCTTATATTAAATGCATTCTATAGAATTATACATTGACAGCTTTTGAGAGAAAAAAATAACTTTTCACAATCAATACTATTCTGGTGTTATTGGAACAATCAAACTGAGAATATAAAATCATAAAATCATAGAATGGTCTAGGTTGGAAGGGATATTAAAAATGGACACCATGGACAGGTCATATCTGTGGTCATTGCTGCTTCCTGGTAATTGCAAACTGTGTGGAATACTCTGCAGTGGTTGTGATTAAACAGTACCATGCAGATATAATGCATGACCTTCCTTGCTACTTTGATGTATCAGCTATTCATCAGCCTGAGTTAGTAAAATATTGTTTTCCATCTTGCCTTATTGGATATACAGATTTAATGATATTCATCTTTATTTAAATTTTTTTGCCATTGGTAATGGAACAAATGTAAACTCTTCTGTCGTGTAGTAATTATTAATTAATTAATTAAAGTGCTAAAAGAGCAAAAGTTGATTATTCTACTCCTGTGTTTTCTCCATAACTCTCATAGTTAAGTTAGCTTTGTAACTTGTTTTAGTTGACCCAGCATGACTACAGATACAGTCAAGAACTTGGTCCTTGTTTCCCAGCAATATTAAGAGTTGGCATTGCATTAGACTCTAAAGTGTAAATAGAATAGTTTTAGATTCTCCATGAGCATGAGCTCTCAACTACTTCAGCCCATTTTTATCAGAATAAACCCAATATTTTTATAGGCATCTTTAAGATTTATGCCCCTCTGAAAGAAAATAATGCTTAAATTAAAGTAAATATAACGTTTTCCTATATTCCAGTATCAAGTACTAACAAAATTGCTGACATTGTTTAAATCAGCAAGCAACAGATGAAAATAAACTATCAGAAAATACAATCTTTAAAGAGCATCAGAATACAAATCGCTAAAAATTTGATGTAATGGTGATGTAAATTGGAATTTCCTGGACTGCAACTATTGAAATTATGTTAATTTTAAAAATAAGAGCAGAATATGCATTGACCTAGAAAAGACTGAATATATTTTACGTTTTGCTTTTAATTATTTATGAAGGGTTTGGGGTTTTTTTCCTTATTAAAATTTCCATGGTTTTGTCCACAGCTGTTACTGTAGCAAAACCCAGCTACTCAGATAAAGATGAAAAATCATTTAGAAATCCAAGCAAAATTTCTTGTTTGTTTGTCAGTAAAGAAAGAAGGGAAAATGTACATTAAAGAATTCTGTACTTATTAATTTTGCATAATTTTTTGAAACAGTTTACACCATCTTTAAGGCAATGTTTATCATAAAGCTTGTTCTTTAGCTCCTTCAGATTCCAACTTATTTCCATATTACTTAAAATTCTTTTATTTATTTTACATAAATGTATTGTTTATGAGCAAACTTGTGTCACTGCAAGTTGAATTACTCTCCCTAACTACAAAGTTGGCCCAATACTTGTCAGCACTGCTTAGATGAAAGACTGCTCATCCAGCCTGAAGAAATCTCCTCTGCTTGAAAGTACTGCAGTTCTCAAAAACTCCCCTCAACCAAGCTTGAAATTTTTGTTGGTTAGATGCCAAGGTTTCACTTACTTGCTCGCACTCTCCTTTTTCTGCTTCTGAAAAACTTTATTTATTTAGTCACTCTTTAAACACTAACAATAATTATCCAAGCTGGAGAGTAGGAAACAACTCTTTGAGTTTCCAGAGAATATGTATCTACACCCATAACGTACTGCCTGTATTCTTTTTCCCCTACTTTCTGCTGGGATATACTCTTCTGCTAGCATATACATGACCTTTGTGTACCAGATTACAGTACGTGAGTTTTAATAATATAAAGTGTTAGAATGTTTTCCTAATACAAAAGAAAATACGCAGCACATTACAGTAAGAATAACTTGCTTTTCCTCTCCAAAAAGGTGTCCAAAACATGATAGAGTATTGCTGTGAGGCAATCACTTTGGAAACTAACAAAACTATAATTTTCAATATATCTGAATGTAGCAAACTTTTGAAAAGATTCTTTCTGTGAAGCACAGTAAAATGAGCACTGTCACATCACTGTAAGCTGATAGAGACTCTGTCAGGCTTTGAAAGCTAAATTAGAAGCAGATGTCTGCCCACACAAAGAAAATTATCTTATTAGTAAATGTATTTTCTAATGATGACAAAAGTAAAACTTCAGCCAAAAGACAAGAGAAGTTGTGGATAGCAGAAGACGGACTTGAGAATAAGCAGAAAGTAAGCGAGCAGTTTTAGTGACTTAATTAAGATCAGGTTATGTTATGTGTATAAATCTTCTGTTTCCTTCCTAATTTGGGAGTGGGTGGTCATGCACTGGGACAGGGTCCCAGAGAAGTGGTTACAGAACCAAGACTGCCAGAACAAGAAATGTTTGGACAGTGCTGTCAGGCACATAGCGTGACTCTTGGAGTGGTCCTGTGCAGGGCCAGAAGTTGGATTTGGTGAACCTTTTGGGTCCCTTCCAAGTCGGGATATGCAATGGTATTTGGTTTCCTTTACAAAACACGGCTGGAAACCTTTTTAAGATAACACAGTGATTGGAAATCCTAGAAGTAATGTAAACACTTTATTTTCTTTACACAAAATGACAGGCAATATTCTTGAGCAAAAAATGTGTACTCCCACAGATAACAGCCTCAGATGTCAATATCTTGCTTAGATGTGGTTATAAATGCTTTGGAGAATAACAAAAACCACTGATTCAGCCACAGTTCTGCTTCAAATACTCTGTCTCCCATCTAAATTGAATTAAATTTTAATAACAGTAATTATCACAATGGAAAATTCCGTGGCACTTTTCACCAGTGGAACCCAAAGTGCTTGGTAAGGAAGAGTAGAAGATCACTTTCTGCATTTTACACTCTTTGGCTGGGACTTATTATTATTACTTTGAATTGTGGTTTAACCCCAGCTGGCAACTAAGTTGGCAAAGCAGCTGCTCACTCCCTTTCTTTCCCAAGTGGGATGGGGAAGAGACTCAGAAAAACAGTGAAACTTGTGGGTTGGGATGAGAACAGTTTAATACTTGAAAAAAAAAATACATAAAACTATAATGATAATTATGAGATAAAGGAAAGAGCAATAGAGGAAACTAAAAACCCAAGGGAAATGGATGCACAATACAACTGCTCACTTCTTGCTGACCTGTGCCCACCCCATCCCAGAGCAGTGATTGGCACCTCCCACATAACTCCCTGCATTTTATACACTGAGCATGACTTTCTGTGGTATGGAACATCCCTTTGGCCAGTTTGGTCAGATGTCCTGGTGGAGCTTCCTCACAGCCTCTTGTGTACCTGTTCAACAGGCAGAGCATGCGGGACTAAAAAGATCTTGACCTTAGAATAAACATCACTCAAAAACATTGGTATGTTATCATCATAATTCTCACCAAAAAAAAAAGAAAAAACAAAACACCTCAAACCAAAGCACTGTACCAGCTCCTAAGGAGAAATTTGACTATCTAAGCCAAACCTGGGATGCTGAAAGAGAAAAGCCTGTTCTCAGCTGAAGCATATGAAATATTTCTTAAGTATGAGAACTAATCTTAAACAACTTGAAATGTTTACTCCATAATGCAAAACACTGAAAGCCTTTACATATGTTTGAGCCCTCAGATGAACTAAGATGAAAGCAGTCCTCAACTTGCCACTTAAGGCACACGAGCCTGTTCTTTTCGAAGTCTTACAGGCTTTAGCTAAATCTAGATATTTTCCATTATCTTGAAGAGCTAGTTTTTGAAGTACCTGAGGCTCTAGCCCAAATGAGATGGTTTTTCAGACCTGCTGTTGACATCTCTGTTGAGCTCTAAAAACAAGCTGGTTCAGGGGGAGCCATATCATCCCTTGCAAGGGTTGTAGCAGGGGCTGCTGGTGCTGCCTCTTACCTCAGGCTCCTGGAAACCTGTTGCATGGCCATGAATTTCCACTGTGGCCTTCAAGTAATAATTAGTAAAACATTGTCTAAACTGTTTTAATATACTGCAGCAATATCTGAACAACAAAGTATCAACATCAGAAAATGTTACATCTGAAAACCTCCTGAGTATCTTGATTTCCAAGAGAAGGTTTGAATTTCAATATACATGTAGGCAAAAAAGAGTAGATTTAATATTTTAACATATTGAATTTCATCACACTGAGTATAAGCATTTCAGCATCTTAAGGGAAGGAGTGGGCAGAAAAAATGAAGAAAAGAGAAACTAATTATAAAACCAAATTTAATCAGAAAAATGTCTTTTTAATCTGGTAGTTTCCAATTTATGTCATTTCCCTCACTTTAGTAGCGTATAGCTGATGTGCTTCTGAACAGAGGGAAAACAGGATCGGAGACAGTCTTCACTTACAAGTGCCAAGTTTACTAGCACAGGTTAGCAATTTAATACATTTATTGCACTGAATTTAGTTATGAATACAAGAAACAACATTGTTGGTAGAAAGGATACAACCTTGTTCTAAAGCTTACAAAACGAACCGCTAAATCACTAAGTACTTGTTATTCATCTGTCAAAAGGAAAAAGGAAGTTTTAACTGAAACATTGTTCAAAGTGTAGCTAAGTGTGCCTCAGGAGAACATATTAGGAATATAATCAGTTTCACTGGGTATTTTCACATCCAGTTTCTTCCTGGAACTGACCAACAGTATTGCACAATGTGTCAGGAAGAAAAGGTTGTCAAACAGACAGCAAGGACTCAAAATTTCACATGAAAACTCTGAAACATGGAGCTGATTTTTATTGATTGACTTACTAGGGGATGGAAAAAAACTGTTTTTCGTTCAGCAAATGTTTATCCACAACTCAGTGTCCTACCCTTTTTGTCTGGTTTTTCAGCATCAACAAATATGTCAATACAGAATAGTATTGACAGAACAGCTTGGCATGTTTTTGTTTTGTTGTGTTTTGAAATAAATTGTTTAAGGTGAGCTAAAAATGATACTGACTTGAATTGCCTGGTTAGCTGCAAATACTGCAAATGTTCAGGAGGATGAGCAGAAATAAGACTAACTTTTCTTAGGTCAGGAGGAGATAAAAGGTGAGAACAAACCCCTTGCAACAGCCTGTGAAGGAGAGACCAAGTGAGACTAGTGAGGAGCCAGACTTGCAGGGATTGTCCAGTTACTTTATGCTGGCAGCAAATCTCTGGTCCTGCAATAGAGCATCACTTTCCTGGAAAACAGTTAATCCCATCTGAACTGCCTCAAGGTAACATTCAGAGGAGGACAAAGAAATTAAATTTAAGTGGAAGAATTAATAGTTTATTAGTAATACAGGACTTTTTACCCAGATTATCCAGCAAGAGAGTGCTTACTGGGTCATTTTTGTTGTCTCCTACCCTTGGCATGCTCTTCCCACATATCACAGTATCTACAGCAGTTTTAGAGGGGATCTGCAGGTTTTTGTTGGGCTTGAGAACTTGTCCTGCCTTCAAATTTAATTTCTAACCTCCCTACTTTACTCATCTTGTACACTGTTTCCCACATGAGCATCTGATGCAGAATGGTACATGGAGGAAGAGTCCAACACAGATAAAATTGAGAAGAGGGGCCATGAGAACCTCATAATGTTCAACAAGCCCAAGTGCAAGATGCTGCACTTGAGTTGGTGCTTTCCCAAGTATCAGTACAGATGGGGAGAAGTCATTGAGACTAGTTCTGCAGAGAAGGACTTGCAAATCCTCATGGATGAAAAGCAGGACAAAAGCCATGAGTGCAGTTCACAGACCAGAAAACCAACCACATCCTGGGCTGCGCCAAAATCAGTCTCCAGAAGGCAAAGGGAGGTGATTCTCCCCCATGCTGAGGCTCTCTTGAGACCCCACCTGGGGTGCTGCATCCAGCTTTGGGGATGTCAGTACAAGAAAAATGTGGACCTGTTAGAACAGGTTAAGGGAAGGGCTACAAATATGGTCACAGGGATGAAACCCCTGTCCTACAAAGACAGGCTGAGACAGCTGGGGTTATTCAGCCTGAAGAAGAGAAGGCTCCTCATTGCAGCCTATACCTAAAGAGGGCTTATTAAAAGGAGAGAGAAGGACTTTTCATATGGGCAGAGGGTGACATGACAGGGGGTAATGGTCTTAAACTGAAAGAGAATAGGGTTACATTAGATATTAAGAAAAATTTCTTAGAGAGTGGTAAAGCACTGGAACAAGTTGTTCAGGAAAGTTGTGGATGTCTCATCCCTGGAAGTGTTTAGGCCAGGCTGGACAGAGCCCTGAGGAACCTGATTTAGTGGAAGGTGTCCCTACCTACAGCGGGCCATTTGAATGAGATGATCTTTAAGGTTTCTTCCAACCAAAACCATTCTATGATTCTATGACAATTATTTTTAACTGAGCAATAGCTTTAATTGATTAATTATGTCATAAACACTGCTTGCTCAAATGATCCTCTTGATACTACTTTCCACCCCTGGAGAAATTAATTTTTCCAGATTGAATGGAACTTTGAGAGACCATCAATTTTTACGCATGAAATTTTTAAATTGTAAACACAGAAGCTGCAAACAATCATTTAATTCATGTATGCATTTGTGCAGCAGGAAGAGGAGGGGGGGTGTGGCTGTCACAACAGCCAGCATCTTTTAAGTTGAAAGATGAAGTCAGCTAATATCACATTTGTTTTCACCAGTAAACATCTTCTCATCCTCTGTTTAGAACAATAATAATAATTTCTTATTCTGGAATCCCTTTCTGCTTCCAGCAAATATTGTCCCAGAATGTCAGCACTGGGATATAATACCCAGAATGAAAAAATACCCAGAACATTCTTCTCTGCTGGTAAGATTGACTACTTGTAGACATTGCAATTTTTTTCCATAGACAAGTAACTTATCACCATCCTTTTATCATGGGATGTATAGTATTTATCATCACAGACTCTGTGCACAGCTCCTGTTGTCATGTCTAATTCTCCCTGTAAGACAAGTCAGACCGTAAGGTTCTGAATTTGTACCTGAACTTGATCCTGCATTGTAAGAATCTACACATCAGCTGTGGGCTCAGATTGGCTGCCTAAACACAAATGCCTGAGGCCCTCTCTACACCTTGAGCTGTCTTAGGGCATCTTAGTCATGGGGCTGGTGTGACATGGAGGCTGTAGGAGACTATGTCCTTCTGGATCAATAGCTGGATGCTGGGCAGGATATTCAAAGGCATCTCAAAAAGCACTAGTTTTCCATGTCCAATCAAGGGCACTGGGCCCAGCGGAGTCTTCACAGTTGTTTAGCTGACTGAATCAGTCTACTTCAGGATAATCTGAATGAATCTCTAGACTCCACTAACTGGGTTCATTAGATTTCCATAGAATATGAGGAGTGAAGACACGCTCCTCACTTGTGAAGACATAATTTACAGACAAATAAATCTATGTGACTGATCTTGGACTTAAATCTAGACCTGAATAACGACTTCTGCTGATCTGAGTTGGTTCTTAGAATGATTCAGACTGCCTGGAAGAGTTGAAGAAAGAAATGGAGTGAGAAAAAGAGAAAAAAGATTGGTGGATTAAAAGACAAGGCTTGTGAGGAAAGATTGGAAGAAAATGTTTGGTCTGGAAAAGATCAAAAGGCATAATAATGTTCTTTAAGTAGTTTTAGTAGAAAGAGCAGTTATAAATTATTCCCTGTGTGCACTGAAAATAAAGGGAGTAATTGCAGTAAAGGGAAATGTAGTTCTGACCTTGAAAGAGGAGTTTCTTATCACAAGGATGATGAAGTGCTGATGTGCACAGCCTGGGGAGGTTGTAAAATTGCAATCTCCAGTGTTTTTTACAAATAGGTTGAACAAACATTTCCAGGAATTATTTTGGTGTAATCAAATGTGCTTGAGGGCCATGACCTGGGCCAGGGGAGTTTGCAGTCTCTTCAACTGTATTTTCTCCAGTCAAATCTCTTTTCATTGTCAATCTTGAGCTACTCCATGCAGAACAGAACACATTAAAAAAAATCTGTTATAATTTTAAATGATACTCCTTTTGCCGTGAGGAAACAATAATGTTTAAGATTAGACAGTACTAGAAGTACTGAAAGAAATAGCTTACATAATTTCTGTACCACAACCCTTACCTTAGTAGAAGAGGAAATTGATCTGTAAAAAATAATTAGCTCTAAGAAGCATGTCTTAATTATTTATCTATTTAAATCTCTTTTCTTTCCCTAGCAAGGATAAACAGCTGTAGCAGTGTAGGATGTAACACTAATAGGAGATGTTACTTTACATCCACTGCTAATGCAGTCACTGTTCTCCTTCCCAAAGATCCACAAGGCTTGCCTTTGCTCTCCTGCTGTGGGGCGTTACTGTAGAGAGCTCTGATGGCTAGCTGGGAGTTAATTAGCTGTAGGGAACTAGTCTTCTCTCAAACCAACCCAGGGGGAAAACTGAAGCAAAATGTTAGTATTTGGCAGGCCCCAGACCACATCAGCACTACCAATAGTCATCTAAGGAGAAAGGGAGGGATGTGATTGTTAGGGATCTGTTTGTGGCACTTTGAAAATAAGGACTGGTATAAAATTTTAAACACAAAGCTTCCTGCTGTGCCTTCTTTCACCCTATGTGTAAATACATTTTGAATTTAGATTGGGTTCTGGGTTGTATTTTGCCCTTGGTGGAAATTAGCACAAAGAATAGTCATAATACCAAGTGAAGGAGTTTTGCTGGAAGATTGTTGTGGCCTCCACATAACTCTCCTGAGCCTAGGGTTAGGAATATTAAACTGAAGAAACTTTCTATGACAGTTAATCTAATTCTTCTGGAAAAGATGTCAAAAAAGGGTAGACAAGACAACACAGACTTTTGGGTGACCTTCAGGTCACCAAATCCCCTTGAAATTCCCTATGGTTTTAGATAGTAAAAATTAAAATAAAAAATAAAAATGTATACTTCTGACTGTGTGGTACTGTTTGGGTGAGGTAGTTTGTCCTCATTGTAGCTTATGGTGACAGAGTTCTTTGGTTCATTTCACCAAGGCTTCTTTTAAAGGCTGGGAAGAGAAAGTGGAAAGTTTGCTCCTTGGGATGTAAACTGTCGCTGCTATGGGAAGGAGGAGCTGAAAGAAGAAACAGTGATAGCTGAGGGGAAACAGGAGAGGACAGCAGAGGAGAAAGTTACTAAGATCCCAAATGGTGAGTGACTGGAAAGTAATCTAGAGAACAGTGCCAGGAGCAAATAGGCAATTCACAATCAATCTCCAAGAGAGGGCTTACACTTACAATTTCTTGGGATGATCTTATGTGCAGCCACTAGGAGGTTATTGAACACCAGGAATCCAGAGAAGAGCTGTGTCACAAGGACCCAGGGGCCTTTTTGGCTCCTGGGTGGAAAGGAGGAACTGGGCAGGTGGCTGCATCCTTGGTAGAGGCATGAATGTTCACACTGCCTTAGGCTGCTACAGCTGGAGAGATAAAACCAAAAGCAGTTTAAATATTAGTGCAGAGTTACTGTACAAGACTGTGAGAAACTCACTGTTTAGTACCTGCCCTTACTGTGTTTTATGCTCCTGGGGAATATCACAATGAGAATAAATTTAAACTCTTCTGGAAGTAAGCACTGTGGGGCTCCCTGGATGTTTCAGCTCCCAGCCTCAGGCCTGGGCAGCTGCACCACACGGAGCAGGCATCTGCAGGAGGATACAGCACTGAATCTCTAAATCATCTCAGCAGCCAGCCATCAGTCACAAGGTAGAGAAAGGCTCCAGTTTCCAATCCAAGCTATATTATTAGGCTGGCAGCTGGATCTTTCAATCAAAGTGAACTGTTACCATTGCTGGCAGCAGAAAGAGCAGACTGACAACAGGAGTGAATGGTTTTTGCTACTGAATGCAAAGTAAAAAGCCAATGTTAGTTCCAGTTTGTTTCAAAGGTAGAACATATTTGCTTTGCTTATGTTGTATGCTCTCATCCACTTGCTCATAAAATTTGATCATTAAAACATATATATGAATCTAAATTCTTTAGTTGAAAATACAAAAAATATCATAGCTAAGCAAAAACGGTAAGTAATATAGAGGTAGAGAAACAACCCTCTAGAAAAAAACCACATTTTTTTCCAAGTCCTAACGTCTTAGGAGCTACCATTTCTTCATGAGAAACAATTTATTTTCCACAAAGAAATATGAAATGATTGTTAACATCAGTGATATAACCTGTTGCCACTTCATACAGACTCTGCAGGAAGGGGTGATATCGATGAGGTGGGAGAGAGCATCTCATTCAGGACAGTTCCCAGTAGCCAGAAATCACAGCAATTTTACAGATGAGAAAGTTATGAGGGGTGACACAGCTAGTGTCACTAATTCCACTAGTACATTCACAAAATAATGATTTTTAAAAAATCAATTAAGTTAGAAAAGACCTCAGAGATCATTGACTCTAACTCTGACCAAACACCCTCAGGTCAACTAGACCATGGCACAAAGTGCCATGTGCAATCTCTCCTTAAGAAGTTCCAGGGATGGGGACTCCATCACTTCTCTGGACAGTCTATTCCACAGTTTAATCACTCTTTCTGTGGAGAAATTCCTCCTAATAGCTAACCCATTCTTAAATGACCCCTGAAACAGCTATTTCCTTTCACCATGTCAGTGGTTGCTGGGAGTAGAGGCCAATCCCCACCTGGCTATACTCTCAGGTGGTTGAGAGAGCAGTAAGATAATCCCTGAGCTTCCTCTTCCCCAGGTTAAACTCCGGCTCCCTCAGTTGCTCCTCAAAGGACTTTCTTTCTAGAGCCTTTATCAGCTCCATTGCTCTTCTTTAGACTCAAAATTCACTTCTTCACTGAGGGCAGTCACTGGAACAGGCTCCTCTGGGAAGTGGTCAGGGCACCACACCGATCAAAGGTCAAGGAGGGTCTGCATGACACCCTTAGCCATATGATTTAGTTTCAGGTAGTCCTGCATTGGGCTTGATGATGCTTACAGGTCCCTTCCAGCCTGAGATATTCTATGATTCTATGGTTCAGTAGGGATATTACCAGAGGTCCATACATCCATGTAACAGCACAGACCATTTCAGAGGTTTGGGTTTTAGTAAGCTATGGGTTCTATATAGGCATTTAAATTGTCCAGTTCACTGATAGCCCTTCCCCAGGAAACTTCTGTAATTATGAATATTGAGCAGTATGTGGGAAATTGTTGCTTTATGAGACCTCCACAAGAACTGTGTTTTGCAGAGAAGTTCTTACAGCGTAGTGCTTAGTAGTTAGTCCTGACTATTACATTACAACACTACACTAAAGTCAGTGCTATGAAAGGCAATTTGGTCAATGCATGGATGCTGGCAGAGGCAGCCTCTGGCTGGCTCCCTGCTTGTGCAAGCACTCCACAACAGGAGTTGCTATATAGAACCATAGAATGGTTCTATACATGCTCTGCTATATAGAACCATAGAATCATAGAAAGGCTTGCGTTGGAATGGACCTTAAAAATCTTCTGTTTCCAGCATATTTGAGTTTGACTGTCCAGCATCCATGCAGCACGAGTTCCTTGTTATCTGACTTGCTCTGACCAGCTCCTTCTGGATTGCCTTCAACTCTTTCCATCCCAAATTTGCTCACACCCAAATTTGTCAGTAGATGCAAGTGATTATCTGCAGCACTGGTTTGGAGTGCAGGGCACTGCTGGTCAGCATCTGTCTCCATGGCCACAGTTCCACTACAGTCTGCTCCTGTGCTGCAGTGTTGGCCAATCTGCAACCGGTCTGTTGAGGGTTGAATTTGTTTCTCTTTACTGTGGGAATTTTGTCCCATTAAGTTGCTAGGAAACTAATTGCTGGGTGCTTATGGGTGCTCATGAATGCTTTGCAGGAAAGGGTGGGGGGGGGAGAGAGAGAAGTTTTTTTTTGGGTTCGGGAAGGAGGGTGGCTTTTCCTTGGCTTCAGGGAGGCAGGTCATGTCGTGGCTACTGCTGCTGCTACAGGACAAGAATCATCTTCACTGGTTCCGATCCTGAGAAAAATTTACCATCTTCATACCCTGAAGGCGGGACACGCTGCGTCCCCCTTCCCCCCTGCCGGGACATCCCTGCCGCTCCAGCTCCCACTGCAGAGCAGATCGCACCCACCGGCCCGGGATTGCTTCACTCTCTCCAGCCTGGTGCCTCCCAGCAAGACCGGACTGCTCCGAGTTTTTGTGAGAACAAAGCTCTTGAGGTCTCGCCTTGGTTTTTGTGTTTAGTATTACTTTCTGTAACAGTTACTGTTTTGTTTGCACTGTTATAATATTAGTAAAGAGATTGTTATTCTTTCCATAATTTTGCCTGAAAGCCCTTAATTGCAAAATTATAATAATTTGGAGGGAAGGGGGAGGGGTTACATTCTCTATTCCGGGAAAACTCCAGTTTTCCTGGACAGATACCTGTCTTCCCAAATCAAGACACAGTCTCTGTGGAGACTTTTACTACATCACTGACTGCTCTCAAGAATAAATTAGCATTATCTCTAAAATATGCCTGTTTTACCCTCAGTCTCTCTATGATAGTTTCTCTAGCCTACCCACTATCTGCTCTCCTTTCTTGGGTAGGATTTGAAAGTGACATGGAGCAAGGCTCTTCCTTTCCACAAAGCAAAGAAAAAAGGTGAATAAACTTTTTTGGTTAACAAAAGGAGAGGACGTGTGAGATTTCCGTACAGTCACCTACCTAGCTGGGGCCTGGAGCTACCACACAAGATCTCCCCTCTAAGGAGAGCAGCTAACTCGGGACTGCCCACTTCATGCTGTGCCAAGACTGTCAAACTGCAAGAGAAGGTTGAAATGCTTATTGCTGGTATAGACTCATCTGTTTCTGCAGCCACCAGGAATGATTCATCTCACCGGACTTAAGCCATCTATGATCTAGGCATAGGTTTCTAGGGTCCTGCAATAGTTAGTAGACAGTGATAGTTCATCTCACCCAAAGTGTATGTTTAAAATACACTGAATCATACTCTGGAAATGCCTGTTAATCCCCATTTTCCATAGGAAGAGCCCAGATAAGCAACTGAAGGATGTCTGTTTAGTGGGAAAAATAATCCACACCAGTAATAAAAGTTTTGTGGCTTCAACTGTGCAAAATATTATGTCAGGATTAGATACAACTGTAAGCACCTTGTATCATCCAAAACCTGCACTGGACTGGTGTCCAGGGGAGGAAGGATGGAGATTGTTGCCCAGTTATGGGCACAATAACCCTACCCTAGTGTGAACATACACGACACACAGACCAATGTTACATCTGTGTGTTTGATCCCCCAAGACCTCTCCATTAAACAAAATTTGTCCTGATTAATACAGATAGTTGTGTTTTGAAATTTGAAACTACCTATACATTGGAAGAAGCCTTTCCACTTTCTCAGCATTGGTAGAAGTGTAAGACAGTCACTTTAGGGCACCCAAATTAAAGAAAGACAAACTTCAGTTTGAGATAATCCCAGAGACCAACAAAAAGAATCAGATCTAAGAGATGTCCAATGGGAAAACTGAAAGTTATGGAAGATATTCACGCATGTCTCCATCTGCTTGCATTACCAGGTAAATATGCCAGACTAAAAACAAGTTATTAAAACTTTTTCGAATTATTTCAGCCAAGTCAGGATCTCAAAAACAGAAGGCTGAAAAGTGTTCCTATTAATTTTTTTTTTTTCCCAGATTAGGCAATTCAGAGAGATTAATAATTCCCTCTAGGTATCATTGAGCTCTTGTTGAGTGTGTATTCCGACATTTGTTTATGACTCATAATAAACATGGCAACTAGCCAAGTTCCTGTAGTTCCTGTGCAGGAATGTTATTTAAACACATTTATTATATACTAGGAAATTGGTACTTTCCCCCTGTTCTTACAATATTTCCCTCTTGTGCCTTTTGATTTACTCACAGAATGAACCTGTGGATGAGTTTGCTGACCAGTACTTCATTTACTCCAAGAATTTATTTCTAAAGAACTTACAATTATTACATTTGCCTCACATGTGTAATTTTCTAGGCTTTTTCTTGACAACTTTTCATCAACAAAAGAAACTTAAAGTAAAAACTAACCTGGTTGGAGAAATTAGATCACGGGCTTTAAGAAATAACTTTGATCTCGGTTAGCAACAGTGACTAGCTCCATGAAACTGTGTAGTTGGCAGACATTATATTTTTCTCTGGTATTGTTGTCATAGGGCTAGAGGCATCAGCAAGACAAGGTTTCTAGGCAGAGATAATATTTGAGTTATTATTTTGTGATTCTCTTTGAAATGTTTCCATTTATTAACACCAGTGTTACAAGCTCTTGCTGTGATGACAGAATATATCCAGTGAGATACAAGCAATCAAATATTAAGTATTCAAAACTGGACTACCAAAATTTAGAGGATTTTCTGACATGAATCACTGAGCTGATTTAAAAAAAAAAAAGGAGGTGGAAGAGACAGACAAATTAACCATTGTGTAAACTGGTGTTTACAGAAGTCAAAATGGATGTGTGAACTCATCTTGCTAACATCCTGCATCTGATGAATACTTAATATTTTGGTTAATGCAAAAGGGAAGAGCTTCAGTAAAGGAAAACCCACTTTTCTGAAAACTATTTCCTGAATATTCCCTAGGGAAAAGGCCTCAGCTCCTACTTCATTTTTGCACCCTGACTATTCACACTACGTGAACCTAATTTCACGAAACTCAAGTACATCTTGAGGTATTTTGGGACTCCTTGTTAGAGTCTGCTCTC
The DNA here is from genome assembly GCA_013389925.1 of Aegithalos caudatus. Taxonomy (NCBI): domain Eukaryota; kingdom Metazoa; phylum Chordata; class Aves; order Passeriformes; family Aegithalidae; genus Aegithalos; species Aegithalos caudatus. The sequence goes on from WEIU01022416.1 coordinate 76,089, forward strand.
AAAAAGCACATAGCAAATCATATCACTTTTGGCTCCCTCAAACCAACGTAACTTTTTGTCACTATCTTACTTGGCTATGCCACCTCCTGGTGGCATATTCCACCAACCTGGAATTTTCCCAGCAGCATGCTCTGAGAGACTAAGGCTCTCAAGGTGGGTTGTGACAGATCTCTGGCATGACATCAGTTGCTTTGAACTGAAAAACCACACAAAAATTATCAAGATGACAGGTTTAGTGCTATGCAATATATTTGAGCCCAGTTTGCCTTGGAAGCTAATACTTTGGGAATGCACTTATTTGTTACCCCTGGGCCTGGAGCAGAAGCATTCAGCAGTACAGGTGTAGTTAGCATTATAGGAGAATGCCAAAAGGAATAAGCATAATGATACTATAGCCCCTGGCTGATCTGGTCCCATTTTTGGCCTCTAAGAATGCCTCCAGGCCATGCCTGATAGATCTAGTTTAAGAAACCTGCTCAGGCTTAGGAATGTCCAAATGTTTGTCCAGAGACATCAAAAATCAATTGAATTTAAGCCATCAAAATGTAGTTTATTCATTGTGATTCTATGCAAAAACACCAACCAAGCCCCAAAACAACAAACAAACCAAGAAAAAAAATTTCAAACAATATCAAATTGATTATTTGTTGATACAGTCACAGAATGTGTAATATTAGTTGGGTCTCTGAGTCATCACTTCAGATCTTCACTTCCATTGCCTTCTTTCTCTCATCACCCAAACCAGTGGAGGGGAAGACCTGGAGATGAGCTGTGGTTCCATTTCCCACCCTCTTGGTCAGCAGCACCTCACCTTGCCCCAAACTGGTAGAGCAGGTTTTTTCTGCAGTTTATGCGAGTGTGGTAGAAAAAGTGGTGCAGTATCCAATCTTGATTTAAAGGGATAAAGAATCCACTGTAGCCCTGTAGCCCTTGGCAAACAGTTTGGTTAATCGGATAGCCACTCAATGAATCATGTTCACATGATTTTTAATGTTAATTTGTTCAGCTTCAAATTCCATATGTTGAATTTTATACTTAAACCCTAACTCCTAGGATTGGATTGACCAAAAATCCATCTTTGAAAATATTATTCATTGGGTTAATTCTTACATAGATGAAGTTATAACTTGATCATAAAAAAGTTTGAGTGCCCACAGATTTTCACTAAAAAGAAACTTGTTGATTTTTTTCTACCTCTTTTTTAAAGACAGACAAGTTTAAAGCTCTCCTTCCACTATATTTTCCCAAACAAAATTCATTATACCCAACATGGTTTCACCAATAACAGAGGTAATAAATACAGTGTGATCATGACTTGAACTTTTTTTCTTTAGGCTTCCACAGATTTTGCTAGACCTTTCTGTAAAAAAACCCATGAGCTGATAATTCCCAGCTCCCAAAAAAGCACTCTGGCCATCTTTTATGTGATAGAGTTTCTTCCAAGAAGAGTCATATGGAAAGTAGGTAGTGTACTTTGTAATTACCTGGCATTTGTATGACATTCCTGCAGTTTAACCAGTAGCGGGGCCAGTCATAGGACTCTGGCCTTTTGAACTAAGCCCACAACGGATTTTGTTTTGACTCTTAAGTGAAGTAGGGATGGGAGCCCAAATGTCTTCTCTTCCAGGTATGGTGCCCTGAGTACTCCCCTTGTAGACTCATGATCACTTTTGTTTTGTGTCTCTGCTAATGGAGAAAGCCTTCAGTTACCAGGAACTGGAGGTATTTGGACCTATGTTCCTATCATAAAAATAATTTTCATGTTATTCTTAAAGAGATTGTTTGTATTGGATTTTTTATGTGTATGCAATTGCAAAAGTCAGTGAAATGGAAAAAAAAAAAAGGATGATATGTGGCTGGTATATCTCACTAGGAGTAAAAACCAGAAGTAACCCACTGTTTTTAGCTTTGGTAGCTGCAGGCACTTGAAAATATCTATAACATATAGAAACTGATTCTTGCTTATCGCTTATTAAAGCAATTGAATACTAGTTCAAGGGTCAAGTAAAGAGAATTTGACTGAGTCTTCAGGAAATTGTAGAAGCGCTGAAACTTCAGGTGTTCTATGATTAGGTATTACAGAAAAATGATCCCTTTTTTCTTGGTGGAAGTTGTAATTGTGAGGTAATGTAAATTCTTTAAAGCTGTGCACATATCCTCATGCAGCTCTGGATCAACAAATACTGTAATTCTCCCAAACACAGGGAGAAACAGCAGGCTCTCACAGGGTGCCAGTTTGTTGCCTGATTAGCCTGGTCCTTGCCTGCTGCTTTCAGCAAACACCTCAGGTGCAGTAGCAGGGATTTCAGCTGGATTTTGACCTTTGCATTTTTCTTTGATCTGCGTGAGAGGCAAGTCTCCCAGCACAGCATGTACACAATCCTAGGCAAAACACTGCAGAAATTACAGTGTTCATAATTTTCTCTATCCCAGACCACAGACACTATGCCTTTTTCCATTTCCCAGATGCTGTGTGGTTTTAGATTTACCAAAAAATGGATTTTATGCTTAGTTTGAATAGCTTTTTTCTAAAGCAAAGATTTAGCTTCTTCTTGTCTCTGTCAGAGCTGTAGCCCCTGATTGACAAGCAAGAATTCAGAGTGATAAAACTGAAGCACAGACTTCTAAGGAATCTGTTTTAATAATATGTATCCTGAAACTGTAAAGCTGTAAAAAAGTCTATGTGAAAAACCTCCAAAGAGAGTGTATAAACCCAGCATATTTTACTACATGTGTGCTGTGTGGCAAATACAGAAATGTTTTCAACTTTTTAAATTATGAAGATCAATTCCTATCTGACTTTATAATAGTGATAATACAGACATAAAAATCCCTAATAAAAAAAGGTCTTTCACCATTCCATATCAATAAATTTATTCTGGAGTTATTAAGAACAAAATAAAGATTTTAAAAAAACAACTTTACAAGAGGTTTACAGCAATCTTTACACCATGTCATATGTCACCAAGACATATCAGAGGTGTATTCTGAGTCCAGAAAAAAATACAAATATCTGAACAAATGACATGAAAATGCTTTATAGAATGTGTCACTTCAAAGAGCTTGCCCTGGGGCTAAAAGTGAGAGCTATGTATCCCATCCTAAAAACCCAGATTCAGGGGTAAAAAGGTCTTTTTGCTAATATAAAAAGTCAAAAAATATCAAACTGGTATTGAATGCTGATTTACTCCATGAAAGATAATTTTATAAAAGCAAATAAAATTGTTAAGGAAGGGAGACTGACAGAAAGTTAATATTTGAAGGGAAAAAAACCTTAACATACCAAGAGGAATATTTTAGTCTATCTCTTTGAATGGTCAAAATAAGTTTTGTTTGTGATGGATTACAGGATAGATGTTAGTGCACAGATTGGTTTCTCATATGGCTGTGCAATTAATCACATAATTATCTCCTCTACATGACACATGTGTACTAAGATACTGTTGTCCCTCTGCTAAGCATCATCTAATTTCTAGGGCGTGTGAATCAGCTTCTCTTTAGAGGAGAAACAAGAAGCATTCTCTCTGTGTAACTCCTCAAATCACATGTGTAAAAGTGTCATACATTTATCCAGATTACTTGTCACCCTTGGAACAGAGGTGGGCATGACAAAATCACAGCCAAGCTGGTGTTCCATGAGCTCAGCTGACAGCAGCTCCTGGCTTCAGGCGGTGGCTCTGCCTCCATAAATAATCCTGCTGTATTAACAAGCGTAAGAAAACTGGTTCCCTTGCCTTTTAAGCCCTTGCTTTGCCTCCCGCCCACTACCACCACCAAACAGGCAGAGCGACTGCCTGCTGCTCGCCCACAACATGCTGTGAAAGCCCCTGAGATAGTGCCATCTAGTGACACCTGCCTCAGAAATAGAAAGACAAACACTCCTGGGGGTCCCCAAAATCCCTGAATGTGCTCATCAATGCATCAGGCACACCATGATGACAATTTGTATCCATGGAGCACAGGGATAAATGAATACATCAACGTGTTGTCCAAGTTTTCCCACAGTGACCTCTTCCTAGTCCTAGATGTCCTTCCCTTTTGGCAGCTCCTACTCTCATCTGCAGCAATTATTCCTAGGTCTAAGTACTTTGGTATCATCCACTAAGAAAAAAAAGTGCCCCTTTTTATTCTATTTATCCTACCTGTGAAGCTTAATATGTTCAAAATACAGATTTTCAGATGTGCGTGCTCTACAGACTGAAGTATGTACATGTATTTATAGTGTACCTATTAGACTGGCTGTGAATATCACATATTTGTACTGAATATTGAAATACTGCATTTTAAAATATAGAAAGTAGTGAATATTGTTCCAAACACAGTGCCACTAAGGAAAAGCCTTGGTAGCCTCCAGTACTGGATAATTATGGTCATTGGATAAGCGCAGTCACTTCACAACCTCTACCAGTCACCTCAATAAGTGATCCAGCATAAGATGACAGGACAGATTCTCCTGGCACTGAAGATTAAGAAGGTACATTACATTTAAAACATTTTCAATTTCTTTAGGTCTATGAAAATACAAAGGTCCTATGAGGAGCATTTACTCAAAATGATCAGCAGCTTGTTAAAAAAACCCAAACAATAAAAGAAGAAAGAATAAAAAGACTAGGTTTCAAACATTAATGTTTAATGGTTTCTTACAGCCAGTTGCTCAGTTTTCATATCTCAGACCACAAGATGCTGACTTGCCTGTGGAGGCTGGCAGGACTACCAGGAAGTGAATCAGATGGATTCATTATTTAGTCTTTGAGAGGCCTAACATGATTTTTGGAATATTATCTTCTGTTCCAAGGGCTCTTTTTATATGGCACATCTAGAGAGTTTATGTTACCCTTCATATTATATCTGTCTTTGAAGTCAGATGTCGAGCAGGCAGACAGTATACCACATTTTGAAAAAAATTATTTATTTGATTTGTATGTCATGTCTCATTTTCAGCAATCTCAGTGAGTACAGAGTCCTTAAATAAGGGCATATATTAGGACTGCACAACTGAACCTTTCTATATGTCACCAGAACTCTACTGTCTGCAGACACACTACTGGTAGAAATGGGAATGGTTGAAGTTTTCCAACACTTTTTAACATCAAGAGTTTCTTCTGGTTGCTGATATCTACCACATTATTTCCACAAGCTTTTTGTTTAGTTGAATGTTTTTTAGTTAGTTTTGCCCTCTAGTTTAAGAGAGTTTTGCTCTTTCGCCCCACATTAATTCCCTAACTGAAAATGTGTGGTAATTCTGTTTCTCTGTTGCTCAAATTCTGCATAAAATTTGAGTCATTTATTTTGCTTATTGTGGACATGATGGGGTTAGAGTAAGAACCACAGAAATGCCTACATTTAGCATGATACAGAGTAAGCATGGCTATCCACTAAATATGACCCCTCAGTCAATATTTCTTTCAAATGTACAGCATCCTAAGGAAAAATGTCCTTATAATTGTGCATATCATAATTATATAATCAATATGAGAGAAACGATAATTTTGTCCTACCATGAGTAAAAATTGATCCTTCTGTGGCTGAATTACACACAGGGTTTGTATCTGCAGCATCTTCCTGTTTCCCAGGTCACAGTTTCCCAGCTGGAAGCATTCCAGATTAATTATTTTCCTGGTGAATGGTGGGACCCATTTAAATGGGTGAAAATGTTCCATAAACATTCAAGAAGCAAACATTGTCTGGTGCTTTTTGAAAAGAATTTGGAAATCAAGAATAAAAGGTGTTTTTATTGAAACAAAACTGGTTTGATGCCTTGGAATCATGTATTGGAAGTTTTTCAAAAGTATTAGAAGAAGGTTATCGGGTATCTCCATAAACACATATTCTTCTATCATATTCCAGGAAAATTTGCAGGAACTCTAAGCAAAAGGAGATTTTCAGGAGCTTCCACAACTTAAAAAGAACAAAATGCTCCTTAGTAAAATCTGAAACATTTAAATAAAACTGACTACACAAAAAGATAGCTTCAACAGTTAGCTCTTGAATTCTTGGAAGGTGGACTAGATCCATTTCTCAGGTCAACTCTTTATTACTCAATAACTACCTTGCAGTAAGTCACAGTGAAACCATGGCAGTTAATAATTAAAATGCGGTTACATTTGTTTGGTGTACAGTTTGGATATGCACTGTATTGGGTATTGGTCGTTCTTGAGAAGTGTAGCCTTAATTCAAGGACAAATATTTTTGTGTCTATGTCAGAATTCTCAAACAGAATGTTTGAGTGAAGAAAGTGAAAAAAGCTCTCAGAAATTGCAGCTTAAGAATGACAGAATTGTTTGGTTGCAAGTGATATCTGGAGCTGATCTGGTCTAACTCTCTTGCTCAGGTTGGGCCACATATCTCCAAGGATGGAGATTCCAAAGTCTCTCTGGGCAACCTGTGCCAGTGACTGATCACTTCCACAGTAAAAAAGTGTTCTCTAGTGCACTCAGATGAAAGTTCATATGCATTAATTTGTGTTCACTGCCTCTTTTAGTGTCACAAGGCATTACTGAGAAAATCTCATTAATTGTCTCCTTTCAGGTATTTATAAACAGTGCAAAGATCACCCCAAGACTATTCTTCTCCAGGCTATACAGTCCCAACTCTCTCAGCCTTTTCTCATAGAAGAGATATTCCAGTCCTTCCATCTTTATGGACCCACATTGAACTCTCTCCAGTATGTCCATGTCTTGTCCTGAGGAGCTCAGAATTGGACACAGCACTGCCAATGAAGTCTCACCAAGGCTGAGTAGAAGGGAAGGTTCGCCTCCCTTGACCTGCTGGCAACACTTTTCCCAGTGCACTCCAGGATACTGGAGGTTCTGATTTTGCTACAAGAGTGCATTGAAAGCTCATGTTTAGCTCATTGTCCATCAGAACCCCAAGGCCCTCCTTGCCAAAGCTGCTTTTAGTCCAGCTGACCCTCCAGCATATACTGATGTGTGGAATGGTTCCTGCCTGGTTTTTTTCCAGTTCTCCTGCTTGAAGTTAAGGATGTTCCCATCAGCCAGTTTCTGAAGTCTGTCAACATCCATCTGAATGACAGTAAAACCCTCTGGTGTATCAGCCCTCCCCCCAAGTTGAGTATTTGGATATTAGAAAATATTTAGTACTCTCCAGTGTAAATAAACAGGAACCTGACTGTTTGAATGTGCCCTATGTTAACAGAAGATGACTTGAAACGGCAATTAATGGTTTTCCTGCCAAAGACACAATCTATTCTTCAGCTTCCTTATCTTTGCTTTGATCCATCTGTAGTACAAGACTTTTGTCTGGTCTCTGCTGCATTCTCACATCTTATCTCCTTCTGAATTTAGAAATCTAGACAACAAGAGCTATAGTTCAGGAAAAAAAAAAGTTTTTTTATTATTCTCCACTGGCATAAAGGCAGGATATTTCCACATCCTTCATCAGGGAAATTAAGACAGGAAACAAAATCACCAAAAGGTAACCCACCATGACATTGTGGATAAAATATTCACCTGATCCATAGGAGATCATGAGTCAGTTCCCACTTCTGACTGACTCAGGGCTGACATTTCTCTTCCCCATTGAGTGCCCTAGTGCAGAGGTTGCAGCTTTAGTTTCTTTATTGGGAGCAATAAATAATGAAAAACAGCTTCAAAAGGAGAGACTGAGAAGGATTAACTACTCCTCATCGATCCAAAACAGTGGGGGATTTGCATATAATTCTTCAACACCTTCAGGACATTTCCTTAACATTTTCCTGATGGTATATTTGTCAAACTGTTTTTTTATTTTTCTCCTCAACTTTTGCCCTTTAGCTACAATGAGGGTTTGTTTAAAATGACACATTTACATGAAAAGATTAGGGTTTGTCAAACTGCTGTATTCCATTAAAAACTATTCTCACAGAAGAAAACCCTTATCAGCACTCCTTTTGACCTTCCCTGTTATAATTTTGCTTCTGTTGTGATCTCTTTTTTTCCTTCAGTAGGGACCAAGAAATGCACATATTCACCAAAAACCCCCAAGGCATTAACTTTATAGAATATGATTTAAATGAAAGCAAGTAAAGTGTTCTGTTTTCAGTTCTGAAGAAAGAGAGTACATAGCCAATTACTTGGGTTTTGTTATTTTGTCTAATTTAGCCTCAACACTTCTATCTTTATCAGGATGGGTGCAAGCACAATTAAGCCTATGGAGGCCTGGGCAAAGCCACAACTGCTATGTATCTTCTGGGTTCTTGGACCTGTAATTCTCTGCTAACTGTATCTGCAAAAAAATAAGTTCCAAAGCACTATATAAAGTTATTTTAAGGAAATCAGGACCACTGAAGCATATTGCCTGGGCTGGGGAGCCCTAACGTTAATCTCTTCTGGCTTTTGTCTTGCTTCCATGGTTACCTGTTGCAAGTACTGCAAAGTGCTAACCATAGAGAATGGAAGAGAAAACTAAACTCTGACTTTAGCAGATAATTTCCATTAATTATCTACAAAGCTAATTCTTCTTGCCAAACCTGTGAAGCATCTAAGCTTTTACACTACTTTGCCAGGGCACTGTACTGCATCTATCAGCTCCACCAGCTCTGGTTCCACTCTAGTTTTTTTTCCACAAGTTTCTTTACCAAAGCCAGAATTTAGAAATGATGGCCAAGTTTACTTTTATGGACTTCTCTAATTTACCTTCAGGATTGTTCTGCAATTTTAGGAAAAAGCAAAGGAGAAACAATGAAGACATAAGACTATTGAGTATAAATTACATAATTTCTTCAATATAAACCATTATTTGGAAAAAAATTTCTTCTGAAGAATTAGGTATTCACTAGAAGAGACAGGTACATTTGTATGTCTCATGGGCAAGCTCCTAAATGAGACTCTTTTTCATTGTAATTTCAGAATAAATTTAAAAAATAAAGAAAGAGAGAAAAGGAGAATGCCAATTTTCAGAGCAAAATTCCCAAGACAGAATGAAATTCATTAGAATATGAAAGGCTTGTGGTATAATAATTGACATTCCATAACAGGCTGAAATGTAGCTCACTATAATAAAACAATAATAAAGTAATAACATAAAAGATTATTCCATTTATATCAACAGCCTCTGTGGGGAAGAGAGACAGGTATAACCCTTAACTGCTTTGTTTAATCTTTTTATAAATGAGGAACATGTTTCCTCTATTTGCAATTTTCATGATGCTACTGGGTGTTCCCTGTAGCTGGTTTTATAAAGTGTAAATACAAGTTACGACCAATAACACTGCATTACACACTTTCTAAAATTTGGAGGTGTGCAAAGATATTGCTTATTACTAGACAGGATTCTAAGCTGAAAAACTGTGTCCAGAATTGAGTAGTCACAGAGAACTGAAATCTGCCTAATTTATGAGCAAAAATTACACACACTATGACAAGGCAGACAAAGTAATGGTAAAATTGGAACAAGATGACTCCTGGTGCTGAGCTACTCAATAAGGATTTCTGGGGACACTTAAATGGAGCAGGGAATAAGACAGTTAAATATATTTTTGTTAATGTATATGTCAATTTACTTTTGTGATATTATCCTAAAGGCAGGAAAGTAAATCAGAGGAGACTGCTGGAGGAAACGAATAGAAGATAAATCAATGGGGACAATGCTACTTGGTTCTGACTAAAAGGATAAGATTTATGCTTCAGTGGGTTTTTCAGCAGCATCTGAAATAAGCCTTCCAAAGAAAGGCACACACAAATTGCAGAAAGTCCCTATCTCTCTCAAGCTAGAGATTAGAAATTGAAAGTCCAGGAGTATTATAAATGACAAAGTAGATAAGACCTATGCCAATGGTGGCTTTATTTTCAGTATTAACCCTACCTGCTCTCTGGATAACTAGTGTCTTGAAAAGACTGGATTTTTAAATTCCCCTAACTGTTTTTGCAGTCTCAATAATCTTTGCAATACCATTCCCTTTACCTATTAACAGATGACAATGATGGATAGAGCAAGGGCCTATGAACTTTTACAAAAATCTAACCCCTTGAAGACAGATGCCAATTTTTTCAGGTGGTTTATTTCTGAGAAAATGTGCTGTATTAACAAACCTAAGTGATGAACTTAGGCATGCAAAGAAAGAACACATTAACCAGATGTAAATTCATAGTTGGGATTTCATTATGTTTTGGTTTAAATCAAATAGAAACTTTGCCATGGCACTTTGTGAACTCTTTTCTATAAGATGCTTTTGTCTTACATGTTACTAGAATCTTCAGGGATCACTGTCATATAATTGATGCTATATGTATTTTACATTGTGTGTAAAATTGTGGACATGGACAGGTTTAAGATTATGAAGTATGCCAGAATTCAGAGTTAATAATTTAGATGTTCTTGGATAAACTCAATTGTTATTTTATGTCTGTTTGACTTTGAAGAAATGAAGTTGAGGAAAAAAATAACAGCCAGAAATAGCTTCATCTATGCAATGGAAACACTGGGTTTAATCTTCATGATGAATGTAAGTGTAGTTAGAGCAAGTTTTAAAGTTTTCAATCGACTTTCAGTTACAGAAAAGTAAAATATCAATACTTGCATTTTTTAGATCATTGTATAATGTAAAACAAATGCTTTTCTTCTGTCTCATGAAAGCAAAATTATTCTTTCTTGAAGGTGGCAAAGTTGAAAGTGTTTTTCTTCATTTTACAAAGACTATTCACTATAAAAAAGAGTGAAAGAATGGAAATGTGTTAGCATCGTAAAATATTCTGGTTTAATGAGAGAACACTAAAATACATGTTAGCAATTGCAAAATTGTCAGCACATTTTGTATATTAGAATAAGCTGAGGAAAACTGCGCATGGTGCATTAGACATTTGTGATTATCTTATGTACAGATATTTTCTGTTGAGAGATGACATGGAAGTCCTAAAGCAACCTGTGATGAGCCAGTTTGAATCTAGGGTCAACACTTGTAGCTTTGCTTCTAAGCTGAGAAAATTGGTCTCTCAAATAGCCTGATGATAGATAGTGTGTTTAGCCTGGCTTTTTAGAAATGGCTTCTGGTGGAAACAGCAAGTCAGAGAATTTATCTAGAGGGGAAAAGAGTTCTAAGATATTATGAAAACCTGCAGTGGAACCGGTAGTTGATATAATTTAAAAAGTTGGAGGGGTTTTTTTGTTTGTTTGTTTGGTTTTTTTTGTTTTTTTTTTTTTGTTTTTTTTTTGTTTTTTTTAATGAGATAGAAAGGAATGAGATCTCATTTGACCCCTTTCTTCATAAAACAGTCCAGTTTTCATGAAAAGTTATAATTATCTCACAATTAGATTTGAATTAGATTTTCTGGGGCTTTTGTTTTTCCAAGCACTAGAGTCCAAAAGAGCATCATGAGAGGACAGGCAGTCATATCTCCCTCAAGTTCCCCTATTACATCCATAACAACCACACAGACCACAGCCTCTACTAGGCTTTTGTCTTAGGAATCTGCTTTACACTTCCTGAGACATGGAGAAAGAGATTATTATACAATGTATCTTCCACTGGGATCAATCTATAACTAGGTTATCTATTTACAGACATTTTCCAAATACCTCTTAATAGTTATGCCAATTACTGGCATAATTGTAAATGAACCCAAATAAGCATCTGCAAAGGAATCAAACTGGAAGTTGTACAGTTTGCCTTGCTAATTATATTCCTCATAAAATAGCTGTCACGAGATGTCTGCTACCTGCTGACTGAGGAATGTGGGGAGGTTTTCATGCTAATTTTGAACATTATTAATAAATAGGATATTAAAATGGAAAAAATATAAATAGATTTAGAGAGTGATCAAGAATTTTTATTTTAAGATATGGAACATTCCCAAATCTCTAGATTTGGAAACCCAGCATTGGTGGGTAAACCTCTGTAGTGTGATAGCAGAAAGTACCGATGCTTTTCTTCTTAGTTCAAACTCTCTGGAACCAGTTCCAAAATAGCCTTTTCTTTTAAGCTTCCAGCCTCCAAGACAAGCAAGTTTTGGTGTGACAGACTGAGAAATATAAATACAGGCCATTGTTGGCAATCTCTTTATGCCTAGTTAGAATAAGCAGATTCTTGCCATTTCTATCATTTTACTCTCCCTCCTTTGAGTATTTCACACTTTTTATTGATTCTGAAATCATACAAATAAATTTTTTAAGAAGTTATTTCCCGTGAAGCTTTATTGCCATCATTTACAAAGGAACTTGAAAGAAACAAGCAATATTGACAGGCAATAATACCCAGATCCATGTCACACACATCAGAATAACCTTCATCTTGCAAATGACCCCTTCAATTGGGCTAATACTCGACTGAAGTAATGACGTGTCCCTTCTCCCAAATGCCAGCTGGCTCAGTCCTACACAAGATGACAGCAAGGGCTGGTGAGGGGGAGGCAGCAGAGAGGAAGCAGAGACTAAAGCTCCTGCTGCCTCCTCTTTGGCATTGCTTGCTTAGATGTGCAGCTTAGCAGCAGCAGAGTGCCTTGCAGATGCCTCTTCAATCATCTATGGAAGTGTGGATGTGTCCTCTCCACTCCGAGGAGTCAGAGAAATCAGCACATCTGTAGCCCCTTGCTACCAAACCTACAGCTCAATTAAGACACTTGTTAGCAAAAATAAGGAGTGTGAGGCTCACCATTATCACTTTTACTTTCTGTACTTTGTTTCCTCTAAACAGATTGGGGATTACAGCATGCACAGAGTAAGAGCAGAAGTAGAAGCAGCCACATGTCTATGGATGGCTGCAAAATATTGCTGATTCAGAGTAGAGAAAAGCAAAGCTGGCAGAACTCTGATTGGAAGAGAGTTCACAGTCCATTTTCATCACTGTAGTTACCCAGAAATTACTCTTGCCACTGCCTTTTTCCACTGTGAAGCTTTGATAATGCATAGGAGGTAGAGTAATAAAGAGGTTCAAAAAGGAGAGGAAATGCTCAAATGAACCTATTTTGCTTACTAATGATGCATGAAGAAGTAAAAAGAACTATATTTGATTCTACCTTCCATGGTCCATCCAAAGATGGATCACAAACACTGACAACAAGGAGGTGATTGTTATCACTAGTTACCTGTTCAGGATTATGAGTACATAGGAGCACTTTGCACACAGAGCTGTAGTCACACATTGACATCTCTAGTAGAAGTGTGGAATTTTTCTTGGAGAGCTTGCTGTGCAATCAGATCATTAAGAACAAGAATATGGCATCTGAGAAACCTTGTGTTAGATCTCCAGGTGTACATCTCCATAAGACCCATGCAACAAACAAAATCTCTCTCATTTTTACATTTCATATATCACTTTTTTATCTCTTCAAATTGAAAACTGTCTTTAGCCTACTAACAGAATTTCAGAAACACCCACACTCTGCAATATCATGCTTCAGAGAGTAAAATCTCTAATCAAAGGTTCCCATTTTTGCTTATTTTCTTGTGCTGCTGTAAAAGCTGAGCTCTGCTCAGAAGACCAAACACACAAAGCATCTTGAGCAAAAAATAACACTATCTCAGAAACCTTTGTACTTTTTGGCATATCTGTTATGCTTATTTTTATAAACAGTTGTGCATGGGTTCATCACCTTGATATGGATATAAGTATCTGTGCTTTAGTGGCTTTTCTCTATGCTCTGCAACACTGCCTCTGATTTTCACATACTGCAGAGCTGTGTTTTGAAAATAAGTTGAAAAGCAGGAGAGGAAAGAAACTACTTGGAGGTTAGGAGTGTCCTAAAAAAGAAAAAAATATAGTGAGAGAAAATGAAACCCAAGCTCAGATAGAAGGGGCTGTGAAATACTCAGTTTTGGGCAGGATCTTGGACTCAGAATCAGCGGCAAAATTCTTGTGCTTCCTGCAGTAGATCATGGATTTCACTGCTTTTATATTCCTGACCAGAGGAAAAATGCTGTTCAGGAATAAAATCATGACTACATGAATATTCTCCTGCATTCTGTCATGTAAACTGTGACCTCCTGCTGCTTAAAAGTTTTTGCTGACCATTCTGAAGAAAATTAGGGAAGTTAAATGCTACAGACAAACTGTTCTACTACAGATGACTTGAAAGATGATGAAGGTATGTAGCCAAGGTGGTATTTACAGAGTAGCATGTGCCTTTTGTTACTCTGTGTGTGGCTGTCCATTATGATGTGATGCTTGATGTGTGTTAAGTATTTCATTACTGGGGCAACACATTCAAAATCAGCAGAAAAGAGTTTGCCATTTATATTTCTGGCTATCAAAAGTCAAGAAAGTTTCATCTTTCTCTTATGAAAATATCAGAAGAAAACAAAATAAAGATGAAAAAAAGGGTAGAAATTATTGGTCTAAATTTTTTTTTTAATGAACTATGAGAGAGGCAATGAAGGAGTTTCCAGGTGATAAATTGAAGACAGTAGAAAAGCTGGTGAAGAAAAGAAAAAAAATTGTTGAGAGGGAAAACTTTTGAGTGGTAACAGCTGAGGTGAGGGCGAGTAGGGTGGGGGCAAAACTCACAGTAGACAACAACAGAGAGAAAAAAATATAGGAAAGAGCTGAAAAATGCAAAATACATTGAATGGAAAAGGAACTGTGGATGTCTCAGTGAAGGGAAGTGTGAAACTGAGAAAAAAGAAATGAAACATTGGGATTTCTGGAAAGAGAAAATAAGAAGATATTAAAAGTGGCAGACAGAATAAGAAATAAACAGAGGCAATCTAGTGTGAAAGCTGGCTTGGAAGACGTCTTTCAGGATGAGTGGTTGGGGAGGAGGGGTATTTCTGAAGGGATTATTTTCAGGAAATAGCAATTCTGAAATAAGGAAGTAAAGTAGAAATATTGAAGAAATACATCATCTCCAGCTGCTCCTTCCACTTCTAATCCTTTCTTCATGCCTCTTAGCATCATTTTCAGTTAAAGATCCTTGAACCAAAATCTCTCATATGCTTCCCCCTTCTTTGAAAACCATCAATAATCTCTCTTCCCATCAGCCCACTGAGCCCTCATTCTACCCATCAGTCGAGTAGAATAGAATTTATCCTACCCTTTGAGAAAAAAAATATTGCATCACGTCTTCGTACTGCCTCATGGAAAGGGCAAATGTAACCTCATCAGTTATAATGCAGAATCACAGAATGGTTTGGGTTAGAAGGGATGATAAAGATCATCTATCCAAGCCCCCTCCCCTGGCCCCTGGATACTTTTTATTAGACTAGGTTCCACAAAGCCCCATCCGGCACAGCCTTGAACACTTCCAGAGATGGGACATTCACAACTTGTCTGGGCACCCTGTTCCAGTGCTTCCCAACCATCAGAGTAAAGAATTTCTATTTAATCTCTAATCTAACCCTAACCACTGTCAATGTGAAGCCTTCCCCATTGTTCTGTCCCTTCAAGCCATTGTGTAAAGTCCCTCTCCTGCTTTCTTGTAGGACTCTTCAGGGACAAGGCTGGTCTAAGTTATTTCTGGTACCTTCTCTTGTCCAGGTTGAACAACCCAAACTCTCTCAGCCTCTTCTCAAAGGAGCAGTGCTCCGGCCCTCTGATAATTTTTTTGTGTCCCTCCTCTGGACTCTCTCCAGCAGCTCCATGTCCTCCCTGTGCTGGGACCCCAGGGCTGGATGCAGCCCTGCAGGTGGGGTCTCACGAGGGCAGAGCAGAGGGGCAGAATCCCCTCCCTGGCCCTGCTGCCCACGCTGCTTTGGATGCAGCCCAGGACACGTTTGGCTCTCTGGGCTGGGAGTGCCCATGGCTGGGTCATGTCCAGCCTCTCACCCCCAGCACCCCCAAGCCCTTCTGGGCAGGGCTGTTCTTGATCCATTATCTCTTCACACTTCTCACAGTAAATGGTGAAAAGAAAGATCTAGAACCCCCAGCACTGCCACTTGCAGTACTACTGCCTTCAGAATCTGTAAAACAATCTTGAATCCAGAGAGACATCAGACAAAGAGGAAAGCAACAATCAGCTCATAATAAGCATCATTCACAGCTGAAGTGCAGAAAACACAAGTAAGAGTTTTGACAGTGGAAAAGCACTTCCTCTTGCAATGTTGCTGCATTCCTGATTGAGAAAAAACCCTGTAGCTTCCCCTCCTAGCTTCTACAACTTTTTGCCATAGTCCTAGGACCTTCACAACTTGTCAAATGTGAACTGAAATCAACAGATTTTCCCCATTTGCCATTTCATTTTATTGACATCTTTTGCTTACAGATGGCTACACCAAATCTTTTGCTTCAATTTTACATAACTATTGTTAACATTTGGAGCCAAAAGTGAAGATAGAAAGCATATGCTGGTAGTAAGGGAACAAAGATCTTTTGCTGTATATACACAAAGAGAGCATTTTACTCAGTGTTTATTAAATAGTTACAAAGTCAGACTGGGAGGCACAATATCCTAGATAACTGAACCCAACTGACTTTTACTTTTAACTACTTGTTTTCCATCAGTGAAAGTAAAATACTAGTGGCTTCAGCTCAACTTGGCATTTTATGCAATATTTCTGAATGACGTGAAAAGGGAAGCCTGAAACCAGCTAACCAAATGAACAGGGTTGAAACAGAGTCTGCAGACAACTGAGAATATTTTTAAATTCCTAACCACAGCCTAAATTCCATTAGCATGAGACTTGGAAGGACACATCTGTTATTCTTTAAGGAACTAAAGCAGTTGGCTGGCCTCCTAGCTCTTGAACAAAGTGTTCAAGGCTCACATGGAAACACTGTGCTGCATATAATGAATCTGTTTAATTTAAATTATTTTTCTAATGGAAAAGTAAAGGAAGAAGTAATAACTGAGAAGCATCTGTGAAGGATCTGCTATACTTGTTTTTATTTTTTCAAAATCTGTCTTCATAACTTGATTCATCCATCCTGTGGAGTTGCTGGAAGAAGCACAAACATGGAAGCACTGTAGATAAAAATACAATGACTGAAGTTTGTCTTCCTGTTTTACAGTCTTGTAAATGAATGGGGAGTTTACAGAGCAGGTATGAAGAAAGCTCTGTTTGAGTTCATTTTATTCACAGGGAATTGATTTGTAATATTGACCAGATTTTCTTCTTTTTTTTTTTTTTTTATCCACTGCCTTCAAAACCCTTTAGTACTCAAGTGTTATAGTATCCTGTAAAGGTAAAATATAAAGGCTAAATAAGGATAACGGTCACATGAACTGTCCTGAGTTTTTAATGCAAAACATAATTGTAATCCTTGAAACCACTTTCATGAACTGTGTACATAGCTCAGTATTTCCATGTCTTTGAATTTCTGGTTGATAGATGTGGTAGGAAAAGCCAGTCTACAGAGTCAAAATTGTAAGTCTGAATTTCTAATTTGTTTTCTTTTTCTATTTGTTTTCTTTTTCTATCAACAGTTGTACAACTAAGCCTATTGCAGATACAAGGATTCTATTTCTAAAGACTCCTCTTCACATTTGTCTTTGATTTCTTTCTTATAGATAGAAAAAAAAAACGTAAAGGAAATGAAATATTAGAAACTTGTAAGTATTTGAGAAGACAAGCTGTTTCCAGTACTAAAGAAAGGAAATACGCCTACAGTAATGCGACTATGGCACTCTTGATGGGGAATTGTCTTTATGTCTGGTCATCTATTGCCTAGCTTTATTGATATTTTATGGGTGTTATTTCTTCATTCAAAGGACTTAAAAACCCACAAGAGTGTTGTTCTCTGGCCAGCCAAATTTCACATGCCTCATAATGCATGCTGGTCACTGAAATATGTCAAACACTACTTCAAGCAAAACCCTCCAATTATAAAAAGCACTATAATCGTACATCTAGGAACATATGTTTAAACTGGCTTCATCTATTTAAAGCAGAACAAAGGCCAACTGAAAAGTTTCAAGGGAGATGACACTGTTTTGTATGGAGACACTAACAGGTTTTTTTTGGGGTAAGAACATTGTGATTTAAAGCTGAAAATGAAAATAAATGCATTGTGGAAAAATGAAATTTCAGCAGGTAGGAACTTACAGGTGAGTGTCAGGAGACCTCTCCCACTTATACCGATGCAAATTCTGTCAGTGATTGGCAGTATAATCTGAAATTAGGAGGGATAAAGCTTCTATAAACAAATAATTTGCAATAGGGTATTTGAAATTGAAGTATTGGACAAACTTGCAGACTTCTCAAAGCTTTCAGTCACAGAATACCTCTGTTCCAGTTTTATCTGTCTGTAAGTTAATACACAAACAGATCCAACTTAATATACTGGCTGATCCATCTGAATTCTGCTACTGGTAAAAACATGCATGCTTGTGTGCTCCTGGAAACCCCTTTAGTACCTGTTCATCAGGGGTATGGAACTATGTCTGGCTTCATGTTCACATCTGATTCTGATGCAAGAAGTTCTGGCCCCATACTCAGAGAACAGCTATTCATCAGAGCATGCAAGCTATAATTTGAGAATGCAGTCTTCATGTGGCACAGATGCAAGCCTGCCTTCAATCCCACAGCTCTGCCCAGGCAGTTACAGTCAGAACCACTCATTTTCCAGATGTTTCTCTGCACAACACACAAGATATCATCCAATGCATGTCAGGGAAAAAGTTAATAAATAGTATTGACTTAATTTCACCACCCACTTTAGCAGTGAAAGAGTAGGAAGCAGCATGAAGGCCTTGAGAGGCTTTGAATAATTTCATTACATTATACTGCACTGGGGATTTTACTGTTTAGAATGAGATGAGCAAGCACTTGCTCAAAATATGGAATGATTGACCTTCAAGGTCAGCAGAATTGGTGGCAGTGCACAGCACGACTACTTGCCAAACAGTAGAATGAGAATGAATCAAATGCTATCAATACATTTTTCATCTTCAAACTCATCTCGTGTGCCTCATGGAGGAACAGAAATTATGCCACTGAAGACAAAATAGTACAAACTAATAACATTTCCTGTCTTGCATTTGCTTCCTCCATCTGCTCACATTTCCTGGGTGACAGGTTCATCTCAGTGAGGTTTAGCTGAAGATCCATTCAGAGCAAACTCTTACAACTTACATTTTCAACAGTACACAGAAAGTCTGAGTGGTTTGCAATGATTTCATTGTGAATGTTTACTTTATTAATGGCAAAAATTTCTGCTTTGTTATATGAAGTGTGCCTTGTCCTTTTTGCTCAACAGCAGAGAGAGAGGAAGCTGTGTTGAAAGCACTGCATACCAAGAGGAAAGATTTTTCCTTTGTCCTCAAAGGTGTAGTGTCACATAGTCTGAGCATGCTTTTTTGATGTCATTTTAGCATTTTTGCTTCACTGGCTTCCCTTTTAGAGACAGACTATTCTCCTATTCTTAAAAAAAATGGTGACATCAACATTTTAAAGATTTCCCATTTTATGTTTAAACCAAGATGTTTAGAAGTGGTATTTCCTAAAGGTCATATTCTATTCTAACCTTTCTCTCGTGGGTTTTGACAAGACAATTTTCTCTGAATCTGAGAAATACTTAGCAAAGGAGAAAAAAATGCAGAGTCCAACACACACAGATAATTGGGTAATCAGATAAGGATTTAGTGTTTTCCGATAAGCCTGTGGAGACTACTGAATCAAGATCTTGTTCATTAATTGTATTTACCTGTTGAAATAAAATGTAAAACTACTAAATGAGAGATGGAGTTTGTAACTGAGGCCCTGATCTAACTCGTGGAAGAACAGGCAAGAATTTGACAGTCATGACAACTCTATCGTTCAATCACTGGATTAATGGGCTATTTAGACATAATCCCAGCTGCTTTAAAGCAAAGCAAACCCTGAAACATTTCTGTCATTTTTTCTCATATACATAGCTTTATTCATATTGGATTTGAGAAGTTTTCCCTTCTTTCCCTTTCTCTTCTGCAAAGAAGCTTCCAGAGAACTAGAGCTACCATACTGTCTCTGTGACCTTTTATTTCTCCTTTGAATTCTTCGCTTCATTTGCAGCCTAGCAGATGAAATGTGACTCTAGAGTTGAGGAGAGCTTTGGTCTGTCACTCTTCTGTTCTTTCCTGTCTGTCTTTACCTTTCCTCAAGAGAAATACTGAGCCTTCCCTCCTTTAAGAAGTCCCTTGAGATCTGCTGCTGGCAATCATTCCATGAAGGTTGACTATTTTATTTAATCTCTATAACCTGCTTCTTCTCTCACCCTTGCTTTGATTCATACCACTGTTTGCATCAACACAAAATTTTTGTCTACTCCCATTCACTCAAGGTCTCTTAATTCTTTCAAAGCCACTTAGTTCCTATATTTTATTATTGAGGAGCTTTGTCTCACACTGTCGATGAAATGTGATTAAACTTTTCAGATTTCTTCTCAGAAACTAACCTCTGTGTTTATAGCAAATCAAAACAGAATGTAATCAACTCAGTTTGCTTTTGACAGATGTTTAAAGCAATTTTATGCTACACAGCTTTCTTCTATCGGGTTTCTGCAGTGCCAGGATTCATCAGTTATAATTTAGGTTCACAGAATATGGGATGGATTTTTTGGCATTAGACAGTCGTTTACTATAAAATACTATTCCTTTACTTTTAGCATTTATGTTGTTAATTTAATGCTTGCAAAACATGGTGCTCTGGCAGAACTGAAAAGTTGAGTCCTCTGTTTATAAACCAGGAAAAGCACACTAATTTCCTCTCCTGCCTCACTGAAGTGCCTTAACAGTAACATGGCTACAGCTGCAAAACTAAAATATCCTTGAGGATATGCTTAGCTTTAAACAAGTGAGTGGCCCCATTTAATGTCTTGAAATCAATTATACTAATTCTGCTCTAAATTAAGTAGCTGAACTGCTCTATCAAACTGATGCTCTACTGCCCACTCCTGGGCATAGGAAAGTAATTCATCCTCAAAATCTGCAGCTTGACTTTCCTCCTGAGCACTTGAAGTCGACTCTGAAGGAAACACTTGTCTCACCAAGAGCCAGAGTCCACTGGATAATCATGATCTGAACACAGAAAAAGTCTGGATTGGTTTTGAGCCAGTTACCTGAAAGACTTCACATTTCCCCACTGATTTTTGAATTCCCTTTCCCTTCCTACTATTACCATAAAAAGAATTTCAATATTCCTGATCTTCATCAGACTACAAGTAACAGTAAAGGAAAGCATGCGACATGCATCCATCTAGCAATCACCTTAGGAAAACTGTTTTTCTTCTCAAGCTTAAATGCTAAAGAATTAACCATAAGATGAGACATCCCATGAAGAGTGAACCTCTAAGAAATGCATCTTTGGTATGAGAAACATTATTAAAATAAAATGCAGTATCTTAAAAGGGAATGTAAACATGATTAGGGTCCTTAAAGTGGCATTTAGGTAACTCATTCCCTCAGGTGAGAATATAGGCTATTTATAACAGATGCTGTAATGCATGAAATAAATCCTTTTATCCTCACCACTGGCTTTGAAGACATCACCTGCCTGTTAAGAATGCCAGGGCTTTGGGCCTAAAGCAGTTCTTTGCATTATCCTTCCCTTTGCCCTTTGAAGCTTCAAAGAGGTCCTGCCAATTATTGTTTTAGCAGTAATCACCATGGGGTTATAAACTAACAAAGTTACTAAAAATGAAACATAAATAATAAAACCATGACTATATCAAAGTGAAAATTTGCAGGACTCCAGTTCAAATATCACTGGTAGCAGCACTGTCCCTGTAATGCAGGGTAAGGAGAAATATGAATTCAGGGAAGGCATAAGCAGTCATAAACACCTTAGTACTACTATTCTGGCTCATACAGCTAGTTACACTTTGTAAATGCTGAGCTTTAGATCTTCCCTGAGGTCTCACTGACTTGGGGATAGTGTGTCTATCCCAAGGATACACCAGCTAATTTTTAGCTTTAGACCTTTATTTAAGGTCTTTGGGACCTTAATACATTTTTCCAAGACAAATCTGTGGTGGAGACAGTTCCTCCCCCTGAGCAATGTAGATGCAAACTAGTTGTTAATATGCTCTCATTTCTCATTGTACACATGTCCTTGGAGTTCCTCGGTGCCAACTGCTTTCTGTCTTTTCCCCACTTCAAAGGCATCCACAGAACTTTTTTCTTTAGTGCTCAAAGATTTAACAGAGATACTGGAAGTATCTGTGAATTTAATTGTTTCTGATAATATCAGCAGCTAGCATTCACATTTGGGAGAAACACTTAGCTAATTTGTATGGCACCTGTTTCCCTAAAAAAAGCTCTACAGTCCTGCACAGAACTGGCAAACACCACAAGCATGAATATGCAACAGCAGTATTATTCAAGAATCACAGTTAATGGTAATAACCTTTTTCCCCCAAAATTAATCAGAAAATATGTAAGTCAGCATATTTAAATAATGCATTGAAATCAGAGCACAGCATGAATAATATTTAAATTAAATCTGACAACATGAGAAATGCAGAAAAAAGAATATTCACAGTAATGGAAATAAGAAATTTTGAAAAATGCATTTTCTGAAGGAGCAAATAATTAAAAGACCTACTTCAATACGATAATTTATGGAATGACCTTATCAGCAAATAAAAATTGTAGTTAGACTAAATGAGGCCTCCATAAAAAGAAAATGAGAATAAATGAAAGCAAGACTGATCTATATCTACTGCTTTGCAGGAAGGCACAGAAACTAAAACAGGTAGGCTTTTTTCATGGAAGACATTTCATTTTTTTCAGCCGAAACCTCTGTGTCACTAAAAGTGCTTTAACAAAAGAAAGCCTTTAAAAATGTATTTATAAACTTAAGCATGTCTCAAACCAAGTTCCTGGATAACAAGGATGTCTAGTTTACACTTCTGAATGCTGGAGCTTACAGTGGGAGAGTATGCAAAAGAAAATGCCTGAAAAACACTCTTTCTGTGACAGTACATTGCTTTGGGCCAGAGATAAATAGTGTATTTTGGAGAAAGTATTTGTGGGTTTTGTATTTCACTGCTGATGTGGAAGTATACTCAGGATACCCAAATATTGCATTCTGCAAGTCAAATTCTAGACAGCAGGGGAAGTACAGTGGACTGGAGCCTTGGTCAGTTCAGCTCTGACTTTAATATCATTTAATGCCTTTAAAAGTCCAGTTGCCAATGCTCTCATGAGAGTTTCTCTGCTCATGTGACATAGCTCATTACACCTTGTATTTAACAGAACATCGTGGACTTTGGGCAACAGTGTTATACCTTGCTGAATAAAAGGAATCCCTTACATTGTTGCCAGATCAAGAGCATCTACTTCTAATTTAGTAGTTTGTAGGTGTTACTCCTCAACACAGTCAGAAATGCTCCTCAGTGGTTTAGTGTGCTTCCTGGCTCCCATTTCTCTTCTGGATCTGCACACAGGGACCTTTCAGAAAGCCCATGCTTATGTTCGCACTGAAATTCCCCATTTTCGGCTTCAGTACAAATGTGTCTTTTTGGCAGCCAGCAGTCATTGTGAATACTGACTGATTCCTTCCATTCTGCTGTTCAGGCTTACATAGATCTATGTGACAGCAGGGATGAGGAAGGTGTCACCACAGCTTCATTCTGGCACACAAGAGGGTGGTGGGGAAGTAACAGCATTTTCGTTCCAATATTGGCTGCTCAATTAAACCAATCGCTGATTGTAGACAAAGGCACTCTGAACTCACAGATGGGAACAACGCCATCCTCGCAGATGGGCATGAGCATCCAGCACCAAGGAACATTGCACCACCACTGAATATCTGCCTTGATGCCTGGCCAGAAATGTCAAAAAAACAGGTGCTGATCCTCGTCTTCTATGCCCACTATACAAGGGAATGCAGCACCTGTCGTTAATCCAACGCCCCTCTGAGTTAATTTCCAGAAGTTCCTGGGAAAAATGAGAATTTAATGAGTAGGTTTAAAACAAGCTGAGTGTTTTTGAAATGCACTTCTATATTTAGAAATCTTAGAACAAAAAGTTGTTTGATATCTGATCTCAGTGACCCTGATTTCATGAAAACATTTAGAATAATCTTCCAGGAAAATAGGAGTTCTCCTGAAGCCATTGATCTTATTGCATACAGTAGGATTCTGAATATTTTAAGGGGAACAGAGGCTATGTATCACCAAATACAACCCCAGTTTATTAGATTTACAGATTTAATATTTTGATAGGGGACACTGAAGAAAGAAGGAACATGTTAGAGTCATGAACAGAAGGGCAAGATTTAATGATGTTGCTCTTTAAATGAATGAATGGTCAAGATATGTACAAAATCATAGATTTGCTTGACAGCATTCATTGCAATCAAGGGGCAGCACAGCTCAGAGTCTGAAGACCCCACATCTCTAATAGAAATGTATTTCCAACTGCTTTAAATGGCATAGGCCACCCAGAGCTCATTCTTTCACTTGAGTCTCTCTTCGTTTCTGCCTACTGCATGAACACCTGCCTAAAGAAAGCAGAATGGGGCTGACAGTAATACAAGCCCTTTGGGAGAGGGATCATAGCTACCTTCCTTCAAGTGAGAAAAGAAGGAAGGTAGAAATGAAAAGATATAACAGGTATGAGGAAATAATCAAAAGTGGAAAACTGTAGAAGTGGTGCATAGGAAAAGCTTGAGAGGCTTTGAATAATTTCATTACATTATACTGCACTGGGGATTTTACTGTTTAGAATGAGATGAGCAAGCACTTGCTCAAAATATGGAATGATTGACCTTCAAGGTCAGCAGAATTGGTGGCAGTGCACAGCACGACTACTTGCCAAACAGTAGAATGAGAATGAATCAAATGCTATCAATACATTTTTCATCTTCAAACTCATCTCGTGTGCCTCATGGAGGAACAGAAAAGATGCCACAAAATAGTACAAACTAATAACATTTCCTGTCTTGCATTTGCTTCCTCCATCTGCTCACATTTCCTGGGTGACAGGTTCATCTCAGCATTGTTTAATTGAAAATCCATTCAGATTGCATTAATGTGTGAATGTTGACCTCATCAGCACCAAAAAAATCCTACTTTTTTAGCCTCACTCAAACTGTGCTTTTTCCTTTTTGCTCAGCAGCAGAGAGAGAGAGTAGACTGTGTTGAAAGCTCTTTCCCTTGTCCTCAAGGCTATAGACTCTTACAGAGAATGAAGGTCTAGCCTGAGAGTGCTTTTCTTACATCATGTTAGTGTGCCATTGTGAAGCAGCAGTGGTGTTTGTTTGGTTTTCCCTTTAGAGAGAGACTGTTCTCCCATTCTTCAAAAGATACTTTGCTTTGTGGAAGAAGGAGACAGCACTCAGGAAATGTGAAAATTAATGGATGAAAATGAAAAAGTAGAAATATAGAAAAGTGTATTTTTTGTGGAAAAAGAAAAAAAAAAAAA
>WEIU01022416.1:110757-124554 GCA_013389925.1 Aegithalos caudatus
TTTTTTGCCAAAAGTTTTCCACATTTCAACTGTGTCTTTGTAACACTTTGTGGAAAATGGAAAATATTTGAGCTTATAGGGATACCAACATTCAGGATAAAATTACTGCTGCAAGGGCTTTTGAGAAATAAAACTCAACATTTCCCAGTTGGTAAAAATATATTTAATGAAGATCCCTCAGTATGTTAAACATTTTATTTTCCACAATATTTTTGTTTACTCTTTGCCAAAACCACGATGATATGAAATAACTGGCAAAACAGAGTTAACATCACTCTGTAATGTTGTAAGAAATCAAAATCCAGATAACAACGATTGGCAAATTTCATGCCACATCTCACTTGAGTTCAGTGTCTACTAGAGTTCATAGGAAAAATTCACAACACAGTTTGGAAAATAGAAAGCGTGAATGTGAGCACCACACACAGAGACAACAAATGCTTTTGACTATCCCACTGACAGTCTTTAAATTCAAGGGAATCAGCTCCTTGTGCCCCAAAAATTCCTAGAAGGGCAATAAAATATGTCTTCATAAAAACAAACAAACAAACAAACAAACAAACAAACGAAAACCCAACAAAAAACCATGTAAAATGTGGGAGGAGTTTTAAATTTTTTTCTAAGTGGTAAAGTACTGCTTTGTGCCAAATATCCCCTTCTTCAAGAGTTTGGTATAGAATATGAAGTTGACTGCCTCTGTCTACAGGAATATTTTAAGGAATAAAATTAGCAGTGGTCAAAAGACCATTGACTGACTTTTCATCCTCTTTTTTTGGGGGGTTGGGAGTGATGGACACAGTTGTCAAAAAATGGAGGTGTCATAGGTCTATTGAGAGACAAGCTATTAAATGAGCTGAAGAAAGGAGGTATTAACCCAATATTATGCCCAGAAAGGCTGTGATTTAAAACAAAATATATAATTTCACCCAAATAGTTCTTTTTTGGAAAGTATTCACTTTGTGATATGACCAATTATAAGAAGTAAAGAAAGAGCTCCTGTTTGCTTAGTTGTTCCAAGAAAAAAGTCTCTAGCTCCATGCAAGGTTTCACTGTCCACCTGTTTCCTGTGAAGCATAGTCTAATCATTTTTAAGAGCAGGTTTTTCGTTTTTTTGAAAGATGAACAAAGTTCCATTTTAGCAAAGGAAGTAACTTTGGAATAAGACAAAGTGCTGACAATTTTAGGATAAAAAGAAATAATTTGAATAAGAACTACATGGTCATAGAAGCAGAGTTACCAGTTCAGCCATATTATGCATTAATGGAAATTATAATTAGTGAAAATTAGACTTGAGAAAAATATGCAACAAAAATCTATTTAAATCAGGGAAGGAAAAATCAACACCTTTCTTTAAAAGAATTGTAGTCTTGGGCTTGAATAGCCAGAGATGCAACCTTCAGTGGCCTTCAAATGATGTTTTATTAAGAGGTGATGCCTGGTTATATTTTCCCATCTCCAAAAAATAAATGTATTATCATTGTATTTCACAAATAAGGAAGTATCTGAAATGCTGCCAATAGTTCTTCAAGCACCATCTCAGCAAAAAGATAGGAAATATCACTGACATAAAATCAAAGAAAGTGAATTATTTCTATAGACAAAAGTACAAGATAATATCTTGTTAGGAATTATTTCTATAGACAAAAGTACAAGATAATATCTTGACACAGACTAGAGCCATATTTTAGACACCATTGGACTGAAACATGACAAAGAAAAAAAAGGGGGGTCCTGGCAAGTGCAAAACAGCCAAGTTAAAACTAGCACAGAGGGCAGAGCTATTAGCATTGCAGAACTTAAAAAATGGAATTCTGATTCTAGAATGGCGGTGCACTCTTGAAGTGTTGATGTGTTTTGGTGTCCCTGTTGGGTACTTCCTCCTAGGAAACAAGGGAAATTTCAACTGCTTTTTGTTTTTCATGCCAGCAATGCTTAACACGGTCTTCCTTATTTCCTTTTTCTGGTTTTGTTTGTTTATTTGTTTGTTTTGTTTCAAATGGTTATGACCTAATAACTGATAGGAAAGTGAAATGTCAATGTGTATGTTAAGATGAGAAAAGGTAAGGCTCTGAGAGCCACATCCATTCATCTCTAGGCTGCTAGAAGCTGACCACGATGACAATGATCATATCCCATGAAACGTTCTCTTTTGTTCAAAATGAGCACCAATACTTTATTGATTCATGGTGAAATTGCTCTGAGATGAATCAAAATACCAGCTGCCCCATTTATTGAGCTGTGAAATATTTCTATTCGCTGTGCAGCTGTGTGAACCTGAACTAATCTAAAGGGCAGATCATCTAGAAGAGAGCTCAAAATAGTTTTATGGCAGGCAGTTTGCCCAAGTATTAAATATACCCTGCTCACACAGGATTCAGAGCAAGGACTTTTACTGAAGGAAAATCAATGCTACATACTAGTTAATGCACAGGTTGCTGCATGTTTATCATAGATGCATGAAGATTACAGAGAACTATTAAACACATCCAATTTTGACAAGGGCAAAGAAATCTCATGGCCAAATACCCTACCATGGTGCTCTCCACCTTGCATGTGGTTGTGTTGTGCAAAACCAGAAGACTGGGTGATGATTCAAGTGTTCCTGATAAATGCATGTGTCTCCAGTGAATGTTATCTCTGTGAGAGGTCGGAAGGGAACAGAATAGCCTACTGGGGGTGGGTTTGACAGATGGCAAATGATAAAGCGCCATTAAAATCAGCCAACCAGGCTAAAGTTTTCATTTCAGTGCCCACACATATGTATGTTGCTTGGGGAATTATACTCTAATTAACCTAAAGCATGTAGAGTTGCTCTTTCACACATAATGGGAGGATTAAATGAGTGCAGCAAATTTTATGGTCATTATAAAAATACCCCCATGAATACAAATTTTCAAAAAATGTAGAAAAATTCTAAAAGAAAAACTGAAACCTCTCTTTTTGATAACAGTTTTTTTCATGCCATATTTTGAAATTTTTGGCAAAAACAAGGACGCCCAGCAGTATGTGATTCAGCAAATTCCAAAACCACTTTTCTGTGGTGAATAGCTGAACTCAGTTACAAACTGAGTCATTGGCTTGACAGAAAGGAACATCCAATGGGAAAGAAATTAATTTAGTTACATCTTTAAAGTGCATGGCTATAACACACAATATGAAAAAAAAAAAGACAAATTTCAGAAATGCTGAAAATACTTTCAGGATAGCCCTACTTGTGCTATTTTGGAAGCTTCCAGTAATTTAAATAAAAAACATCTCAGTTTGTCTACTACTTGTGAAGTAGTAGTTTTGAAGATTGCATTCCATCACATCCAGTTTTTAGGGATTATTCTAGTAATTTATGGGTAGAAAACTCCAGAATTTGGCATGTACAAAGTCAAGTGGAAAAGGATGTGTGTACATTCTTTGACATCTCTTTAGCACAACCCCTGGATAAAGCACTTCTGTAACTGAATCTCTAACCGTTAACAGTTTCACACTTGATAAGGCCATAAAAGTACAAAATACTTCCTGGCACTCAAGGGAACAGAATAGATTCATAACACATTTTGCAAACAAATGATAATATTATGGATTATGAAGAGGATATGAGCTGATGAAAGAAAAAGTTTGGGTTTTTCAAAGGGGAGAGTTGCCCTCAAACTCTCCTCTTTGACTTCAAAGGGGGGATAGAAAGGGGAGGAGTGGATGAATGTGGGATAGGAGGAACAGGGAATAGGACAAAGCAATATTTATGGCACCTGTTCTGAGAAGAGAATAAGTAATTTCTACTACTGGGGATGAAAGAGTTTGGACAAGATGACCCAGGAAATAAAATATTTGGTAAGAGTTCACAAACCAGATGAGTTGACAAAATGATCTGTTCTGGTCTTAATGGAACAAGAAGAGTGACAGAGCCCATGACAGATGCCCCTATCACTCAGAAAGAGGTGCTGGGGGCCTGAGCAGGAATTTAATCCAGACAAAAAGAAAGGTATAAGGGAAGACAGGATGAAATAGCACAAAGAGCTACTCATAAGAGGCTCCTTGACATAGAGAGAGAAAAGTTTTTATGAAATAAGCACTAGCCCTGCCAGGAGCAAAATGTAGATGGACAGGAAGATGGCAGATAGGACACAGTGACAAAATAAAAGGAGGCATGGTATTAGTTCACAATAAGCTTAACTGACAATAGCTGTTGAAATGTGCTTCCTTGCTCCTGCAGCTTCCCTGTGCTTTTTAAATACCTCTTTTCACTGCTGGCTAAATGTGGTAATGCTTTCAGTTGTGCAGACAGAGGGAATTATGAAAAACCTGATTTTTTGCTGTCTCTATGGATCTTGGTAAAGCTTTTCTGCACCTTGGCTTAATGTAGTAATGTTTTCATGGCTGATGTATAGTTAGAATCTGTTGATAATACTTAAAGTCCTGCAAGGAATGGAAGGTCCTGGTGCACTTAGTTAAATATATAATTTGAGCACTGCATCTCTAAAAGAAGGATCAGTGTGAGCCACAATTTTGCCAAGAATGGGCAAGCAGGAAAAGCCAAGACATGAATACACATAAATATGCATACATACAGTGCTTCTTTGCTGACATATTTCTGTGGGAGATAAAAAAAGAAAACAACAAAAATTAACAGCACTTATACAAAAAATGTCTGCAAATAGGACTGTGATTGAGAAATAACCATGTGAAATTTGTGGAACGATTCAGAGACTGATTATGTAATGTTAATTTATGGAAAAAAGATTTCTCATTATTGATAGAATTAAGTTTGCTAGAATTTATTTTTACCTCTGAATATAATTATTAGATTCAAACACTTCTAAAGGTGAAGTCAACTCTGCTGTGAAATAAGTCCAACAATATGGATAAGTCCATACTCATAAGATCAAATACATTTATATTCTGAACACTCACTTTCAGTATTATTTTAAAATAATGGAACAGTCCATATATTCCAAGTTAGCTCAGGAGTTTTTTTGGAGAATGCTGACTGTCCCAGGTCTAAATCACACTGATTTAGTATTGTATGTAAGATAATCCAGTGACTGGGTAAACATCCAATTTGCCTCTGTGAATATAGCACCTTCACCTTTGGCGACAATCCAAAGAATCTTCTTTCATGTGTTCAGACAAAAAAAGGCGTAAGTAAGAGATATTGCATAGTGCAACTTTTCTCAGTGCCTTTTAACTATGTAGTGCTCATTGCAGTCTTAATTTGGGAAACATTTGTGCTCATGTTCAATATTTAGCTTTGAGAGAGTGTAATGGCACAACCATATGCTTTCCTGGGTCTAGGCATTCATCTGCTGATAACTTCATGGAATGGTATTATGTACTGTGGTACTATGCTACCACAATAGCATTTGAACACAGAAAAACCCCAAACCCTACTAAATATATTATTTTAAAGTTTTCCCATTAAATTATCATGAGGAAAATTAAGCATTTACGATATGGTATTTTAAATATTTTAAATTTTTTTCCCATCTTTTAGGAATAGTGAAACAAAGGTAATTCCAATAATAAATTCCATTTGCAATACAGACTTCTCTAAAAAATAACTTCTAAGGAAGGAATTGAAAAAACAAATGTAAAGAAAAACATCATTTTTTTATCCCCAGAATGCTAATTTCCTAGCCTGTTTTCAGAGTATAAATAAGAGCATGTATCAGGAATAAAGAGAAATAGGGACAGAACAGAGATAAACTAATTTCATGAGGGAATATGAGTGAAATAAAGTAGGCTTTTTCTGGCTAGTTTGGTAAATGGCATGAAACACTTGGGGTTTAGCACTCTACAAAAGTAAAAAATGCTACAAAAAGCCACATGATGAGTGGAAAACCCTCAGTGAATGAACATGATTTCATAACATGAGAATGTGCAAACTGCATCCAAGAACCAGGCAAATCCTGTCTGTTGACCCATAGTCCAAATAACAGGATCAATGGCTGTTGATGCACAGCGGTGGCTCATTGCAGGTAGAAATGTTTCTCTTGTAACAATTACTATGAAACTGTTCCTTCATCAATACAGCAAATTTCTGAGGATTAAATTATTTAAGGCAAAAGCTCCTAGCCCCACCAGGGAGATCTTTAACTTTGTATCACTTAAATCCTACAGGAATGCAGAAATTCAACCAGTGTTTATATTTGAATTTGCACGTTCAAAGCCTAACAGGCCTGGTGGGATGTGAAATGGGAGGGTGGGAGAAAACGTCTTCATCTGTGGGCTGTGCATGAGGTGTAGAGTTTGATACCTTGTTTTGTGCGACCTGGGCACGTGGGGGAGGGATACGGATTAGCCATAACAGTGTTTGGGAGAGGTAAGCTGTGTGGTAACAGCAGGGACAAAAGGATGTTTCTGTTCTGATTCTGTGTTTGCAGCTAAGAGAAATGTAGCTGGGAAAAGCAAAATGATGTGTGAGGTGTGAAAGGTGGTGGACCTCGACAGTAGAAAATTCTTAATGTTATCTTGTCCTGTCAACAAGAGCCTTTTCTGGTAAGGAGAAACAGCATTAGGGATGTGTTCATGCACATCAGAAAAGGCTTTTAAACACTTTGCTTCTCTTAAAAGCTTGTGCATTCTTCAGCCATTTTGCACCATCAGGGTTTTTTCAAAAATTGGAGTTGTCGTTTGAAATGTGCAGCAATTCCATGTTCCTTACGTACAAAGGCTTTTAATTTGCTACAGCATGGGGCCTGGTGTTAATTTAAGAATTATGCATGGCAAAAACAAAGAAGGGAAAAGAATGGTAACTTTGGCTTCATGTCTATCTGGTTTTTTGGAGCCTGAAGATTGCTATTTTATGTTTATAAATAGAAGCACACAAAATATGTTTTAAAAGGAAAATCATAATTGACCTACTATTTAGAGCTTTTGATCTTTTAATTAATTGATCCCCTAATTATTGAGAACTGTAGCTGAACAAATGATAAACAAGTTGGTTTGAGTATTTTTTGATAAAGGTTTTAGTACACAGCACTATGTGTATGCAGGAAAGCATTCTACAGGATTATACAATATATTGCTTTTTAAATACAACACAGCTCTAAAGATTAATGTTTTCTGAATAACCAAGTACATATTTTGGAACTGTCATTCTGTTATGCCATTAATCTGTGGATTAAAGTCCCTACCAGTGTACACAATAAAGTACAATGACATCAAAAGAATATCTCATAAAAACTGGGTTACAGACGAAGGGAAAGCCTGAGATACAAACTTTGGTTTATGATTCCAGCTCACATTACATATTAAACACAGTAGTTAAGAGCTATTATTTTCAAATACATTTAGAGACCCAGTTAAATGTATTGTATGGGCTTTAATTTTATCTATTCTTTCTTTAGACAAAATATATCCTTCTGTACATGAAATTAGTTTTCTTTCCATAAAATAACATTAATCCTTCTTAACCTCCCATGAGATTATCCCTCGACAACTTTCTGTGAGATTATCCTCCCTTTCTCTTTAGCAAATTCATAAATCAGGGCCATTTACAGGATGAGAGATCAACAGCATAAGGAGACATGACCGTGGCCATTGTATGTGGTAGTAATTTCCAATATTTACAGCTTTGCAACAGGGGAAAACACACTCAGAGAAGAACAAGAGAATTCTGAAGAAATCACCTTTAGCAGTTTTAGCAGTTCCTTAAAAAACATTGTGAAGAACTCAGTTGCCAGAAGTTCTTTCTTGCAATAAATGGATTGGGTATCATGCTAAGTTAAAACCTACTCCAGAAACCAAGTTATAAGGGATTAATTTTTTTTAATTGTCATTGTTTATCGAATGGCATCCTATTCAAGGTGTTTTGCTCATTATGAAAAACCACTAAAGGCACAAATTAGGATGAGCTCTATTTTTTTTTAGTGGTTTACATACAAAACTTTTTTGTTATTGTAAATAAGCTGGCATTTTTACGTTAACCAGAAAATCCATTTTATTTCTAGTCTAGTCTTTGTTTCATAATGAACCAAATGCATAAGTATTTACATGAACACCTTTAAGTGACAGGTGCTATTATGTCTCACTTTACCATTGCAGAAAGAATATTTTTCTGAACTGGTTATGAAAAATGAAAATTACTAGAAAGATACTATCCAAGAGAACTCATAGTTTCTGCAGTGAATGCTACAAGTTGAACTGTGTATTTGCAGCAGATCCAAAACTATTTTAATAAATGCCATAGGCAAAATTTCTGCTGTTGTTGGTCAAGACATCCTGAAGGCCAGTACCCTGTCAACTAGAAGAAAACAATCTAAGACACTTCAAAACTCTTCTCCATCCACTCCATTACATCTGGAACTAATCAAGATGCTGAAAGCTGCATTTTTTCCCACTTTCAATGAACTTAAACAAGAAGGTACAAGCTTCAAGCCCTGCCAGCCGATTGCCTCAGCCCTCACACCCTCTTGCTGTCTCTCCTGCTCACATTTTACCATCTGCCTGCCAGCCTCTGGAGTGCTGGCAGAACCCCCTTCACATGCAGTAGATGTGGATTCAAAAATCCTTTCATGCTGAGCAGAGAGATCACAGTACATATCCTCGTTATGAATAGATGCCTACCGACTAAATACCTGCAGAAAAATGAGGGAGTCTGCCTTCATTAAAAAACTCAAAAAATAAAACCCCAACCAACCAACCAGCCACAACAGAATAAAACCCAAACCCAAAACAAAACTAGAAAGAAAGTTGCAGCTGTCACAATTTTTTGCAGGAACCATTTCTGCCACCACATGTCACATGTTTCTGCTACTCCAGCCATGCCAGGCCCCAGCTGATGCTGTATTAGCTATATATGAGCTGCTTGATGCTTAAGCCACATACAGTGACCCATGGCCCTTGACCACTCATTTCCCAGTGTTGCTCTCCCACTCTGCTGGGACCAACTCTGCCCAGAGGTTCTTGGTAGTATCCACACTATAGGGAGCTGCCTCATGCTGTGCTGGTCTTTTCTGCTGGAAAGCATGTGAGGTACAACTTTGCATTTGACTCTGAAAAACCTGCATGTCACTATGCCAATCTTGGCAAGTGGCTAACACAAGATGGCTTCTTGTGTTAGCAAAATATTGCTCTCCAATTTGGTTCTTTTTTTTGAAACCAGAACATTACGCATGAAGCTTTGAGAATTCATTGCTTTCCCATTGCACTTAGGACTTACATTCCCTGTAACTCAGCAACCAGAGCAAATAAACGCCTTCAGTTTTTCATTTTCAGTCATTATTCTGACAAACCTGGAATAAGACTTCATCAGAAATGACCTATCAGTTATCTTCAACTAGTAAATGACAAATATTTTTCAAGAAATTTTAGTTCATATTTCCCAATGATCCTTCAGTTTCTGTGAATGGAAAACCAGTAAATCAATGACACATTTTACCTAGATAGCAATAGCTGTCACCCTGATAAAGCATCACAAAATTATCCAGCTAGGGACAGGCAAAAACATGAAAACATAGTATTCAAATGGAAATTGCAGAGGCCCATCACCAACTCTAAATAGACCTGTGCTGTCTAAATTCCTTTCAGTAATTCTTATTATGAGACTAATTTTTTGGGTACAAAATACTTGAAAGTGCGCTTTTTTTCCCTATTAACATGCCAACAGATTGCATGTGGATATCTAGCTACCTAGTTGTTATGCAATCTGTGTTGCCTATCTAGAATTTATGCAAGATCAAAAAGCTTTCTGGTAGAGATTTATGCCACTGTCTTTTCCACTGACCTCTTCCCATTTTTCATCAAGATAGCTTACATTGGCCAAAGGGCCCTTTTGCCAACATAGCTTAAAGTGTTGCCTTGGAGAGACACTGAAATGATGCACTAAGAACACTACTTTTCCTTTGTCCATGTATAATGCAGCTATATTCAAGATTTCAGAATAAGAGTGTTGAAGAATTTCTCCTTTTTTTCCCTATCAATCACAAGAGAAAAGTGAGCTATAAGTACAAGCAGACATATATTTCTTTAAGACTACATATCTCATTTATTTCAAGATTATTGTTCTTTGCTTTTTTTAAAAAAAATTTTGACCCAATGGCATTTCTGGTACCATGCCGATATTCTGGAAAGTGCTCTGGCCTTACATTTCTTTGATTTGAGTTATAGTTTCACAGTCAGTGAAAGGCAGCTACTGATTTCATGGACACCTACTGTGTCCCTGGAAAGCTGGAAGCATTTAGAGAGCAGAAGTTAAATGTGCTAAAAATTCCTCACAAAAACAAAAATAAGAAAGCAAAAAAGTCTGGTGTAGAATGTAACAGTCAGTAATAGTTAAGAATTAAGAGTTTGGTAGTGTTATGACAGCTTCGGAAGCCAGCAAATGAAGTTCAGAACAACCTACTCTGGAGCTGATTATAAGCCATAAGAACCGAATTCTGTTACTTTTATGACTTTAGATTAAATCGACAAAGAAGTTGTGATGTAAAAATTAATTTAAGTTAATGTATAAGTTATATATATTAACTTGTTGTACATAAAAGGGGGAGAAGTGGGCTTATTTAGCATTCTATTCGTGTGACCCTTTATTGCTACCTACTTTAGCACAAGATTAATTGGACCTTAATAAAGTCCTCCTTCTTCAGCTGTTACTGTGGTGTTGCTTGAAGCTCTAGCTTATACCTAAGTGTCTCAGGACTTTCGGACTAGGTCTTTGAAATCAGCGCTGAGAGACAGCTTCTGATCTCACTAGTGCTTGTGTGACTTAAAGATTTCTTTAAAACATCAATGGATTTATCGAGAAATATATAAATAAGAGCAGAATCTGGAATATCTGTCACTCTTTACCCCAAAATACTTTAATCTCTACTTAATCTCTATCAGTAAATGAACAGGAACAGGGTAGATTGGAGTACTTGCACACGCTCATCTACATTGTCAAGTTTTCGGCAAATTCAGAATGGTTTGTCCTGTGTCATTTGGAGAAAGTTCTGCAAATGATCTGAGGTATGGAGTAACGCCAGGAATTATCCCAGTAAATGTGCAGAGAAAGCACCTTTCCAGGTGGAGAGTTTAAATGGTGGTTGTGCTCAGAGTCAGAAATCTGCCCTCTTTCAGTAGCAAATGCATTGATATTGATGGAAAGTCCAGGACAAAATCTTGACAGGCAAAATTGGGTGGTGCTGCTTTGTAGAGCTCAAGGTAAATGGCAACATCTGGCAACTGACCATAGTGGTGGTGGTTTCACCAAAATTCCTTATCGAGTTCACAATTAATACTGCAAACATAGGTCACTGAATGTACTTCTGTCTTACCAGGTGTTTGTAGTAATTAATCCTGAATTCATTTAGCTCATTATGTTGTGGAATACTGTTAAAAGGTTTATTAATATTACTGTTATTGAAATCTATTTCCTCAATCATATTTGAAGGGAAAAGATTTATTCACGGGATGTATCTTTCTCTTTGGCTTTGTAGAGAATAGCTAGCTATACATTTAGTTCATTCTCATGAGGAATTGTTTAACCAATTTCTACACATTTGGTTTCTCAATCTCCACCATAGTTTATTTTCCTACTTTGAGTGCAAGCTACAGAATGGTGTAGATACACATTAGGTTCCAATGAGTTGCAGTTTGCACACTGACAGAATTTGTAGCTCTGACAATCTTGTATTGAAATTTTTTTTCCAAAGCAGTCTACAAACTTTTAAAAAGTTCTTCCTGCAGAGATATTTTAATACTTATGGCAGCATCATCCAAGGAAAAACTGTGGAGGACACCTTTTAATTTAGATAGGTGCAAAACTAAAACGATTTTAAGCATATGCTTCCAGATAAATCTGAAGATTTCCTTTAAAAAGATACAATCAGTCAAATGCTTTACATGTTACAACTGATTTTGATGGTACAAGTTTAATTGGGTTAGTGTGCTCTGTATGCTGCCGTCTCTTCTCTAAATGTTAATAATCCCTTCTTACAATGGTTCTGCCCCGTTGCTCAGAAGCAGACTTTAATGGACTTTTACATGAATTTTTGAGTGGAGAAGACAATAAGGCCTGTGAGAACAGACTTTAAACCTGGATTGTTTTGTCAGCGCGCACACACACACAGAGCAGCCATAAAAATGTGGACCAAAACCAACAGGAAGTGAATCTCCCTCCCAGGAATAATGCCATTACAAAAACTCCTGATATGCAAAGAATCTCTTAGTTTTGAGCCTTTACTCAAATTTTAAAGAAGGAAGGAAACTGCCATCCCTCTTGCAAAGCAACTTTCCAAAGGCTGCAGTCTCAGCCAGAGTGCAACTTAACGTAAGACTCATGGGACAATGTGTTCTCCCTGAAGCTCTGAGTTTTTATTTGCAGGCTATGTGTAATAATGCTACCTACTGCCATCTGATAAACATAATTTGTTTAGCTGCAAAGCAATGTGGTGATTATCTTTTTACAAAGTCCTAATTTTTGTAGATTCATGACCTTAATTTTGAGAAGAAAGGGAATTTTTCAAGCCATATTGAAATAAACACTGTTCGTTAACTTGTGTTTCAAGACAAGTCCTGATTAAACTGTCACATACATACTCATAATGCATAAATTCATACTTTTATTCAACTGAAGTTGAAACATATTCTTCACCAAAAATAAACACAGCATCAAATCTCAACCATCTGACTAGAGTTTTGTAAATATATTATGATTCAGGTGTTAACTTTTCAGACTAAGGAAAGGGATACATGATTTTCCCACAGGTCAGTATGTCAGTATTTTCAGCAGTACTTAAATCATGCATTGAATAAGGTGATCTAGCTAGAAGAAATGTGTAAGAAGTTACCAGCAAAGTAATAATCTTTAGATTTATAAGATCATAAGCATGTATATATAAATCCTCCTTTATTACTTACTGATTAAAGGGAACTATAACTTCATCATTAATAATTCATAATATTTATTATTCTGTTTTACATTCATTCTGAATCAATAAGTAAAAGGACTTCTTAAATTAATTTTTTACATTTATGATGAAATTTTTAACCTTGATACATAAAATTCTGCTGTATGTCCATATTCAGAAAAGTAAAAGACTTAAATGTGTGCTTGGATTGTTTGCAGTAACACTGTATGTGGTTTCATAATTTACAATCATTTCAACAGTCATGGTTGGAGTAATGCACTACATTTCTACCATAAATCTGTTTGTAGCTGCACATATTCTGAAGCACACATATTAAGTCTGCCAAATAATGTGTACCCGTCCTGAAAATATGTATTTTACAAATCAGACCTGAAAGAAAACTCAAATGAATTTCTATTTAGAACCATGATTTTACTAAAACCAGATAATACACTAGTCTCCTTCTATTCAGGAGGTAAATATGAATAATTTGCATTCACAGGACTCAGAGGAATTGGGTTCACCTCCAACTTTTACAACAGAGCAAGCTGTAAAAATATTTTTCTGAGGCAAACTGGCCCACTATTCTGAACTGAAGTAGACTCTATTTGGTACCGTTTATTTAACATAAATTTTGATTGAAACACATAGCAGGACACAGATTTTCAGCATCCTAGCTGGCTGACAAAGTGCTGGTCATCAGGGCTTTTTTTTGACCTATTCCCTTTGTGTTTAAAATAACCCAACAGCTCCTGACAGGATGAGCAAAACACAATTTTGGCAGTTAGTCTGGAGATAGGAATGGGGCTTCAGTTTCCCTGTTTGATTTATGCATTTGTATACAAAAGAAAGAAGCAAGATCACCAGAAAAGGAATACATGAAATAAAAAGGAGTAAGAACTTGTCAAATACCCAAAGAACACCCCTTCCCTTCCCTTCCCTTCCCTTCCCTTCCCTTCCCTTCCCTTCCCTTCCCTTC
>WEIU01022417.1:3689-22799 GCA_013389925.1 Aegithalos caudatus
CACCGGCTCCGCACGGCTCGGTCACCTGCCGGCAGCGGACCCTGAGGTCCGGTCCGGTCCGGCACGACGCTTCTCCGTCTCCCGGGTCCGGCGCTCTTCGCCCGCAGCCTCAGCGCCCCTCACGGTGCCCGGCGGGCGCGCCTTGAGGAGCTCCGTGAGGAGCGAACACGGAGTGGCTCCGCCGGCAACTCCCAGCCCGGACCCACTCCCTGAGTGCGCCCACCTGATCGCGGCCCCCGCGGGAAAGGATGGTGTTTATCCCTGCCCTGGCGCTTGTACAGGGACGCTCTTTTTCAGAACTCTGAAAAAAAAAAGTTGTCTGTATTACTCAGGACAGAAGAGGGTTCCTGCAGGCAGCGGAGCCCGGTCCAGGCAGGAGATGCAGCAGGCTCACCCATCAAAAGGCTGTCTCCATCTCCCACTGCTGTGTCTCATCTGCACACGGCAGTGCCTAGACCATCCTGTTCACTCGGGTCTGCCACTTGACACCTGCGTTGACATCTCTCCAAATCCTCAGAACCAGATGGCTTGATTTGGCCAAGAACCACCCAATTAATGCCCACTTTCTTGAGAAATATATCACTGCAATTACCTGCTTTTCTTCAGTATATTTTTGCTCCATTGACATTGGCTGATTTACTTTTGCTTCATAGTTCTTGCCGGGATGCATGGCTTGGAAATAAATCCCGAAACAAAGCCTTGTTAAAAAATAAATATGTTTTCTAAAGGTCAGAACCAGACTCAAGCATCCTATACATATGTTTTCAAGGTGGGAGGTTGGTTTGAGGGATACCAGTAGCTGTGTGAAACATTTGGTGTTCAGCACTTTGAGGGATAGAGGCTGCAAGTGCAAGAGTGCTGCCCATTGCAGCAAGGGAACTCAGTAGGCTTGTACACCAAAGGGGAGGTTGTCCTTGATTTCAGCGCCCGATGGGCCTCTGAAACTGAGGCTGACATGTTGACCTTGGTGAGAGCCAACTTGCAGGAGCAGGTAAAGGTCATCCTTCATCTGAGGCAATGCAGGATAGGAAATGCAAGTGCCAAGGACCCCCTCCTGCCCGATTTTATTTAGCATCTCCTGTGCACAAAGGATATCCAGGCTTCACAAAGCTACCCTGCTGCACAACACAGCCCCATGACTGAGGACGTGCAGAGGGTAGCAAAGCACCTCTTCCTCTGCAGTAGGAGCTGTCATAAATCACAGTTACTGACCGTGCCATGAGAGGGTCTCCCGTGCAACAGAAGGAGGACATTGCTGCAGGCACACGTACACCACCCTGTTGGTGGAGCACACCCCACAGCCTTTCTGGGAGTACTTTTGCTCCTTGTCTCAGAGGCCATTGCTATGTGTTTGTGTCCCTGAGGTTGACAAGCTGAGCTGAAATTCATCCTTCAGCCGAGGCCCAACATGAGGCTTGCTCACCGCTCACATCCACAGGCCTGCGTACCACTTGCATCCCATAGCACTTAAGTGGAGCCTAAGTGGACCCTGGGCCTTGTGCTGGCGACCTGCCCAGTGCTGGATTTCAGCTCCGAGCCCAGGCCTGCCGCTCTGATTCATGCACATAATCCTGCTGAGGTCAGCGGGTTTCATCCTGCTCCCACCACAGCCCGCGGGACAGTTCACACGAGAGTAGCAGGGTCAGGCTCTGTGTTTGCATGTGCCATAGAAAATGGAACAATTAAGATTAAACCAATTAAATTTTAACAGGTCTGGAAAGCGTTTTATTACATAATAAACTGGAAGGATTAACCATGTGGGGCTTTCCTGCCTGTGTGCTGGTGGAGCGGTTCCTTGCTGTCCACAGCACTCGGTGTTCCTCTGGGCTGGGGACCTCCCGGTGCTGCCATGGGGCCGGCTCACTGGCAAACATGGGGCTGGGAATGCAGCTGTATGATGGCTCCTGCTCCTGTCCAGCACTGTCCCCCAAAGCATTCTGGGTGTAATGCTTTTCCTAGCCCAAGCAAAGCATTTTCTGGAAGAAATTCTGCAAATTATATGGTGACTATATCTGCGGCTTCCTTCGGGAGAGGGAAGCCCTCATCCTTCTGTACAGGCATGCTGGTGAGGAGCAAGTGGCTGGGCTGGCTCTGTACAAGGTGGTGACAGATGTCTCATCTTGGAAATGGAGCTGATAAGTTACTCTTGTTTAGGGCATCTGCCTGGCAGCCAGTTTCCACTTCTCTCCCTGCTTAAGCAAGATTCCTCCGGCTGTTCCCATGCAGAGGAAGCCATCCTGGCCATGGCTACCCCAGAGCTGGCAAACATGTGCAAGAAACAGTACACAGCTCTGGATTTGCCAGGGTGGTTTCAGGGTAATTGAGCTGAAAAAGGACAAAGGAACCAGCTTTGGCAGAAATTATGCTGCAACCTTGGCTGAGTGCATGCACAGGGTGGTGCCCAGGCCTCTGTGTGGTGGCATTCCTCAGCTCTGCTGGCATTTGTCTATGGGGCTGACATTTGCTCTGAGGGGCACCCACAGCCAGTGGCTGTTGCACTGTTTCATCTTCTCAGCTGTAATTTGCTGCTGACCAGCTCAGGAGGATTGGACACAAATGTTCTCTGTCATGCAACTATCTGCACTTGGGGGCTAGAAGGGAAGATGAGGCTGGGGAAGCTCATAATTCCTCTCTCTTCTGGGTAAATATGGGTCAAAAGCCTGTCAGGTTCAACCCAAAGCCATTTTGCACTATCTTTCCAGAGGCCATAGCAGGCCAGCTTCCAATGCTGTGGTGGGTTTTTCTCTAGAAGTAGAATGGCTACTGTGGCTGGAGACTGTGGTATGTTCAGCGACAATGAAGGCAAACTGCTCCCTGGCTGATGACATCCCTGGAAAGGTTAATGGCAGAGTGTGTGCTTGGCCTGCACATGTCTAATAAATACCCACTCATTTGTTTTCCTTTGAAATACTTCTCATATTTAGCCATGGCTGCTCATGTGGTTCCCTCCTGAATCCAGATCCTCACCGACAGCTGCTGTATAAATAGGGCAGCCCCTGTGTCCTGCACATGGGAAGGCAGGTAGGAGATTTGAAAGCTTCTGTTAATAGTTTATCTCTGAGTCTGCCTAATGAGTTATCCTGGCAATTACTGTGCAGAAATTGTTAGTGTGTCCTGATGATTCAGAACTTTCTAACAACAACTCTGGACCAAACTATAAACTGTTTTTCTATCTTGGAGTGGAGACTTGAGAGAGGACTCCTAATTGTTCTCATCCCCTCGGGGGCCAGAGCTGGATTATCCCACACAGGCTTCTCTGCAAACTTGTTTTTAGTCTATCAGTGGGCCCTTTGCCAGACCAAAGGGATGGGGAACTGTTTTCCAGATTTAAATCCCCCCCCTCCACCCTTCCACTCCACTTCCACCTCTGAGGAAGAGCATGGATTAGAAAGGATTTGCCCTCATGGGGCTTTGGTTTGGGTTTGTGAAGATCTGTCCTTAAAAGCATTGCCTTTTTTGTTTTATCCCTGTGTAAACCTGACTCCCAGCTTTACGTAGGGAACAGGCAGAAGTGAAGTGCTGTGTTGCTCAGAGAGTAGAGATCTCCTATTTCTTTTGAAATACCTGCCTTTAAATGGCATTTCCTCTTGGAGACAGTGGCTTAATATGAAGGACAAAGCAGGTGGGGATGGACAAGGGTGGTGTTCCAGGAGCAGGACATGGCTGGACCCCTCCTGCTGTAGTTTCTGTGCTTCAGTCATGCATACAAGAGGTTGAATAGCTCAAAGGCTCAGCCAAAATATGTCCCCATGCCGGCACTGATACAGCAACCTGGATCTCTGGATATGGTATCTGCTGTTGATGTCGAAGCACACTGGAGACCATGGATATCCA
Organism: Aegithalos caudatus; assembly: GCA_013389925.1. Lineage (NCBI taxonomy): Eukaryota > Metazoa > Chordata > Aves > Passeriformes > Aegithalidae > Aegithalos > Aegithalos caudatus. Next base: position 7,524 of record WEIU01022417.1, read on the forward strand.
AGCGTGTCTGAGATGGTCTCCCCAGGACCCATCCTGGCACTCTTCCCCAAGATCCATCCTGCACTGTGAATGACCCGTGCAGCGATGGGGCCATAGCAAAGGTGGTAGGGAGTTCACACGGGGCCAAAGTAATTCTTCCCTTCCTCATCCCTCCCATGCCGGGGTGGCAAAAGGCCACACCACCGGCCATGCCCTATCCCACTGGAAGCGCTGACGCCTGTCTGGCTGCCAGGACACCCCGCCAGCCCCGTCCCAGGCACATTCCCTGTGCCTGGCAGTGGCGAGTGGGCTCTGTGCCGCATCCCATGGCCGCCTGGGCCCAGGCTCCCTTCTCCAAACATCCCTCCCACCGTGCACCCGTGGTACCCCCGCGGCTCACCCGTGTCCGCCCTGCGCACCCGCCCTTGCTGACGGTGGGGAAAGTAGGAGCCGTGTCCTTGCGCTGACCTTCATCTGACCTTCCAGTAACGCTCGAGAAACCCTCGGAAAGGCTTTCTCATTGTGCAGCTCCAGGGTTTCCAGGGAATTAGTCAGCAGGCTGGAATTGTGCTCTGTGTATGTGACCCCCCCTCTTATCCCCCCCTCCTGCCTCTCCCATCCCTGGAGCCGGACCGGTCCAAGAGATATGTTGCCAGGGTGACAGCGAGGTGTGATGGATGGACAGAGAGTGGCTGTGGAGTGGCAGGGCCGCTGGTCAGTAACCCAGGGCTGTGTTTATAAGAAGGAAGAGGCTGTTTCCTGGAGCTAACATAATGCAGCTCTAAAAAAGGCAGGGGAAATACATCATGCGAGGGGAGCGCGGCCCGGGGAGGGGAGGGCCACGGGGAGCTCAGCACCACAGCGAGCCTCCAGGTCAAGGTGCCTTTGACAGGGGCCTTTTTTATAGGCCATTTGCGTGAGAGTTCGCTGCTGTTTCTCTGCAGCCCTGACAGCGGCTCAAGGCCCAGCCGGGGTTTGGGGAGGGTCTAATCTAAACTCGCCGATTTCCAGCCCTTCTCCTGCAGGACCCGCTGATTTATTTGGAAAATAAATAATCGACACTGACTATTGTTTTGTTGCTGTGGAGTGACAGTCCCCCGCCCTCGGCGCGGGGCTGAGCCCTATCCCACAGCGGGCAGTCGGAGGAGCGGGGAGCTGTGGAAGGACCCTGATGCTCAGAGAGAGGGGCTTAGTTCACTGCTTCCATCTGCCCCCACCTCACCATGCCCGGGAAGAGGGATTCTTGTGGCCCTTCTTGGGTCCCTGCATGGGGCGGGCACCCGGGATATTCCTCACTGTGGTCATTGCGCTGGACTCAGAGCTGGGGCAGTGGTGACCAACTGGAAAGGCAAGGGAACATCTCAAATGCAGCTGTGGCAGTTTTGTTCCCTTTAGCTGCACTGCAGGTGTGTGAGGCTCCTGTGCCCAGCACTGGCACCTTCCCCAGTGTGGAGCCAGAGTGTCTGCAGCCCCACACACCTGCTGCTGCCACAGCGGTGGGCTCATCCCCGTGATTCGTGTCACCTCTGAGCCCTGCAGCCACGCTGCCCCTAATGTCCCTTCTGCAGGAGGGTCTGGTTGCAGGAGAAGCTGCCACTCCTGGTGCAGCAGACAGGAGTTTTCACTCCCCAGCTGGCAATGTGGGAGCTGAATCCCTCTGGTGGGTTGGGAGCCCTGGGCCTTTATCATCATGACTAATCAGAGAGCAGCACCCCAGAAAACAGACCCTGATTTTTCCCCCACCACACAAACAAACAAACAAACAAACAAAAACCAGAAACACAAACAAACAAAAAAAAAATCAACAACAACTACAACAAAACAAAAAATAAAAAGCACCAGAAATTTAAAAATCCCAACTAAAGTATTTCTGAAAAAAATCACACACAAAAAAATCAAGGATCATTTTGCCATAGGTCCCACTATTTTCTGAGTAGGCAAAATTGTTTCTACTACAGCTGAAAAAATATTTAATTGTTGACAATTTATTCTTCTACTATTACTGTTATTCTTACAACTCTTCAGTGGCTGAGGAAGTGATACTGCATTTAGGGTTCTTCTATTTTTCTTTTACAAGAATGCTAAAATTATGTAAAGCTTAGAGTAGGGAATAAAGGATCAGAAAAGAGGAGGAAATTCAGCACGAACATCAGCCATCATCAGGCAGCTTCAGGGCAGTGGACAAGAAGAGGACAAGGAAAACCTGGAAACACAATGCTTTCAAATTTCAAACAGTTTTTTTGTTTTAAAAAACTGAAAGAAAAATTGTTTCAAAACATCCCATTGAAAAGTTAAATGAAATTGGTTTCTGTAGAATAGTTGTCAATTTAATTCTTTTTGCGCAAGAAAATTTTAAGCAATTTTTTTTACAGAATAAGTGTTTTATAATTTATTTTCTGCATCATTAACAATAATTCTACCTCAATATAATAATAAAAATTACCAATTTACATTTTCCAGTGAATACATGGGTTTGGTTATGTCTTCACTAGTGTGGGAGTAATTTTTAAGTGGAGCTTAATTTTTGGCTGAGGTTTTTGGTTGTCCCTTTTTTCACTGGAGGAGTGTTCTGTTTTTGATGCTTTCATACTTCCCCTGCTCTAATTCATGCAAATACTGCCACATGCCCAAATTCCTCAATGAGTTCAATATATATCTGCAAATAATATTTTTTTCCAACCCAGCCTGTTCACTGTCTAAAGCCACTTTCTAAATAAGTATTTGATGAGTATTTGTATATTTAATGTTTGCATTGTTCTAAGTGACTTTCAACATCAGATTCTTTTACCCACTTTCCCTTCAAATTAGCACATTCACAGGCACTTGTATTTGAATTTGCGTTCGCATCAGGTTTTATAAGGCTGTATTTGGACGACTTGCAAAGAACTACCCAATCCATATTTTGGAGTTATTTGGTTTTGTCTGACATCTGTCACAGCTGCCAGTGGAGGGAAAGGCAGTCCGTATTCCAGGATTCTGGAATCCTTTGTGCGGGCAGTCTGGGGCAGTGCTGTCTGTCCAGGGCAGTCAGATCACACTGGTCCCCGAGCAGCCCCATCCCCACTGCACGGATATCTAAGAAAAGCCGTGAGCATGGGCTGGCTTTTTCTAAAAAACCCCACTCTTTGCTATCCTTTTCATGCCCAGTTCTTGCTGGATTTGTGTCGGCCCTCTGTGGCACCCCGGGACACACACTGCCCAGGGAGGAAGCAGGGCCGGGGGGAAGCAGAGGGGGCTTGCCTTTCCAGCACTGCAGATTAAAGCTGCCTGGCTCCTCTGCAAGCCTCCCCAGGTGGCCACGATATTTCTAAAGGACTTGTCCCTGTGCCGCAGTAAGCTCATTAGCTAATTCCCTTATTACACAGCATCAACTGAAGCATGTGTGTTTAGGTTGCTGGGGAGCCCCTCTCACCTTTCTCCCCAGCTCCTCTCCCTTTCTCGTTACCCCCTTCCCTTTGTTTTTGCTGAGAAGGTGGGCTTTTGGAAGTCCCCTCGCCCGGCCATTTGGAGTGCAGGCTCCTCTCTCCCTGGCTGGTCCTGGTCTGGGGGCACCCACAGTGATGGGGTGGCCACTGGCAGGACCCCACTGGCCCAGCACTGCAGCCAAAGTGGTTTTTTGGGCCCGTTCCCATCCCCATGTCAACCCCAGGCAAAGGCACTGAGGGGCTGATTCAGGCCAAGTGAGGCATGGGGAGGTTCCTAGGAAGGAGGCTGTGGCATTAAACAGCCATGGTGGTGTGCTGCTCCTTGCAGTCACCCTGAGTTTTGAGGGTCTTGCCCCTTGTCACCGAACCCCAAACCTGTTAAATTCTCATCTGGAGGTGGGGAGCCACAGCTTGTGGGCCCAAGCCTTTTGTCCTCAAGCATGGAGAGCCTGGGGACCCTCTTCCCTCACCATGCTCCGGGAGAAGCCCGGTCACAACCCCTGACTGGGGAAGAGGGATGGAGTGGCAGCCCACCCTCTTCCTTCTGGGGGGCCACGCACCACAAAATCCACCTCGCGCCGGCGCTTTCCGGCCCTCTGTGAGAATGTACAGTTTGTGGCTCCTTCATTGACTTTGAAGAATGTCCCTTTATTCACAATGTTATTTCCTTTAATCACTGTGAGGTTGCAGGAAATCTTCTTGGAAAATTGTCTCAGATTGGCTGGAAATACCATACTGTTTCAGGGATGGAAAACTCACTTGAACTTGTTTTCATTTTACCCTAAAAAGTCACTGTCCCCAGAAGGTTCAGGCGAATTTGGATAAACATGTGAGTTCTGAGGATGTAGTTGTTGAGTATTTCTTTTCCCTCCCTTTTTTTTTTCCCCCCCCAAATGAATCTTTGTGGCTTTCCAAGTTCCTGAGCTTTACTCAAGACCAGGGGTGCAGAACTAAAGGAAAAAGGGACCTTTGACATAAACAGATCATAAACAGACTGAAGACAGGCAAATATATCATTAAGTGACACAATATGAGAGCAGAGATAATGAACCAGTAAGTGTCAGCTTTGGCCAACAGCTAAGAGCTGAATCAACCAAATTTTCTACTGGAGGATTTCTGTGCTGGCCGACATAGGAAAGGCAAAACGTGCTAAATCTTGACTTTCACATGAGTTTAGTCCCATTTCCACATGAAATTCTTGAAAATTCTTGTGAGTAATGGAGAAATGTGGTCTAGGTGAGTGTGTAGCTGTGTGAGAGCACAGCTGGCTGGGAAAAGGTACTGAAAGAGCAGTTTCCCATGCCCAGTCCTCAGACAGGGCCTGGTCTTGGTTTAGGGCTGGTCAGTGCTTTCATCAGTGAGCTTCACCTGCAGCACCAGTCTGCAAGAATGATTTTCTTGAGAAAGTGAAGAAACCTGAAATAAACCTGTTGATAAGAACAAATATAAGGCTCTTCTGTGAGTTGGGAAAAATCAACATTGCAGGCACTGGCTGGGGAATGAGTAAGGTTGCTCTGTGGGAAAGTAGCTGGAGGTGACAGTGGGTCCTGCAGGGAGCGTGAGACAGCAGCAGCCCAAGTGAGAAGAGTAAAATCAGACCAGAACATATGAACAAGGTGTTTGTAAGACACCTGATGTGATCCTGCTGCATTTAAAGAGTGTCAGACAACACTGAATTCCACTTGGGGTTCAGTGTTTCAAGTTGCTGTTCTTGGAGAAAGCCCAGGGAAGAACAAGATCAGAATATCAGAAAACATGACATACTGGAGAAGGCTGAAGGGTAGCTTAGTATCACAACACAAAGACTACAGGGAAATAAGATAAAAGTCTTTAAATGCATAAAGCCCTGCTACAAAGTATGAGATAATGGGCTATTCCTTGTTTTCAGGTGGGTAGAAGAAGAAGCCGTAGACTCACCCTGCAATGATTGCGGTAAAAGGGATTAAAACTTGTTTTTCCTGGGAGCCGTCGTCACCACTAGAGGCTTGTTTTAGGAAGAGTTTAGGGCAGGCAGACAGGCTAGGTGACCTTTCAAGAGCCTTCCAGGCTTATTTTTTATAATTCTGTGAATACAGATACTAAAAAGAGGGAAGATCATTTTGCCTGTGGCCAGTCTATTCAGGACTGGTCCTTGCCAGGTGTGTTTTGCTTCAGCTGTGAATGTTTCCATTAGCTTTTTTTTTTTTTTTTTTTAATTATCTATTTATTTACTCATAAGCATTTTCCTCCTATCCAATTTTCCCCCTGTTTTTGTACATCACCCTGATCCTACTTTTCCTGGAATGGTCATATGCCTTGTGTGGTCCCCCAAAGCCCTGTGCAGAGACCATTTCTTCCCCATCCACAATGTGCCATGTGTCTCATACACAGTATCCAGAAGCATCCTGGGGCAGACCTCGCGTCTCTCCTGAATTTTCCTGCTGACAGACTCCTGGTGTTCCAAGCTCATGCCTCCCTCCTGGTTTCAGTCCTGTTGCAAGGCTCCTGCGGGTTGTCCGTGGGCTGGGTGTTTTTCTGTTTCTAAAACAGGAGTAACAACTGTGGTCCCCCTCCATCTGTGGGTTTGCAGATGTCAACTGTCCAGTGTTTACACTGAGTTTGTGCAATGGGAATTTTTCTATGTGTATTAGTAACACAATGTATTTTTACTCATGGCGTTTAAGATCAGAGTTAGTCATTAGATCACTTATGCTGATCTCCCCGAGTGCCTTGTCTTGTTACTCTTTCTGGATCCAAATAACCTGGGGTTTCACTAATGCACAAAAGGATCTGGTCTGGAGGCACAAGGGAGTTCATGGTTTGGTCTTATTTAATCACTGACGGTTAATCCACCAGCTAATCAACATTGCTCAGTAAATGTATGTCGTATTTCTTATGCAGGGTTGTCTGGCTTTTAATTTCCAACCATTGATTCTTGTTCTGCCTTTTTTGGCTGGAATGAAAAGATGTAAGCACATGGTATTTTCTTACTATGAGAGTACTTGTACATAGCAGTCAAATTTCTTGAGCTTTTTTAAGAAGAAAACAGGTTGAGCTTGATTCTCTCACTGTGGGGTGCGTTCTCCTGCAATTGTGTCTTTTCTGTGCCTCTTTTCTGCACTCTTTCTCATTTTACAGAATAATTTTGGCCTCGGGAGCTCTGGCAGTACATCCTGCTGGTTGGGCCTCGATCCACTGAATTTTGGAAATGTCTGAAGATGTAGATTCCATCACTAAGTTTTCAAGCTACCTTGTGTTTTCCCCCTTCCAGCCCATACCTCCTCCTTCTGTCTGCAAGGATGCTGTGGGAAATATGGGGGGGTGGCAATCACATTTACCTCTCACTTTATCTGGATCTTTTTAAAGTGAGGCACCAGGCTAGTCACAGTATCTCAGGGTAGCATCCAATCCTCTGCTGCACAGAGCACTGCCTCACAACTCCCATTTGCTGCATTCCCAGCTCTGGTGCCAGGACTGCATTTACCCTGTGGTCCCAGCATTGAGCTCCCATCCAGCTGCTCACCCTCAGGACCCCAAACCAGGCCCTGTCAGAGGACAAGTCTTCTGTTAGCCCCTGCCACCAGAGGGATAGCCCACTTTCTTTGCCAACACATCCAGCTTGGCATTCAGCTCAGTCAAAAACCACAACCAGGAACGGCATCTTTTCCATAATTTGTAGGGCTGCAGCCAAGGTTGGCAGCAGCGAAACTGGTGCCAGCTCTGAGCTGGCTTGTGTCTGCACTGGGTGCCTGGAGACCAGTGCTGACACCATTGCAGCAACATCTCCCTGTTGAGAACAACTTCTGGAGACCAGTCAGGGTGTAGGTAGTGGGTGGGCAATCAGTATTAATTAAGACAAATACTTAACCAGGATATTGTTAAGCACCTCACAGATACCCAAGAGTCCAACACCTCACTGCTCCCTGTTTTTTTGAAGCCATTGCTTTTGGCCCTGTGGGCAATTCAAGTCCCTGCTTGAGACACAGTCAAACCTTCCTGTTCCCCATTTTCAATCAGGATTTCCTCAGAAGATCCTAGGAAGAAGCTATGGACTAATAATACCTTCACCATATATGGTGCATTTCATCTTGGCTTTGCGAGCGTGTGTTGCCCGCATGCCGCGTGCAGCCGGCGAGCGCCTTTTCCAGCCCGGCACCGCTGGGTGCTGCAGGACCCAGGCTCCAGGACAAAGTCAGGTACATTTTGGCCAGGCTTCTGCTTTTCCTTCCGTGCAATGTCTATGCTGGACAAGTTTGGCCTGTGCAGTGCAGAGGACTGGTGGTGCTTACGTGTGCTTTTACAGTAGCATTTCAAAGGGCTGGTTGCAAAGAGGTGCATGCACATTTCCTGTATGTCTGGCCAAAAAGCTGATACTTGAGAGCACTGGGAACCCTACAGTCCTGCAGAACATGCCATTTTGATGTCCCTGAAAGACAGATTTTTGTCCAGACCTGGGGAACATATAGAAGGTGCCAGCATTATTTTCCTGCTCCTGGATTTGCTTGGTTTTACTTCTCATTCTGCCACTCTATGACCATCCAGCTTGCTTGTTCCTGCACTGCATGGGTCCCAGCCCTGTGAGATGTGGTGGCGAGATGTGCCTCATTTGGGATGGGGACTCAGGTTTAGCCTTGCTCTCTCCTGGCAGCTCAGAGGTGGCCAAAGTGTAAGTAACTGCTGCAGTGCTGGTGTGACAAGTGACAGGCTGAGGGACTGCAGGTGTCCAGCTGCAGAGGTCAGGTATGTTCCCAGGTGCCAGCCACACCATCAGGGGCACCTTTTGTACAGGTGTACCCCTTAAACCTGCCCAAATGTGCCAGAGACTGTAATGGCCAGGCGGGAGGACAGACCCGGTGCTTCCAGGTCTCCTCCCATGACATCCGCCAAGTCCCCTTCCCGCACTAATCTTGTCCTTCTATCCAAAACAATTATGGAGGGCTTGTTGTTTTTGGCACAGCCCTTTATTTACAAATCCCATCCTGCTTATAGCTCATGGTTTCATTATCCTCTAGATGTTTACAGAGCTCCTTTTCTTAATATTTGTGGCATTATTTTACTAGGGATCCGGGTGAGACTTTCCAGACAGTAATTGTCTGGCTCATCCTCTCCCCCACCAGCTCTTTCTGCAGAAGTGCACATCTCCTCACTGTCCCTGCCAGCCCAGGGCACCCAGAGGGACAGGAATGGGCAGGACTGTGGGCAGTAGAAGAGGGTTGCTCTGTTCTGAGGTTGTGGAGAGGGACGTGCACAGGGAACAGCTTCCCTGCTGCACCCCTCTGCCCTTGTTGCTGCACCTGGATCTCTGATGTCCTCTTGAAGCTTTGTGCTACTAATGAGCCCCTCCCAGCCCCTGCTCCCCCCGCACCCTTGAACTCCCCTTTCTCAGGCTCAGGGCGCAGGTGCACATCCCGGGCTGAGGCACTATCCCCTCTGCAGGCTTTCAGCCGGCTGGGGACTGCATCCTGGGAAGGCAGACGGTGGCAAACCTGTGGCTGGGATTTTGGTGTCATTAGCATGGTGCAGACGTGGGTCGGCGGCTTACGCTGTGCACGGCTCTGATGCTGGTCCCTGCCCCTGGGCTGTCTGTCACAGGGGCTTGTTTAACCTTCTTTGCAACAATATCACAGTCTTTAATCTGTTTATCCTCATAACCCTGCTATGAGGTGAAGGATAGTTATCCTCATTTCAGAGGTAGGGAACCGAAGGGATTCTTTTCAAATGTAGATCAGTGTGTAATGATGCAGAGATAAAGATTTTAAAAACATGCCTGAGACAACAGGCGTATGGTGTGTAACTGAGCTGTGTTTCTGCAAATCCCATTAAGTGCCTCTGCGTTTTTCAGCTGATGCTCTTTGGGGCAGACCTGACACGGGGAAATGGGGAAATGCCACACAGGCTCCAGCCTCCTGGTCCCTGGCTGGGAGCCAGGCAGGGCAGGGGGAGACAGAGCTGAGCTCGTGCCTGGTGTTCAGTACCCTGGGTGTGCTCTGGGTGTGTGGGGCTCCAGGCACTCACACCTGAATTGCATCAATGAGTGCATAAGACCCTCGGCTGTGTTTGGGAATGAAACTTAAAGCCTATTTGTACTGCAAATGTGCAGATAAAAGTGTGAGCCAGGACATACAAAGGGGTGCTTGTACAGCATCCCTCTGGCTGTGCAACACAGCAGGGCCAAGGTGCTGAATGAGAAGCAAGCAATGACAGCGAGCTCACTGCTCAGACAAATGTATGGGCAGTAGGTTTGGTTAAAAACCCCAAGCTGTGGTTTCTGTGCTGTAATCCTGGCAAGAGGCATTCCTGGCTGTCGTGGGCTCCTTTCCCCACTGGTGGCTGGCCAGTGGGGTTGGGTGCAGGTCTCAGGGCTGCTCCTGGGAAATTGTTGCTGTGCTTGTGGGAATGCAGCAGCTCGTGCAGTGAGGAGGTCAGTGCCTTTGTCTTGCTTCAGGGAGTTTATCTCTGCGGATCTTGCCTGCTTTCCTGGGTCAGGCTTTACCTCCGCTGTTATCAGCAAATGCAGGAACAGCCCGCTCCAGAGCCGGGCTGCATAGGAACCTCTCGACCCCCTTGTAGGGGGAGGCAGCACTTTCACATCTCTCCCACGCTAATGGACACCCAGCAGGCCGGCGATGGGATGAGATGTGCCATGCCCTGTGGTTGCTGTCCCTCCTTCCCCACTTTGCCATCACCGCTGCCGTGCCCTGGCAGTATGGGATGCAGGGAGCGGTGAAGGAGGAGGCAGCAGAACTGGCAGGGCCCTCCCTGGTCTCACCTCCCGCTGGGCTTTGCACCACAAACACGGGACAGATCCCCAGTAGCAGCACTGATTCCCCCTTCTCTGCTGGCCTGCTCTGTCCCAGTGCACCCTCCCCTTCTCAGCAGCTCCGTCCGGACCCCTCCAGCTGTCTCCACAAACCCAAACCATTAGCATTTCCTGTTCAAACATTTCCAATAAATAAATGGAGACATCATGCCACAAGCCTGCAAGTGACCCAGAGGCGGGTCCAAGGCCGGGATGGACACGACCACCCAGCGCCTGACCCCCTGGCTGGGAGCCAGCCCTGCCTTTGTTTGAATTCCCGGGTGAGTAAGCGCTTGGCTGACGCCAGCTGAAACACTGTAAGAAATTATTTTTGATATTAAATAAATTGTTTTCAGTAAATCTGCTCCTACACCAAGGTCCAGAAGCTACCCGCAGCACTGGGCTCCCTGCAAGAGAGCTGGACTCCCTTTTCTTGGCCTTGTCCTGGCTGTACTGGGGGACACACCCTGTCCAGAGGGGTCCAGCTGGTACCAGCTGTGCTGCAGTTGCCTCAGCCCCATGGGCACGGCTCCCACAGCAGCCTGGGTACACTGTGGCAGAGCAGCTCCCTGCAACACATCCAGTGTGTCCCAGCACTTGAACCAGGGTCACTGGTGAGAGGGCAGAGGCTTGGCCAGGAGGTTTGCTGCCTTTGGGAATGGCACCTCTCTCCCCGTGTCACATGTCCCAAAACACATTTCCTTGGCTGTGCAGAAGTCCATGGCTTGACACAGAAGTGCCTGTCCTTTTCCCCGCTGGTCTCCCACACCCTTAGGAAACCACCTTCAGTGTACCAGGGTGTCAATGCCTGAGCAAGTCACAGGCCATGGGTCAGTCCTCTGACATCTGCCAGCAGGTGCTGATGCAAAAGGAAAAGTTGGGGGGAACTCCTGAGTGCCTGTGGGAATGAGTAGATATAGAATAGGCAAGCATGGCCATGAGTGGTCCATAAACCAAGCTAGGATTCCTGGGACCCCAGAACTAATGTGCAAAATGGTTTTAGAGAAATAGCAAACCTCTGGCTGTGCCCTAGAAGCTGCAATGGCAGGAGAGGTTTGAGCCTTATTAGGTAGGTGGATATGCTCCTTTTTGGGGTACACAGACTTTGTCCTTGCTGCCCTGGGTTGCTCTCTGGCTTTGAGCTGGAAGCAAAAATGGACTTGGAGCTAACCAAGTTCTGTCATGGTGGCAATTAAAAAGAAAACCAACAAAATAGCAGAAACAGAGGTTTCACTATTTTTTAAAATGTATGTTTTGCTGAAGCCAAAACTTCCTGTAGGAACATGATGTTTAAAGGAAAAATTTCACCGTTGAAGTTTTCTGAAGCATTTGAAGGGATTGAAATATTCTATGAAAGAGACGATGTGGATATTCTGCTCCAGAAGCATTCATTCAGTGGGGTATTATGCTCTGGTACTATAAAACTTCAGAAACTGAAATGCAGTGAAGCCACATTTTAAATGTTTTACGGAAAAACAATAAAATAGTTTCTGATTATTATTTATTTCATTATAGAGCTTCTGCTTTGCTCGAGAGAATCTCCTGTTTCTCCTACCCACAGCAGGTGAGGGAGGAGGTGGGATGACGTGTCAGGGGGCAGGGGGCTGCCACAGGCACGGTGCAAACAGCCTCTGAGCACCCGGGTGTTGATCTGCAGCTCGGCAGAGTGGGAACCGATGTTTTTTGTGCCAGCGGGTGAGTCCTGGCAGTCGTTGTCTGTGTGTGCAGTGGGGCTGGGGGCAGGAAGAAGGAGGCGGATGATGCTGCAAAGTGGCGTGGCCGGGAGCTCAGACTCAGGGGGCACCTGCAGGGTGGGGTGCAGTGGGTGCCGGGCTCCGGGCTGATGTCAGCGCCCCGGTGCAGTGGGAAGGCGGTGGCACGGCCCCGTCCCGCCCCTGACGGTGCCCCTCGGCAGGACCTGCAGCCCCGCCTGCCACCAGGGCCCGCTGCCATCAGCACTCGCAGGCGCTGACAGATGGACCCATGGACCCGGCGAGGGGCTGGCGGGGGCCGGAAACTCCTGATCCCTCTTTATCTGTCCCTCAGCCTGCTCTCTCATCTCCCTGTCCTGCTCTGTGTCTCGCCTGGTATCTCACGCTCCTATTCTTGTGCCTTGCCGGCTGCTGGGGGCTGCCCAGCCTCACAGCACCCTGCGGCCAGGCACAGACCTGAGTCTCCCTCACGCCAGGCACGGTGTGAGGTTCTGGACCGCCCTCCCCTCGGACCTGCTGGGCTTGGTGCCTGCAAGCACCACCAGCTCTGAGCGAGGGAAGGCACCGCAGATGCCCCCGTCCCGCGTGTGCACGCTGAGCATCAGTGACAGCAGCAGGAAGGTGCCTGGGACAGGGCTCCATGGCTGCTGTGCATTGCAGGTTGGAGTAGGAGGGAAGGATCAGGCCCAGCTCGGCATCACTGTATGCTCTGAGGTGCAGGAGCCTTACTGCTGTTTTCCTCAATTGTACTGCCTGCTCCTGGGCCAGGATCCAGTTGGGTACCAGCTCAAAACTAATCATGAGCATTTAACTTGGCTCTCAAGACATCCCCAATCCCCACTGCTCCATTCCAAACCCACTGTCCCAGCTGGGCAGGGTGGCAGTGGAGGGGTCAGGATCCACAGTTAATGTAGCTGCCCCTAAATGCACTGCCAGAGATCAGCTAATCTGATAATTACAGCAACAAAAGCCATTTAGACAAACCATGACCTGACCTCCGGAGCTTGGAATGAAAACATTTTACCCTCCTCTGTCTGGATCCTGCACTGAGAAAACATCTGTATTTGGAGGATGCTGGGAAAACAGCCCCCGCACAGCACCCGCTGGGACAGCCTCAGCTCTGCTCCGTGCCACACTCTGCTTGCACCCAGCCTCACACTGGGATGGGCAGCCTGCTAAACCTTGCTGTGATGCCAAGGTCGACAGTGTTCCAGTACTGGGCAGGGCACTCTGGAGCAGATGAGGAAGAGGCCAGAGGGGTGTGAGGGTGAATCTTGAGAGAGGAAGTGAATGGGATGGGGTCAGTGAAGCTCACCGTCATAAAAAGGGCTTTTTTTCCAAGACCACATGAGGCTTCATGGCGTGGGGAGGCCATCACCGGCTCCCCAGTGGTCCCTGTATCCCTGCAGCAGACTGAACTCTGCAGGAGCCAGGCTGGCTACTGAGCCCCCCTGCCTCTGCTCCCAGGAGGAGCTGAGTGCGGGGGGCCCCGTCTGCATGCGGCATGGCCATGTGTGCCCGGGGGCTTCTTCTCTCTGTGTAAGGTGTGCAAGCTTTCCCACTGAGTGGCAGGTCATTGCTGGCTGTCAGTCCAAGGCAGGAGATGAAGGGAGCGATGCCTCAGGGCTGGCTCCCATGTTCCTCCTGCTTTTACATACGTGTTGGTGGCACCCTTTGTGTAGGCTGAGGAGATGAAAGCTCAGGGCCAGAGGGATCTTGCTAACGCAAAGCCACCCAGCTCGGGGGCCCGACAGCCTGCTGCTTTGTCTCTTATTGTCTCATTCTTGCATCTCTTCCCAGCAGAGTGCCACTCCGTGCTGTCAGGGCCATGGGACACCGGCTGAGCCAGAGGCACCAAGCGCACTGGCAGGTAACTCCTGCTGGGTCAGCGACCCCGGCCTCGCAGGCACAGGCACAGCACAGACAGTTTGCATCAGTCTGGCAGCACTGAGCTCTCACTGCCCAGGAGCTCCAGAGGAAGGGGAACAAAACAGTGCTGATTTGGGGAAACTGCATTTTTTTCCTGCAATGAGCACTGCTCAGCCTGCTCTGGCAGTCCCAGGCAGCAGTTTGGTGCAGCCAGCTTGGCAGGCAGCAGCCCTGTGACTTTGTGACTTCCCTGTTCTGCACTGGGAAAGCACTTGGCCATGTCCCCAAGTATCCCAGTGCTCTTTGGAAAGTGGTAGGATTAGAAACCAGTAAGTGCAGTGAGAGCCTGATAGTCTGGGGACTCCCTAGCACTTCTGTCTGCTCCAGAAATAGGATGCTCTAAGCAGCCTCTGTCTGTTTTTCCCATTGCAGCATTCCACTTGTGCAGTGCTTTACTCTTTGTGAGCAGAAAACATGACTCACCCTGGAGTGGGCTACCCCCACATTCTTCTGATGCCCTTGTTTTCATCAGCTACTTCCTTGCCCAGCACTGCAGCATCTCTCATTTAGCAGAGTCCACTGACCTTGAGAAACCAAAGAGTTCTTCATCCATTTGGGATTAAAGTTAAGATTAGGGCTATAGCTAAAGGTAGGGTTAGGTTTAAGGGTAGGGTTAGGGTTAAAGTTTGGATGCCCTGACAGCAGCTTGGCCAGGTCAGGTGTTTACAGAGATTCACATATATTGCAGAGAGCAGACCTGAAGCTCTTTTTGGGTTTCCATGCAGCTTTTTCTCAAGGCCTGAATGAATTTTGTCCAAGTTGGACTAAAAATGCCACTAGGGCTAAAACTTTGGTGTAGTACTGCTGTCTTGCTCCTTTGCCTTTCCCATTATTCTATTTTCTCTGAAGGCAGAAGTGCTGGCACGCTACTGTGCCGACAGACAGCTCTGCCGCTTCCCCACTCTCATGCTAAGCAGAAAGTGCACTGGGCAGTTCTTCCAGGTGCTGCCTGGAGCCAGGGGAGGCGAGGGCTGTGCCCCTGGGTTCCCTCCTGGCAGCCGGGCTGTGGAGCCACCTTGGGCACGGGAGGGGGGCAAGGACCCAAACTGGTTTTCAGAGGGATCTTGGCTGGGTTAACAAAGGGAGTGTATAACACCTTGGTTGTCTGCAAAAGCATTTGGGGACAGCATGGCTTTTCCCGTCGTGTATCCCCGTGTTTTATGTCACGAAGGGAGGTGTGTGTGGTGTGTGTCACGCTGTCGGGGCTGTTATCTGTGACATCCTTCCCTCAGAGCCTTTCCCAGATGTAGCAGGGTTGCGGGCGGATCCTCACAAACTTCAAAAGCCGCTGGAATAGGTGTCAAGTTCCTAACGGAGCCGGCCACGCACCGGGAGGCACCGACCCCTCTGCCCGGGAAGGCGTGAGGCCAGCCACGGGCGGGATGTTCGAGCAGCCCCAGGCCGGCCGGAGCCGTGGGTGCCCTCCCCGCGTGGGTTGCGGGATGGGCGGGAT
>WEIU01022417.1:23860-48097 GCA_013389925.1 Aegithalos caudatus
GCGCCCGGCGGGGCGAACGGGCAGCGAGGTCCAGCGGCGTCAAGGTCGTGGGGCAGCCCGGCGCCCGCCGTCCTCGGTGTCCCGGGCAAGTCTGTCGGGGAGCCGGGCGGCGCAGCGTCACCCCGGTGCAGTAAGGACGGCTCTCCCTTTCCCGCAGCCTACCGCACGGACGAGGGGCAGCCATGGGTCCTGCCGGTGGTGAAGAAGGTGGAGCAGATGATCGCCAACGACAACAGCCTGAACCACGAGTATCTTCCCATCCTGGGCCTGCCCGAATTCCGGGCAAACGCATCCCGTATTGCCCTGGGTGATGACAGCCCTGCCATCAAGGAGAAACGGGTATGTGGTGGATGGGGGAAACTGGGGTTCCTGGGTATCCCTACAGCAGACTGAGTAGAAAAGCACAAATGTGTAGAGGTCCTGCATTTTAGCAGGTTTTTTTGGGGAGTTTCTCAGACATAGTCTTTCTTGATTGTAGCTTACTTGATGAACCCACGCACTTGAAACTGTTTGTGCACGTAGTTGTGGTTTGGGGAAAAACCAAATGTGGCCTGTGATTGGAATCTGTGTTTTCATTCATCTTTTAATAGTTTCCCCACAGGAAACTCAAGTCAGATAATATACCACCTTTCCTGAAATAAACTACTAGCTGAGAATGTGTTCTGTGCCAAAGTGTAACAGGAATGGTTGGAGTCTATTTATAATGGTAGAAGTTGTCAGGATGGGTCTGAGCACTGAAGGAGGCTGAAGACCACTGGAAGGGGATGGCATTCTGACTGGGCTGATGCCAGGGGACACGTTTGGGATCCTGTCCCACTCTTGCAAGCAACTCTGCTTTCTGTGCACTGACAGTGGTGCTGACCTGTGTGGACAGTGCTGGCAAGTGTCTGTGTTGCAGGTGGGAAGCGTTCAGTCCCTGGGCGGGACGGGCGCTCTGCGGATCGGCGCAGAGTTCCTCAGGCGCTGGTACAATGGCAACAACAACACGGCCACCCCAGTCTATGTCTCTGCTCCGTCCTGGGGTGAGTGCTGCTCTCAGGGTGCCCTGTGGGTCACCGAGTGAGGGAGGCACAGCCCTGCTCCTTGCAGAAACCTGGGCATTGAGGGAGGAGTCTTCTCATGTGTGAAATGGGACATGCTGGGGCTGGAGAAGGCAGCTTGCTGGAGATAGGGCGTGCTTTTCTGAGAAGTTATTTCTTTCCTCAGAGAACCACAATTCTGTGTTTATGGATGCTGGCTTCAAAGATATTAGAACCTACCACTACTGGGATGCTGCCAAGAGGGGTCTGGATCTCCAGGGGCTGCTGAATGACATGGAGGTGAGTAAAACTGGCATGGGATGGGCTGAGCTTGGTGCTATACTGTCAGCATCTGCAGCTGGCTAGGCTCTGGTGTGCTGTGCCGGGAGGTGCATCACTGCAAAAGAGGCTGTTGCCCAGAGCAGCTCCAGGCCTCTCCCTGTGCTGTGGGTGCCTGGTCTCATCAATGTGTGAATGTCACCAAAACACGTTCTCTCCTCAGCAAGCCCCGGAGTGCTCCATTTTCATCCTCCATGCCTGTGCACACAACCCGACAGGCACAGACCCTACTCCCGAGCAGTGGAAGCAGATTGCTGCTGTCATGAAGGTATGGGCTGCTGCTGGGGCTAAAGCAGTACTGAGGGGGCAGATAGCTCTTGAAGCCAGCCAAAGCATTTGTATCCAAAATGGGCTTTGCGGGAATAGCATGAGATGTGGCAAAAGTTGAAAAGAAGTTGAAAGAGTCCCACAAGGCAGGTGTTGAAGGGACAGGTGGACAACAGAATGCTGGTTGTCTGTGCTCAGAGGAGACAGTTCTTGTTCTTGTTGTGCCTCCAACTTCTTGTTTTTACACTCTGTGGAATGAGCTGTAGTGAGGCTTTTTCCCTGCTGGAAAAATTATCTGTGGGCAGATGCTGGATAGTAGCATATGAAGTGGTGCACTTCTTTCATGCTCAAATGCAGTTTTCTCCTGCATTGACTTTTAGTGACCACATTAGTCTTTCTATTCTTTTACCCCAGTAGAAAGAAGTATTTCAGTCTGGTGTTGCTGGACCATGTTTCCTTTATATTCACACAGAAATTCAATCGTCATTTTTCCCTCCTACGGGCACTATGGGGGTAAAAGAGAGGTTGTGGGGAGGGGATTTCCCTCTAACACTGTTCCTCCTTGCAGCGCCGGAGCCTGTTTCCATTCTTCGACTCCGCGTACCAAGGGTTTGCCTCTGGCAGCCTGGACAAGGATGCCTGGGCTGTGCGATACTTTGTCTCCGAGGGCTTTGAGCTCTTCTGTGCACAGTCGTTTTCCAAGAACTTTGGGCTCTACAGTGAGTGTCTGGCAGTAAGCAGGCCCAATAGCATCATACCCAGACAGATGGGGTTGGCATGCTGAGGGGTGGGGAATTCTCTGCTTTGCCACGACGTGTGGAACCAACGGCTCACATCTCTTGGCTTGTCCACAGATGAACGTGTGGGGAACCTGACCGTGGTGGGGAAGGATGCAGACAACGTGCAGCGTGTGCTATCCCAGATGGAGAAGATCGTGCGCACCACTTGGTCCAACCCTCCCTCCCAGGGAGCACGCATTGTGGCAACTACCCTTTCTTCCCCGCAGCTCTTTGACGAGTGGTGCGTGTTGCCAGGGCTGGTGGGAGAGGGCAAGGGAGGGAAGGGAAGCTGTCTCCCCGAGTGTCGGGCTTGGCCAGATGGCTTCAAACCAAAGGGGTGCCCATCCTCACGCCTTGCTTCCCGCCTGCTGCAGGAAGGGCAACGTGAAGACAATGGCAGATCGGGTCTTGCTGATGCGGTCAGAGCTCCGGTCTCGACTGGAGGCCCTTGGGACCCCAGGCACCTGGAACCACATCACAGAGCAGATCGGCATGTTCAGCTTCACGGGGCTGAATCGTGAGTGTCGAGGGGCCTGTAGAAGCGAGGATTGGGTGGGGACACTTTTGCTGTGGGTGAGCTGGGCTGAAGCAGTCCAAGCAGGAATGTCCTGGTCTCACTGGAGTTTTGGCATCACTGCATCTGTGGCTGGGGAGGGATGAAGCATCACACAGTATTTTAGTGGCCAGTGCTTGAACTTTTCTTCTTATTGTGAAAGATTCAGGCATCTCTGACTAGTTCTTTGGGCTTTTCTTAGCTGTAGGTCACTGCTCTGACCTGATGTCTAATTGTTTCCCCAGCTAAGCAGGTGGAGTACATGGTCAAGGAAAAACACATCTACCTGATGGCTAGTGGGCGCATCAACATGTGTGGGCTGACTACCAAGAACCTGGACTATGTGGCCAAGTCCATCCATGAAGCTGTCACAAAAATCCAATGAAGCACATGAACAACCAAACTTATATAAAGTCACCAAAGCTATAGTGTGTAGTCTATGTCTTTCTCTGCTCATGGCTTGCCTTTTCCCACACATGTTGGGGTTTAATAAAGATGGGAGCAGTAGCTCAATCAGGGTAATCATCTTCTGACATTTTTTAAGTGGTCCTTGCAATATGGTAAGCCAGTGCCCCCAGGAGGTGGGGGCAGCATGAGCCACCTTGGTTCTTGTTTCACAACAGCAGCCTGGTCTCCAGGCCCTTAGAGCTGCATCTTTAGCACATCCAAATCAACTCCATGTAACTGATCATTTTGATCATGGCAAAGTCTGGTGCCAGTGCAATGCACTGTGGGGTAACAGCACAGTGGTTGGGATCTCACATGGCTGCTGAACTAATGTCACTCAGTAGTATTTTGGGGAGGGATAAAGCTGTTGCTAGCTTCCTCTCTCCACCCATCCCGTCCATCCCCAATTTCTGAGCCTTACACGAGCAAATATTTGTAATTGTGATAATTGCTTCTTTGTGTTGCTGACGTGAAATTAAACCTTCGTCTCTGAATGCTACCCCTGCCTTGTGTGATGTTGAGTCTTCAGACCACATGAACCTCTCCCCAGGCTGAAGTTAAAGCCTCAAAATCCCAGTTTGTCTACTTAGCTTGTTTCAAGGCTGTCCCTTTCCCTCTCAGGGCGTGTTGCATCTCTGATGATCACAGCCACTACAAAAGGGGGAGTCTTACTGGGAGAGTGTTGTTGAGAGCTCCCTGTGACTACATGAAGCCAACCAGTTCCTCCTGTATTCATCTTGTGTTATTCCTGCCTCACTGCCCTGTGTAGCCCAGCTCATCCTGCCTGTCTGTCTATGGCTGCTTTTTGGATGGTCAAGTGTTTCCATCCCTCCCTGGCCCAGGGCTCCTGGGTGTCCCTTGGGTGTCAAAAAACAGATCTTTTCTGTTCATCCTTTTCAGCAGGCCCCTGGTGAACCACCATCTACTCCCACTGGCTTCAGTGGGGCCTGCCAGCAACAGCCTGTGTTTCTGGCACTGAAAAAGGGCTGGGACCATCTGTTTCTGCTCTCTGCAGTCACTGCAGATCTATTCCTGAGCTGACAGAGCAGCCTCCTGACAGGATCTTGTGAAGAAAGGGGACAGCTCCTTTCCTTGTGTCAGGTAGCAGTAGTCACTGTTACCCTGATGGATTTGCTGGTGTTGCAGCTTAGAAAAGACAAAAATGGTGCCTTATTCCCTTGTTGTGTTTGCACAGAATGCATCTGGTCCCCTGTTCTTTTCGGGTTAGTATTCATGTCATATAAGAGAGTGAACCTTTCCTCCTCTCTGCAGATGGGGATCTTTTGCTCCTTGTGGTGTCCATTCAAAACAGGGATGGTGGGGAAGTGGTTAAACGGGGTTATCTCAGGTGGAGTTAAGGAACCAATTCTGCTTTTGATATTTATGATATTTGCTTAAACTTCTGCCCTTAGAGACCTCCTGGTGTGAAGGCTGGCCCACCCCATGTGATCTCTACTGGTGTTTTGCTAGTCTTACTGGCCTTGTTTCTCCTAGCAAGTGACCTAAATTTCTCCTTTTCTGTGGTGTAAGCTCATTACCAATTATCCCATTTACCATGGCAACAGAGAACAGATTATTCCTTCCCTCTGTACAACAGCTTTTTATGTATTTGAAAACTTTCTCCTCTTCACATCCTTCACCAGTTAAGATTAAGTGACTCTATTTCCTTCAGCCTTTGGGGCAGGCTGTTTTCCAGCCCTTGCTTTCCTCTGTCCACTTTTCAATTGCTGTGTGTTTCCTTAGAAGGGCAGTGCCCAGATAGGGCTGCAGTTATTCCAGCTGAAGTTTTATCAGCATGGGTGGACTATGAGGTTTCTTTTGTTATCTGTCAGACTGTACTCCAGCACGTGTATCCCATTATTGTGTTTGCAATGGCCTAGTGTTAACTCCTGTTTTTCTCCAGTCCTTGTCTTCCCTACTGGGACTTATCTCTCTGCTTGCCAAGTGCCCTCCTGGCAGCAGGAGTGGCAGGGAGCCCGTCTTCACGGGCAGCACTTGCTGACCCATTCTCTTACTCCCTTCAGTGAGGCTGAGCCCTGTTACTCCGGCCACCTCTGGCTCTGGGTATGAGGGCAGCCTGGCCTGGTGAGAAGGGTTGGCTTCTTTCCCTACACCCATGGACACAGAGAGGGCATCAGCTCAGGGAAAAATCACTTTTAATGTTGATCTCCCCATTGCATTGAGCCTCTACAAAAACTACTGACTGGTCTGTCCCACCCTGAAGTCTTGGTGCGAGCCTCCCTCACACCAGCAGGTGTGTCTGGAGGGGAGGATGGTCCAATGCAGCATGGAGAGGCCCCTCCCCAGGGAGGGGGCTGCACTCGGGGGTGAGCGGGGCTCCTTGCCCTGTGCCTAGCAGGGCATTGGGAGTGCTGGGCTGTGTCCATGGTCAGCGTGAGCGAGGCGCTGCAAGCGGCCGTGTCACCAGGCACGGCACTAACGTGTGCTGGGGCCCTGAGCTGCGCGTGGCACCCCCCAAATAGCACATTCTCCTCGTGGTGGAGACCACGTCTTGCAGCACCAGCACCGCGGGGCTCCGGGCCTCGCTGGGATGGGGATGGTAAATGATGTTAAAGGGCAGTTCTGGGTTGGGCTGCCCCTCCCTGCACTGCTTGCAGGGATGCCGTGACAGACACTTTTTCACCTTTCCTTTTTCCACCTCTTCCTTGAGACCAGATGCTACCAGGGAGCGGCTGGGCAAGGGCCCTCGGACTCCAGCTAGCTGGTCAGGCTGCCTGGTGGTTCAGCCCTGCCGGGAGTACATCCTTTCTGTGCACAAGTCCTGCAGGGAGGGGCGGCACGAGCGGGCGGACAGGCAGCGAGCGAGTGCAGACCTCCTGCTGTTGGACGTGAGCCTCACGGCAGGAGACCCCCATGCTGCAGACCTGGAAGACACAAGCACAGCCTGGTGCAGGTGGCCAGAGCTTGGCCTCCCTGACCTGCTGCTGCTCAAGCCTGCAGCACCTTTCCTAGCCGGGTTCAGGGGTATACTGGTGCAGATACATGTTTCTAGTGAAAACACGAGCCTAAGTCTCACTCCAGTCTCTGACATCCAGTCTGCTGTTGAGAGCAGACCCTGATCCATATCCTTTGACCCTGCTCCAGCCCCCAGCAACACACACCTGCATGGGCTCCAAACCACCCTATTTGGCTTCGCTGCCCGAAACTTGATTTAACACTATTTAAAATGAGTGATGTCCCACTTGCTGGGGAAGGAATGTTGCACCAAGAGGCAGGTTCCTACCTCCAGTCTGCATGGGCCTCCAGCACTGTGCTATGGCCACGCTGCTGTTCAGGTGATTAATGGGGCGAGATTGGAGCTTTCCTCTGGAGATTTCTCACCTTCCGACGATGTCCGCTGCTTGCGCCCACCTGCAGCAGCAAGGGTGCTTAGGGCTGGGGTGTTGGGGGCCAAGGGTACTCAGGGCAGGGGTGCAGAGGGTTGGGCCAGGACCTAGTGGCTGGCTCTGCCACTCCCTAGGTGCAGTTTTGCCTGCTGCTGAGGTACTGACAGGGAACTAGGTTGTCCCCTGTTCCATGCCAGCTCCATGCAGTGTCCCCAGGACACAGCTGACACAGGCAGTAGGTTGCCAAGGCAGAGCTCTCCCCTGGATGTGCATAGTCACTCACTGAGGGATCTCAGCAGCCTCTTGCCCAGCGCCTCCTCAGAGCTGCTCGGCGATGAGCTGGTCTCGGCCTCTCTCCCCGGGGACTCCGCTTCCAGGACAGGCCCGCAGCGCTCACTGTCTGCAAAAGCCCAGCACGGCTGCAGCGCCTCAGGGCACCGTGGCCTCGCCAGCCCCGGGGTCCGGTGTGTGTGCCCCCCATTCACACTCACTCTGCCGCTTGCTGTTCTCCTCGTTGTCAGCCAGCTCCTCCTGGATGAAGGGGATGCCCTCCATGCGCAGGAACACTGACTCGCTGGGACTGCGCAGCCCCTCAGAGCGACTGCCTGCAGGGACACAGGGCAGGGAGGTGCTGTGCCCTGGGGCAGGACGTGGCAGGATGCCAGCCATGGCAGCTGCCAGGGACCCCAGGGGACACGAGCGCAAGGCAATGAGGAATTACACGCCTGCACACTGCAGGCATCCATAGGCGTGTGTATGCAAATGCCTGCACTGTATATGAGCCCCGCTCCATGTGCAACTGCATCCCAGAGGTGGTGTGTGCATCGTGCCAGAGGGTCCCAGCACAGACTCCCCTAGGGGACTTGCAACCTTGACCCATGGCAGGGAAGGAATGCTGTTGGGTGACTCACACATGGTGCTGTTCCTCTCATTCAGGAGGGTGGCAGGGTCCTCCTTGGGTGTCTGTGGGGTTCCCCGTGCAGTGGAGGCCTTGGTTGAATCCCTGTCGAAGGCCTCCATGTCGGGGGACTGCGGTGAGCTGTCCATCCGGCTGGCCACCAGTGCGTTGTGGTACTGCTGCCGGGTCACCTGGGCACACAGACGTGCACCCAGCTCAGTGGGCACCGAGCCCCACCAGTGCCTCTCGGAGACTTGGTGGCTCCAAACCTCCATACACCAGGAGTAAGTGCAGGACTCCTCAGCACCCACTGGGCACCCACCAGGCTCCTGAGGCACAGAGGGGCAAGAGGGCACCTGGACAGGGGTGGCCAGCGTGGGACAGTCCCTGCCAGCCCCACCCATACCTTGACGAACTGCACGTCGCAGAGGATGTGCACGGAGTAGTCGGGCGTGTAGATGTTGTTGCTGCTGCTGTGGAGCTGCGTGCTGCTGCCTCCATAGTCCTCCCGGTTGGGGGACTCAGAGCGGTTGAGGCCACTGCAGCGTGACGGTGACCTGTTCACTGCAGGAGGGGACAGCAGAGAGGCAAACACTCACTCTGGCTCGTGGTGTTGCTTGGGTTCCCAGTGCCAGTGCAGGGCCAAGGTGGACCAGTCACCTCCGGCGGCTGTTCCCAAGGACACGGGGCTGGCAGGAGCCCTGAGGGGGACCTGCAGCCCAAATTCCTCAGTGCACGCTGGTGTGCAGACTGTGCCATGTCAGCCCCACACAAACTGAAGGGACTGGGCAGGACTCTGAGCTGGTGCCAGCAGCAAAGGTCAGGGCAGCTGCTGCCTGTCACTGACGGCTCTCCTGTTAATGCTGGCCTTCTGTACTGCCTTTGGCACAACTTCTCCTGGTTGCAGCATGCAGCCTGTGAGTATTTGCTTAACCTGCCTCAAGGGCATGCTCCTGTTCACCCCGACTATGACAGATCAGGAGGAGAGGCTGCCATGGCAAGCTGGCCTGTCACTCACCTTGACTGATGGCCTCTGACATGCAGTGTGGCCTCTGATACACAGCATGATGGATTTTGTCTAGTCAGTGATTTAGTAAGGAACAAAGGCAGTTTGTTCCTTGCATAGGTGACATTGTGCTGACTTTGCTCTGCTGCTGAAATGCCTTTTTATTACCCGGATAACCAGAAAGCACGGGGGCAGGGCAGCAGGCATGCAGGGCTGCAGGTCACTGTCACCAAAAGCAGCAAGCCAAAGCCCCAAGTGCTAAGTGCAGGAAATTACAGTAAGTGCACACCAAAGAAAGCCCAAGCTGCCCATGGCTCCCCCTTGTCACCATCCCATTCTTCCAGGGATTTGCATTGTACCAGGGAGACTGTGGCAGGATGGCTGTCTGCCAGCAACCAGTGAGGGGCTGCCTGGGGTGCCGTGGGTACTGCCCAGCATGCATGGTGGACAGGGTGCTGGAAAGAGCCTGTCACATGCAGAAGTCCCTGGCCAAAGCCATGCCCTGTTACCTGGAGAACCAGCCAGGGAGTCCCCTCTGCTGAAGGCGAAAGTACGGGACACTGAGACAGGCACTGCAGAGAGAGGGAGGGAGAACGAAGCAGGGGGCCCAGGGGAAAGGTGAGGGATGGAGGTGAGGGTGGAATACAGACCAAGAGGAAGAATAAGAAAAAGAATCATGTGCAAGCAGTCCTGGGCTGAGCTCCCACTACTATCTCCAGCATCCCTTCCCACCCCTTTTACACCCTCCTGCTTGTGCTCTGGGGAGGTGGTCATCAGTCCCTGGGACAGGACCACCTGCAGGAACACAGACTTGAAAGTTGTAAATCAGCAGGTTGTTCTGTGATGAGGTAAGGGGAGGTGAGGCTGGCAGGGGGGATCTGCTCCTGCCAGGCCTGTCTGCAGAGCCACACAATTCCCTAGAGCCCTGCCATGGGTAGAAAGCAGCTTTCCCCATGGGTTAAGTGCTGGCACTTGCCTCTAGCCCTTTACCAGCCATTGTCAGGATAGGGGACTTTGTGGTCAGCTTATGTCATCTGGGAAATAGATGGAAGCTAAATTATTGCACTTGGCATCTGGGATGCGTCTGTGTGTGCAGGCACATGGCAGAGAAGGAATATGCTCTGCAAAAGTCACTGCCCCAGCCCCACAGATGCAGGCAAGGACTGACAGAAACTCTTCAGGGTGATGCAAAGCAAAGGGATTCATGTCAGGCTGCCTGCAGTTCCTTGTAAGGTCCTTGGTCTCAACAGCCTTTGGGTGATGCTGAGAAGAGCTACTCACAGGGGGCTGATCCTTGCAGGAGCTGCAAGAAGTCAGGACTCTGCATCTGGGGCTGCCTGACCCATTGCCACAGAGAAGGTAAATCATAGACACTCACTTTCCATGTTTTATTGCCATGGGTTACAGTAGCAGTGACAATTTCTGGGGCAGGTCATTCCCCTCCAGTGATTGCTGCCCTCCACAGTGTTCCTGGGCCATGCCACAGGGGATGGGGGAGCACAGAGAGAACACACAGGGTGAGTGATGCACTCCTAAACACTTGTCAGTCTCTGCTCTCACCTTCCATTGCTCACCTTGGAAGTAGTGGGAGATGTGAGCCTGCTGGCTGCCAGCCCCTTCCTCCAGCCATTGCCATGATTCCCCCAGCTGCCAGCCCTCCTGCCCGAGGTGTCCTGCCCCACCTCCAGCCACTGTGCCTGCAGCACAATTGCAACTCTCTAGGAACTATCTGCTGCCTATGTGAATAATGTTTTAAAATTGCTTCAAATGTAAAACCCCCAGGAAATTTGTCCTGCAGTCCCCTTTTCTAATCTCCCTGCTGCTCCTCCAGGAATTCCTGTTCTGTGTCCTCCCCTGAATCACAACCTTCTGCAAATAAAAAAGACACCAGCATGAAGCACTTCCCAGAATGACCTTGTCCTGATGGGAGCAAAGGATGAGTTGATAACCACTAGCACTGACTTTGTGCTCCCACTGCCTGACCCTCCCACAGGGTCACCACACAGCACCAATGCCAAAGATCAGACAGAGATAAAAGAGTTGCATAACAACAGTTAATTAATAACAAATTGTTAAATGCTCTAGGATGATGTCTGAATTCTCAGCTGTGATACTCTGCTCATACTCTTTTCTTCTGGGCTTTCCTTCATGGAGAATAGAGGGGGATGCCAGCCTCCACCCCAAGGGAGAGGCCTGTCACCTCTGCCTCCTAGCCTGCTTCCTTTCTGGCCAGAGGTGTGACACAGGTCTGCCCCACTGCAGGCAGGAATGGCTGCATGGCAGAGGACACCCCTGACAGTGTCATGTGTGAGCACTGGGAGCACTGGGAGCAGAGGAGCCCTGAGCAGCAGTCCCGGCAGGCAGCACTGCAGACATGCATGGCTGTTCTGACACAGCTCCCACTTCAGCTTCTGCCCTGCCTGGCCCAAGGCCTGTGGGCTGCACTCACTGCTGGAGCCCCAGGGGCCTGTGAGGGCTGTCACCTAGGATACAGGACATTGTGCCATCCAGCAACACCCTGAGAGAAATTTGCCACGTCATTGATTTCCTCTGTCCAAACCAACTGCACTGTGGACACAGGGCAAAGCAGGAATGTGCACTGAGGGGTTAATCCATCAGTCCACGAGCCAGCCTTTTGCACAGAGGCAGAACAAGAGGCAGGAAATGGGTGAGCCCTAGAGATGCAGAAAGATTGGGACCCACTGGAGTGAGCCACCTGCCCCAAACATTCCCCCTATTTTCTTGATGACATTCCTCTTTACACCTCCCTAAAGACTGAATTTAGTAGGTCCCTGTTTTGATTAGGCAGGTAGAGCATCTCAGCTTACCCATCATCATGCAGATCTGACTGCAATATCTGGGGTTTGGATGAAGGATGTGATGGACTGGGATTGGGCACCACCTCATCCTGCTTCTGAGCCACATGGGAATAAACATTTGCAGGGGTTATAGCAAAGAAGGGGGTACCTGTCAGTCCTCCCCTAACTGGAGTTCTCTCTTAACTCCTGCAAGCAGGGAATCTGCTTCTTAACCCATCAGCTCTGCAGACAGGGAATTTATTGGCATTCTGCCTGCAGGGAATTTAGTGGCACTGGGGTATCTGCTCAGCTAATTTCCCATCACATGCTCACAGGTAAATCAACCCATCTCTGCAATTCCCAAGCAGCCCATTGTAGGGCCTATGTTCAGGTTGTGCCCTGAGCCGCAGGAAGGCAAATGGGTCTAGAGGTGTTATGCTGAGACCTAGAATGAGCATAACACCCACCTGTGGGCGTGCCCCTTGCAGCACCAGCCATGCTGGGACCCATCAGCAAAGACCCAGCAGACAGTATAAATTTCAAAAGGACATCAAAGTGACTTCAAAGGGACCTCTGAGTCACTCTCTGGGGACTTTGCTGCATCAGCCCCTCAGCATGTTGTTCCTCTGGCTACCTCAGCACAGAGTCAGAGCTGTTTTGCATGGGGAGAAAAGCCACGCTCCTCCAGCCAGCTAGTGCTGCAGAGAGGTTTTAGGGCCTCAGCCTGGCCCAAAATACTTACGTAGGAAGGAGGATCCTGCCAGGCTTCCCATTTTTCGCACATCGTTTTCTGAAACAACAGTTGGAGGTGTGGGAATAGCAGAGGAAGGGCTCCTGCTTGCCCCATGCCCCAAAGCAGAGCCACCCCCCGCCATGGCCCCTTCTCCTGGCACCAGCTGGCTTAGCCTCCATGGATGCTGCTTAAGCAAAGGCAGGGCCAGAGGGAGCCCACAGAGGCCTCACCTGAGGAGACAACAGCCATGATGGCAGGGACACCATAGTAGGTGAACGCCCCATTCTCAAACCGCAGTCCTTCCTTGCCAACCTCCACCTGCACTTTCCCCTGGAAGGAGGAGGAAAACCCTCTCAGACAGGCACCCCATGCTCCTGACCCACCCAGGGCTGCAGGGATCCCTGCCATCCCCTACACGAGGATGGGCATCTTTGCTGACAGAAGCAGCCTAGAAGAAGGTGGCAAGGAGAAAACAGGGCCAAGCCCTGCCCCCTGTGCTGGCTGCTGCCCCAGGCACCTGCAGGATGAGGACAAAGTAGTCGACAGGGCGGTTGCGCTGGTAGAGGTAGTGCTCCGCTGCCTTCTTGTTCTTTCGGTCGTACTTGAGCTCCTGGATGACGTTGGGGTGCTTCAGGAGCCGCAGCAGGATCTTCTCGGAGAGGTAGGGGGACTTGAAAGGCTCCACTTCTAGAGGGGAGGCAACACACATGTGCTATGCTCAGCAGGTCTGGGAGTGCTGGGAAGCCCTCATCCTCTGAGCTGCACAGCCTGGCTCCTGCAGCCCAAGCACCCGCTGCCAAGAGGGGAGCCAAATGCAGACACACACTGGTAGGGCAGTGCAATGTCCATGTTGTAGGTCCAGGCAGGGGGAAATTGCTCAGTGAGGGGGAGCCCAACCCAGGAATGGCTTAGGGATGCCCTGTGGGGCTGGTGCTGCAGGGCTTGCACAAGGGCAGGTGTACCTGTTGCCATGAACCGATGGGTAGCCAGGAGGAGCTGCGGGGAGATCTTCACCTTCATCTCACTCTCTGAGAGCCTGAAGATGGAGAAATCCTGGGGCTTGCGTCCCCGGTGGGGAACCCGCTCCTTCTTCCGATTGTCAGCTGCAGGCAGAGCAGAGCTGTCACACACCTGCAGCGGCTTTGTGGCTGCTGCAGCTGCAGGGCCCCATGTCACATGCACACGTATGGACAGGCATGCCTTGCTGCACCCTGTGGAGCAGCAGATGGAGCAGTGGAGTGCATAAAACCCTCTGTACATCCAGCCTTGGGAGCAGCTCCTGGGACAGGGAGGGGGAGAGTGAAACACATTATTCCTCAGGAACAAGCCCCAAGTTATCCTGGCTGGATGCATCACCCAGAGTTGCAAATGAGCTTGGGAACCACCCTTTTCATGCCCAACATAGATGTTCCTAGTTCAGGCCCTGCCCAGCCACCCACTGCTATGCTGGTGCTTCTCTCTTGAGCATTCAAGATTCCCTGACACCTGACCACCACTTCTCCATCATTATTGTCTTTGCCATCATGACAGCAAATTACTCTGGGGAAGGACCACAACTTGCTCTGGCCTGTTTCCTACCCACATGTCTGTCTGTCTGTGCAGGCTCCCACCCTGGCTCCTGCAACCGCAGTAGCTGCTCTGGGACACTAACTGTACAGATCCGTCTCATCCAGGATCTCGGACTTGATGATCTCCTCAATGACATCTTCCAGGGTGACAATGCCCATCACCTCGTAGAACGGGTCTCCTTCCCCTTCATTGTTCACCCTCTGCACGATGGCCAGGTGGGACTTTCCTGCAGGGGAAAAGCAGAGTGGCAGTGAGACACCCGGCCCGTGATCCTGAGGGGGTGGTGAGCAGGCAGGTGGGCAGGGTCTGGTGGGAGGCACAGATCACAGCAGACACTGTCACCCAAACCCACTCCACCTGTGCTAGCCTAAGGAAAAGGGCTGGACACGCAGCCCAGCCTAACAGAGCAGCTGCTGTCCAGACTGATTTGTAGATGTAGGCTCTTCTCTGGGGCCACCTTCTCTCTTTACCCAGGCTGTGAGTCACTCTGTTCAGCTCTTTGAAAGCCTCCTGTGCAGGAATGAATTGTACATTATACCAGCTCTTTCTTACCCTCAGCTTCATTGGCATGAAACAACTCTTAACAGAGCAATGAGAAAGTTCTCCAACATAGAAATGTGAATGTGTCCTTGGCTCTACTGATTTCCCATATCCTCCTGGTGCTTTCTTATTCTGTTGCTAATTATCTTTCCTATTAAATTGCCAGGAACAGCTCCCCCTCGTCTCTCTATCCATCACTGTCTCGACCAATCCTAAGGCTTTTTTTAAAATACGGGCCAAGCATCCCTCTCCTTGAAACAGCAGCTGGTTTTTATGCAGAAACACGTATGTTTGTTTGCAGCTTTCAGCCCAGCTCCTGCAGAATTCTTGGGTGAACCATCTGGATGCAGACACTGAACTCTTTTCAACCCATCAGTTTGCACCTGAAATCCTTCTCCAAGCCCTGCCCTTGATAGCATCTTCTCTATGTTACCTTAAACAAGCAGAGTGAGACCAGGACCTTCAGCTGCAATGATGTTGACTCCTGCTTGGATGTTCCAGTGTTCCTGGATCACAGTTTCAGCTTCCTCACTTGTCCCTTGTAAGCTGGCAGCTCTGCTGACACATTCTCAAGTTTCTTGGTTTTGGCATACTTGAAACATTTCTATTTGTTTTTGCATGTCCAGCTCTCTGTAAGCTGTTTTGACTTTTTCAATGTCTCCCTTCCTTTACTGGCTGCTCTGATTTATGGTCCTGCTCAGCATCTCGACCAGAACCCAACTTCCAAGCCACAAACAACTTCTGGGTTTCTAGCCCCAGTGTATTCTTGGACCTGCCAATGAACAGCACTGGGTTTCTTACTGTCCATGTGGCTCCCACATTGCTCAGCAGTGCACACAGATTCTGAACCTCTCATTGGCACCACAGCCAAAAACTCCTGCTCCCTGTGTTTGCTCTGCATCCCTGGGGTCTCCTGTTGCAATGTCTGCAGAAACCCAAAAGTACTGCAGCAACCTCTGCTAACTCCTTATTTTACCCATGGGCTCGGAGCTGAGCTCCTTGAGCAGCAAGGATCACCCAAAACAGGGGCAGGTCCCCTCTGCTATGCAGCCGCCTTTGTATCCACTTCTCCCATAAACCCATTCCAACAAGCTCTCTTGCTGCTCCCGACACAGGATGTGTCAGGATTCGTGCACAAAGATGTGGTAGGGTGGGCTCCTGCCTGGTGCACAGCTCCTTCCTTACCCGCAGTGCCTCCTGGCTTGTTCCTGCAGAGGTGCAGGGACAGGCACACCCAGAGCAGCCTGGCAGTGCCACAAACGCCTCTTGCTGGGGACCATGTGACCTTCAAATAACCCTGCCCTGGATCCGGGACCAGCAGACGGCATTTCTCAGCTGAAGATCAGCAATATACATTTCTTACAGGAAATCTTGGGCATTTTCCACAGAATAAATTCCCTCCTCCTCATACCAAGCTTTTATTGCAAGATTTCAGAGAGCAGCTCACTGCCTCCCACGCCTACAGATTTAGAAATGAGAACAGAACATTGCAGCAAGTAGCACTAAGATGCACTTTAAAAAAACAAATCAATAGCCCTGGAGCACTGAAAATTCAGCATGCCCTTTGGACTGGGATATTTCACTCCCTTCATAGATAGGTTTGTGCATCTTTTCTGTTTAGTGGGTAATAAGGAACATGGAACTTAAAAAGAGAAAAGCAGAGGAGTTGGCTGCAAGATAGCACCAACAGCTACGTTTCATCTTAGTGAAGTCCAGCTTTCGAAAATGTCTCCTTTGCCAAACTCTGCTCCCAAACACTGGGGCCATCTGGTCTCCTACAAGTCCTCGGGTGAGTGAGGAGAGGGAAAAAGTTATTTCTTTTGGCTGAGAGCTTGTTGTTAATGACATTTACATACAACTCAAAACCACCAAGCCCTTACAAAAAGCTTAGGTGCTACTTAAAGGCAATCAGAGAGTGATGGAGGCAATTCTTTTTTTGGCCAAACACCTACAGCGACACAGGAATTTACACTAGAAATGTGATTCGAGCTCCATGTTCACGTAACTGCAAATGAGATTATTTAGAAATAACCCAGCACTATTAGCCTGGAAGGAGACCCATGGTTTCACTGCGCTGGGGCAGAGCCAGTAGGGCTGTTAGAGCACTCCAGAGTTCTTTATTTTCACAGAAAATAAACACTTTATTCACACTCCAAACCACAGGTTCATGTTTCCAGGCTAAAAGCCACGTTAAAAATGGAGCAGGTACCCAACAATGGAAACTTGTTGCAGTTCAGTGTGGTTGCTGCTGCCCATACCGAGAGAGCTGATCCCAGCCCACGCCTGGCCAGCTGGTATCCATGTCACAAAAAGCCCTGAATGCCAGCCAGTGCCAGTCCCAGTCCTGTGAGTGCTGCTCGCAGCTGCTCCCCTCTGGGAAAGGGCTGACATGCTCCAATTTCCCACCTGAGGGACATGAAATCATTTGCAAAGTTGTGCCCCACCCCCTTGACCAGACAGGGTCCTATATCTCCCATCAGCTTTTTAACAGACCCTATAAATTCTGCTGGGGGGTTTGCAGGTGTCTTGGCTGTATGGTCATGGCTTGTTCCCTCCTGGGCAATACTGCCACGCTCAGCTGTATCCCTGTGCCCAGCCCTGGGAGCTGCTACACTTGCACAGGAGGAAAAGCAGTGGCCTTTAGAGCACGTACAAGGGCAGAACCTGGGCAATGAGATGGAAGCAATGTCTGAGGGAGGGTGGCATAGGGATAGTCCTGGGGATGCCTCTGCAGCCATTATCCAGCAGGTCAGCCTCAGTGTGAGCACAACAGAGGGAAGTAAATCATTTAAACAAACCCCCAAACCCGATCTAAAACAGCTTTAAGATCTGTAAAGCTGATTCCAAAAACCATGCTATTGTAACCACTGCTTGATAGCTCAAATGAGATGAATTATAAGGGTGAGCTGCTTCCCCACTAGCAAGCTGTCACATATGAACTTTACAGGGCTATCACTGATGCGGGAAAGCACAGTGAAGCACTTGAGAATCAAAGCCTTGGTTTGGCAAATGCTAGAACAAATGGGCAATTAACTTTCCTTGTGTGAGCAGCTCTGCCGGCCTCCGCAGGGCTGCTCTGGCACAGGAAGTCTATAGGTGATTAAGTGTCTGCTCAGCATGGGATACAACTGCACTAAATTCTTTATGAGTTACATGAAATCTGCTCTTTTCAAACAACAGCTTAAGTGGAAAGTTAATGCCTCAAAATGCTAAATTACAGAGCTAATATAAACAGCTGAGAGCTTCCAGATGGAGCAAGCATCTGAACAGATATCCAAAGCTTTTATGCCCATTTTTTAGAAGACTTGTTTTTCATAGGCACCTAAATGACCTTGGGCTCATAGATTCACCTCAAAGCATCTTCCCCAATGAGGGAATGGGGTCTGAACACATGGAAATGCCTTGAATCCTGGGAAGGAAAGTGCTGTTGGGTTCAAATATAGCCCAGACTACTTCTTTATCATTTTTCTGTATAGGTACCCGGCCAGAGGAATGTTAAAGATGCTTTAGCCTTTTCTCTTTAGCCACAGGATGAACATCCTGAGCATGAAATTAATTTTCATAAATTTTACGGTAAGATCTGAAGCTGCTATTAGGAGATCAAAGGTACAGGCACAGATTTGTGCTACAAAATGGAAAAAAAAAATCTTAAATAAGAAACAACCTGAACCCTCCTAAACAGGGTGAAATGATGTAACTGAAATCTATTTTCTGTGTGCTTTTCTTCAGAGCTCTTCACAGGGGCTGCCAGCATCTCTGTGCTCTCTTGCTGACCTGCATCTAAAGAAAGTGGGGAACCTCATTTGAACACCTTGAACTACAAATGTGTGTGAGTGTGTTACCATGACTCTGCACCATGGGTGAAAGCACACATTGTGTCCAGAGGAAAAGCACATCTAAGCAGAGGGGAAATAACCAAGAGGGATGCAGGGTCACCCAGCTCTACAGGAGTAAGAGCTATGTAAAGGAAAAACTGTAAATCTTAACCTAACCCAGACCTTTCTCAAAGACAAAAACTTCACCTGCTTACATCTGTCTGCAGAATCTCATACTCTCTTTTTGTGCTTTTCTTAATCATAAGGAAAACTGTAAAAAAGATGGAATATTTGGAGTAGCCAATCTATTACCATTGCACACCAGGAGGATAAGGAGAAGATTAGCGGGGACATGGGACCTCATGTTCATCTGTTGTGCTACAGAATTCTGACTTCCTGGGTACCCAGCAGCTCAGCATGAAGGAGCCTTTGACAGCTGTGAAGAGGGAAGTGGGTGGCAGGGTGCCCTCTCCCCCCCTCTTGGAGGACTTGGCTCCCTTCTTGCTTTGCAGAATGCCTGCCCAGAGCAGGCCTGATCCTGGGATTATTGGGGTGGGGTAGAGCAGTCCAGGGTTTACCCTGTTAGATTTGGCACAATTTAGCAGGAAAAGCACAGAAATGTTTCAGGCAGAATTGAAGCATGGGACACTGAGAACATTTTTTGTCTATCAGGAATTGACTTGCCCTCAGCCTGGCAATCATTCCAGGGGACATGTAGGTGATAGTTCCTGGGTAAAAGTGGCTCCTTAACCTACACAACTTCCTTGGGAGGTCATTGCTTCAGCTCATCAAGATGCCCAGCAGAGTGACTACAACCCTTGCAGAAATCTCTTGAAGGCTGAGTTAAATTTGAAGCAAATTTTAACTGTGTACTTACAATGCCTGTGGGATCAGAAAGATGGTACAAGAAGCATCTGAAATGGTATTGACCCCAATTCCTGGCAAATGTAAGCACCTTCTCCAGCTACATTCAATTTGCAGAAGTCTAATAGAGGCTGTGGAGCATTTTGAAATGTAAAGACAGACCCTAGGGCAGAGCTGTCCTCCATAGGACAGGCTGTTTTCCCTGCTAAGCCTGAAAGTTTGGGGTTTGGAGAATTTATTTTTAGTAACTCTTAAAAGATGCCAAGCCACAGAAGCCTAATTTGAGTTCCAGCTCAGCCTCTGCCCTGCTGCAGGAAAATGAACATTAAGAACAAATTTCTACTGTTCCTCTGACAGAGGAAAGTTACTTGCTGAAAGGTGCCAGTGCTATATATGGACCCCTCCAGGAAATCGATCAACAAAACCCATAAACAACTTGAGGAAGGGACAAGACTATGGCTTCCCAGAGGCACCACAAAACAAGGAAGGGGACCTCACAGAAGGGGCTCCCATGAGGAGTTATATCACTGGACTGGAGCTGCAACATGCATTGCTTGGTTATCTTCAAGAAAGCAGGAGAAACAGATTGTATCACCCACAACATTTCACACTGAATTAATGCATAACCCTTCCTCATAGCTCCACATGCCCTAGGTAAAGTTTATCCTACAGAAAGCTCATCTGCCTCCCGACATAGCTTTAGCTTGTTAAATATGGTGCAATTTTTTTTTTTGGTGTATTAGATATTTTCTCCTGGGGGCCCAGAATAAAGACAGGTACTCCAAGGTGTACCAGTACAAATCATCAAGAGATTGTCTCCCATGTTTTTTCACTCCTTCACTATTTTCATCTTCTTTCACCAGGCTGCAGATGGTAAAATTACTGTACTGGTATGTATTTTCTTATTTCTAGAGAAGAGGGGACACATTTTGTGTAGCGTCCTCCACTTGGCACTTCTCAGTTAATGCTGCACAATGTATGCCTTCTATAAAAAACAGTGCCTAGTTTCCCTGAAAAGATGGCAAATTGGGTTTCCAGCCTTCATTATTTCTGAGTTCTTTTTGCTGAGTTTAGCTGTGAAGATGAAGTCAAAACCATAATGCAGCACAAGTATTTCCTTGCTGAACCTGTCTCATGCTGTTGTTTTTCTATATGGTTCTTGCAGCTGCCTTCCTCATTGGGCTGTGGGTTGAAGTCTACACTATTCTCTTGCAGGCAAGACCACCCCTCTGGGGCTGCTCAGAGCCTTCTCTGGGTTCTCCTAGTCCCCACTGGGACTCCCAATTTAACCACCCCTGCTGGAATCAGTACTGAGAGAGAAATCAAACAATGGCTGCAGCAGCAGGGCTGTGAAAAGGCAGAGGTGACGAGTTTGTCCAGTTCTGTGATGGAGCAGGGGCCAAGTTTTGTAACCAGGAGCTCACAGCTGCTCTTGGACACCATAACCACACTGAGCCGGTGGCTCCCTTGGTCCTACTGAGTGTATTTCATACAATTAATGAAATTTAACTATTTCATACAATTTAAATGTTAAATTAAATGGAAAGGTGATGCTATAGGTCTGTGCAAAGTAATCCCTTCCACACAAGGTCCTGTTGGGGGCGAGGCAGTTTGTGACACATCTGTGGATTAAAATCAAGGTAAACACCAATGCATCTTAATGGAACTGCACTCAAACGAGGTTAGTGTGAGGATACCTAGAAACAAATGAAGGAAAGCTTCCCCTCAAACCCTGCTATAGAAGACCAAAGAGGAAAAAAAGGCTGATTATCTTCACAGCTGGGACACAACAGCAAGAGAAAAGAAATGCCTCAGGTAAACAAGGATAATAGTGAGATATCGTGAGTAGGAGACAGAAAATGAAAGTGCTGTCAGAGGTGTGAGCAAGAGTCCCAAAGTGCTGTATTTAATAATCCTTTGACATTTTCAGTATGAAAGAACAAATGTTTGTGTACTGTGGCAAGGAACTCTGGCAGTGAAATTGTGTTACTTATACATTATGCAAAAAAATGACATTATGGGTATAGTGTATGTGGCAGAACATTAATCATTAGTGAAACAGATCAGAAGTACACATTGTTAACCAGGAAAGAAGGATATAAACTGTTATAGGTATTTTGTATAAATATTATAATAACAAAAAGAAATAAAAGACACAAAATTGTTTCAGTTAATCATGAGAAAAAGACAGAAAAACCAGCTTTCTAAAGGTTTGTGAGGGACATAAGGACCTGGAGGTGACTATTAATGCCCATCCTTACCAGAGACTTTAATTTCCTAGAAAGAGGCTGGGCTTTATCAGTGTGAGCATTTGCTGTCCTGCAGGCACCTTGGATGTGTGAAATGATGAATGCCTTCATTAAACACTTGCTGAGGCAACAAGCAATCAGCCTACTTTCTAATTAGTGAAGGTGTCTCAGAAGACCTGGCCATGGAAAGCAACCTTGATTGGATCAAACAAGATACCTCACCATAATTCAAACGGACACAGAAAAGGAGACAGTGATAAAGATTCTTAATTACAAATGGGAAATCTTTATTTTAGAAATTAAATAGTCAAGTGAGCAGGGCTGACGCAGCAGTGGATGGGGCTGAAGGCAGCTGGGAGATAACATCTGTCACAGTGTGGAAGCCAGCACGAGAACCTGTATTTGGAACTGGAAAAATAGAGTTTAGGAGGGTTCAGGGCTGGGCTGGGGGGTAACTATTTGCAAACTCCGGGTGCTGAATGCCTATAAATAGAAGAAAGATGAATCAGAAGAAAACATCAATTCTTGGGAAGAAGAACATTTGGGGGAAGAGCTGGAATTGCTAAACACTATACAGATTTAGATACGAAGACCAAAAACAAGGCTTTTCAGCCATGTAGTTTAGCAAAGACAAGAAGTGAGGTGGGAACACTAAAGGGGTTTAGGAAGAGCTCTAAATCAGGGCTGTAGCAAAACACCCCAGAAGGGCACAATAGCAGACAGATATAAAGGAGGAAGAACCTGAAGTGATATGCCAAGAGTTTAATGGAGCAAAGTTAAAGAAGGAAGGATAATCTTCATCTGAGATGAAGACCAGCATATGAAAGTGTAGGGCAGGTAGCAAGGTTTGTTTCCATACCCATGAGCTCAGGGAGCAGCACACACCAAATGGCTCTGTTTAAGGAGGGCAAAGAGGAGAGAAAGCAAAGGGCAGGGAACTAAGCAACGACAAGTCCATTTTTATAGGTCTATTGACTCACAGGGCACCAGGCTGTAGAAGAAATTTGGAAGGGGAAGTGTATCAAAGTAAATCAGATAAATTGTAGGGAACCCTGAGCAGGGGAGAGGATGTCAAAATCATCTGACATCTCTAGACAAGAGAAAGGTAGAAGAGACCTCATGTGAACTTCAGTGCTATTGCAGGAAAACACAGGAAGGAACTGCAAAGCAGAACATTAGGAATTAGGAAGACAAGAGACAACCGTCATGGGGGGGAAGGGGGCATGCACAGACTACTGCAGCTCGCCAAGGTTGAACCCAGAGAACAATCTCAGTGCTTTTGCTAAGTCTTGTATAAAAAACAGGAATCTCCTGATTTTCTCCAGTCCTGCTGAGGGGCAGAGAGGCAGGTGGTGGCACACAGAAATCCTCTACCTGTGATCCTGAGTGGCAGTGGGAACACGGCCGAACATCTCTGGAGAAGATGCTGACCTGCATGTATCTGATGAGCACATTCCTGGCACACTGAGCAATGTCCCATCCTCTCCTCCTCCCACCTCTAAAAACGAGCAGGAGATGACTCACAGAGAGGTTTTCTCTGTATCTGGAGTGGACCAGGTTGGCCTTTCTCACATGATCAGCTCTGCCTGCGGCAGAGCAGCGCCAGGCAGCCCAGGAGCCGAGCGCTGCCCTCATGCATTACATAATGCAGCATGTCACTGCTGCAGCCATTGCTTAGACTCACCACAGTGTGACGTAGTGAGGAACACGAGGCAAAACACAATTCCCAGTGGGAGGAAAAAACACATGCTGTGCGTATTCTCAAGGTATGGTTAATGAAATACAGCTCTCAGCATCTCTCGGGCTGCTGGCAGCTGCTGCATTATGAATGCTGTCACAGCTGCAAAAAAAGTACAGCTCTTTCTAAGGAGATTTCTAAAGATTTCTTAGTCTTTTCTTCTTTCTTTAAACAGCTTGCATAGAAACACTTCATAGACCTCCTTCTCACTGCTAAGTTGAAAATGTGAAAGCTAAGTAATGAGAAGTGATTTCCTGTCACAAACTCCTTCGCACAGAACAGAGCAGAGAATGCTGTCTGGGCAAGGCAGGTACCATGCCCATGCTGCCAGGCCACTGCAGACACATCAGCCCCTGGAGGACAGGCTCACCTGCTGAGCCAGCAACCCGTGAGGCCAAAGGCTCTTAAAGTCTTCATAATATCACAGGTATATCAAGGACTGATGGCCCTCAATCCACCAGGGGATGTTCCACCGGGTGACACCAGGGTCATGGACACAGCAGCACATGCAGGGACCAACTCCCCCCAGTATCCCTGGTACCTGCCACATCCTGCCAGGAGGCCATGCTGCCGGCCTGGAAATCATTGGGGATGCAGAGGGGTGCAGGGGAAGCCTGGGGGGTGGGGAGGGTGGCCCGGCGACCTCACCCTTCTTGAACTCCTCAAGCAGCGTGTCGAGGCGCGTGTCATTGAAGACGCAGTGGAGCGGACGGCGGTAGAAGCGGGTGACAGTCTGCAGGGGAGTGCAGTCATCAGGGTCGACAAAGGCCAGGTCTTTGACAAAGAGCAGGTCGACAATGTTGTCGCGCCGGTCACCCTCATAGACTGGGATGCGGGTGTAGCCCGATCGGAGGATCTCAGAGACGGTGGCGAAGTCCAGCACAGCATCGGCCCGGAGCATGAAGCAGTCGGCCAGCGGTGTCAGCACATCCTCCACCACCTTGGTGCGTAGCTCCAGGGCGCCCTGCACCATGGCCAGCTCCTCCCGCACCAGGTCGCCGTGGGGGCCAGC
Source organism: Aegithalos caudatus (assembly GCA_013389925.1). NCBI lineage: Eukaryota > Metazoa > Chordata > Aves > Passeriformes > Aegithalidae > Aegithalos > Aegithalos caudatus. The sequence goes on from WEIU01022417.1 coordinate 47,834, forward strand.
GGCGCGCAGCGTCTCCAGCAGCCGCTCCCGCGTAGAGAAGACGCTGAGCTCCTGCCGCAGCGCCCAGTCCAGCAACCGGCTGAGCGGGTAGCAGAGGGGGAAGGCGGCCAGCATCAGCAGCCTGGTGAGGCAGAGCGTGCGAGAGGCGATGGCCAGCCCGTGCCGCGAGCACACCGAGTAGGGCAGCACCTCGCCGCCCAGGAAGACGGCGGCGGTGCACAGCAGCACCGGCAGCCAGGGCGCTCCCCGTGGCCCGCCGGCCGC
>WEIU01022417.1:61347-166607 GCA_013389925.1 Aegithalos caudatus
GGAGCCCCGGGACGCCTGTGCACGCCCCGTCCCGCGCTGCTCCCGCGGCTCCCGGGAGCCTTTCCCCACGGACCTCGCCTCTGTGCGCGTTTCTGTGCCCGCCGCAGTCCCTGGGGCTCCCCGCTGCCCCTCCGGGATTGGTGGCGGTCGGTCCCCGCGTGTCGGTGCCCGGTCGGGGCTGCTCCCCCGCCGAACGGCTCGGCCATCCCAGTTCTTTCCAAAGTCACCGCCCGGCCCCTGCCTTTCCGCTGCTCCCCTCTTCGCCGTCTGCCCTTCTCCCCATCGGACCTCAGTACACAAAAGGCTTTCACCTTCCGCGGCCCGTAATTCGCACAAAGGAACTGTGTGGAAAAGTTAGGGCCATATCTCCGTCCTAAGGCATTTCTTTTAAGAAGCAGAATACCATGTCCACATGCAGGAATTTACTGATTTTTCTCTCTTGCTTAGTTTGTTTCTTTTTTTAAAGAAACAAGTTATTTTCTTTTCTTACTCAACGACTAACAAAAATTAGCATAAGATTTTTCCATAAGTAATTTTGAAGCCCAATTAATGCCAGACAGATCCCACTGGGCAGGTCTGTGGAACAGAGGAAATTTTGCAGAGATCTAGTCAGCAGCAGTCCTGAATGGAAAAAGCAGATGCATTTGCCAGTTTTCTGATGGCTCTCACTCCCGCTGTTTCCCTACATAACATCTGAGCTCTCTGAGATGAATGTCCTTCTATTCCCACACACAGGCAGGTGGGTAAATTTTTGTGCTCTGTCTTTAACTTGGTCTCCTAGCTGGGGCAATCCCGATGTTATTCCTTGTTGTTCTTCTTGTAACAAATCTCAGTCAAAGGGATTGTTGTAGGCTTTGCCTGCTGAGATGCACCTCAGGAAGAAATGCTGACCAAACTTGCCACAGACACCTTGTACAGTAGAAATTAAGTGTCGTGCATAAAACTGTGGATGGGACTCATACAAAACATTCGTAAGAATAAATTTTCCCACCTTCCATATTTCAACAACTCACAGGAGGGAACTTACACTTCCTTATTATATGTCTTCACAACAGCTTTCATGTTAAGGAATGACTGAAATATTTTGGCTTTTTTTTCAGTTTTCCTCATGGCAATAAAATTGAAATGTAGCAGCCTTCAAAATGAAGCTTTTCATAGAAGTTGTAACCACAGGTCTTAACTTTTCATCACTTAAATATGGAACAGGACCATTGTGAATGTGGGTGAAGGAAAGGGAAGACACATGTGGTGTGTATCAAGCATTGGTGTAAATCAGAAAGGTGTGGTAAAAGGGATTTCCTGCCTGGAAGCAAAGCTCTCGTATTTGTTCGTAAGATCTGTGTGCAGACTCCAGGGTCAGGGAGTTTCACCCTATTTGGATAAGGGCTAGAGCTGCTAGTAGCTCACATCCTTTTGTGCTGAGGCTGCACTGAGTGCTTCACTAGAGGGATCCAGTTCTCCAAATAAAAATCCTGATGCCACCACAGCCCTTTGCCGTGTTGTACTGGGTATGAGCAGCCAACTTCTCCATTTGGAGCACTGGTCCCATTTGTGTTCCCTCATCTGTGGCTCACCCAGGATCTGCTTGGGATCAGGACATGCAGTTTGCTCTTGCTGCTGAGGACTTACAGCCTCAACAGACAGCACAGAAAACCCATGGCAATCAGCACCTGAGCATGGGGGAAGCCAACAAGCATCCTGCTAGGTACCTTTCCTTCTCCCCAAGCTGTCTGGGGTGGTTGGGGTTGTTTTCCACGTCCATGGGTTTTTGTATGTCCAGTACCTATTTTCTGAAATTTCGTCTAATGGCATGGGAGTGGGGAAGATGTTGGGGGGCTTGATTAGTTTAAAAAGTCAGAAAACATTTAACAGAGAAATCAGTAAATTTTAAAGTCTTATGTGGCACCTTAGTGATTTTTAGTGACGTGACAAGTGATTGTTTGGTGGTTTTCTGCTTTGAGTGTTTGTCTTTTTGCCTCTTCTGCCTGTGGGTGCACACAGACTCCAGGCCTATTCCCAGAGAGTCTGGGCGCTCTTTGCAGCCCCCACGGCTGTTCCCGTGCCTTGTGTTCCCCTGTGACCTGTGTACAGAGGGGCAGGGAAGGGCACTGCTTATGTTCCTGTAAGCTGCAGCAGCTCACAGAGTGCAGGACTGAGGTGAAGGGCACGTGTGCAAGATTGCTCAGAGAACTGCAGTTACAAGTGAGTGACTGTGAGTGGTGTTCACATCACAGGCAGCTGTGCCCCGCTGTGTGCTCACAGACCACACTGCCGGGGCCCTCTCAGGCACTCAGAGGGGAGGCAGCAGCAGCAACAGGACTGCTTTGCATCATCCTTCACGGATCCTGTGATCGTGCTTGCTAGAGTTGGGATGAATCTCCCTACAGGGATCTTCATCCTGTAAATCCCCCTCTAGCTACCCTCGTGCTCTTCAGACCAGGTATTCCTCACTGTTCCCTTTGATGTTCTTTTCTATCTCTGTGGTGCTCTGTCTTCCTATCAGACCTCCTCAGAGATTTCCCCTTACTCTTCCCCTGCACTTAAAATCGTATTTGGTTCCTTTTTAAATGGTCCCAACTGTGCACACCTCCACCTTCTGAAAACTGCTTTTACCTAAGCCTGCGTTTGGGTTTACCAACCCATTTTTTCCCACTTCTTTCTTTCATAGAGAGTGTGGGTACTCTCTGAGGGTAGTAGAAGTTGCTTTGGACTTGTATCTATAATGTACCTAGTTTTCCTGAAATAAGGCACTGCCTTTATGTTTCAGGGTAACTAATTTCTTGATCAGATTTTTCCTGAAAACACAGACCTGGAAGTATTGTGTTACCAGGGATGTATGATAGCTTTCCTTTGTATGTGTGAACAGCCTCCCCCCGGTCTGAACTAGTCATGTTTGGACAGCAAAGATATCAAAGTTGTGCGTGCTCTATGATTACTGCCTGTGATGCCCATGAAGAGGGTGCATGTGGCAATTTGTTTCAGCACTGCATATAAAATGGGCACAGCAATTTCATCACTTCCTGGCAGATTTGTCAGTACCTGACCTGACACATCATAAAAGTGGATGCCTATGATAGATGGTCTTGGAGAGCCATAGGGTGTGCAGTCCGTGTAGATGGCAGCATGGCTGTAGGTACCTCCTGGACTTTGCTAAATATTAGGTTATCTAACGTGTTGTATTAACACCCCACCTATGTCTCACACCAGGTGGCTTCCATCCTATGCAGCCCCTTCTTCAGATGGTCAGTCCTGGAGTCCACCCTATTTGTATAAGGAATTGGTCAGCCTGAGGTTTGTTAGAAACAGAAACCAGTTCAGTGTATGCCAGGCTCTGTAGTACCAGGAGGTGGGGCTGTGCCAGAGACTTTTTGACATTTTATGATCAAGAGGTGTAACATTTTTAGCCTGAGAGACTTTTCCCTCCCTTAAATGGTGTTTCTCTGTATGTGCCCTGCTGAGTTCTTTTTCCTTCCCAGCTGTGCTCAGCATTGTGTTTTGTTATGTGGAGATGTGTTTCTCTGCTGCCATAGGCACGTGTCTGATTCCAGGGCAGGTACCAAGATGTAAGGTTTCATGCTCAGTCTATGTAGTAGGCCTGCTTCTCCTTCTGTTGTTGGGTTTCCTAAGAAGTAATCTGCTCAGCCTGTCCTTTCAGCTGCCTTGCATGTGCCAGGGACCAGTTGGGTCTGAGGAATGGGACAACAAGAAACACTTGTCTCCAGGAAAACAGGCTTGAGCAGCTCCTCTTTGGAGCAAAGGCATGGGTTGTTGCTGGTATAAAACCTCTTCTGAAGCTGCGTTTGCTAAAACCTGACTTGCATGCTTTACTTGCATGCTGTCCTGGAGCTTGGTGTTGGAGTGTTATGTGTGTGTGGAGCCCTGGTCTTGTTTCAGCAAGAGATGCTGCAGGTGCTGTCTCAGTGCCTGAACCTAGAGCCCATTTTGGAAACTCCTTGCTGGTGCCCCAGTATGAGTTTGGTGGGCTAATGGGGAGCCTCCTCATCAGCAGGGTGACCCTCAAGTGTCTCTCCCCTCAAAGCCACTGAGCCAGCTTTGGACAACCTGTGGTGGCATAGAAATTGCTGTAGTTTCCCTTTGTGGAATGAAATGTGTCCCTCTGTGCAAATGTGCTGTGAAGGAGGACTCCAGCAGAAAAAGAGAAGTCACTAATAACTGTGAGTGTTCCTTCGCTTAAGTTTCCTTAGCCTCCTTCTATTTTATCTCGTTTGTTTGTTTGTTTGTTTGTTTTCTAAGGGGATACCAGGGGATATCTGGAAAAATTACAACAAAATTACAAAGATTACAACAAAAAATTTACACCAAAAAAATTTATAAAGACATGATTCTTAAGCCTTCCATACTAGTCAGGGGATTTTGAAGCATAGTGTGGGAAGCTCCACATCATGCTGTGTAATACTTCTTACAGTTTTTACAGGAATAGGTTTTCAGGCACCCTCAGGTGCCCAAGACTGCATCTAAGCCTCAAAATTTGTCTGACAGTGGGAACATGTTTTCACCCTTGGTCAGTCCATACTGCACAAGTGTCTCCTAGGATGCCGTGCTGTTACAACACATGCCAGGGTATTGAGTGGGAAGGAAGATAATAAACTGTTAAAGGACCTGAGGATTCGGTTATGTGGTTACACAGGGGCTGGAGCTGACCCCGGCTAGGGCTGCTGTTCCCACTCTTCTGCCCCTTCTGGCATATTCCTGCCCTCTTCCATGCCTGGATCCTAAGTTTGCATGGTGAGTCAGCTCAGGGGTCTTAGCTGACCAAAACTTGATGGTGGAGATGGGATTGCACTTCAGCTTTTTCAGCTGCCAAATTGATGAGTGCTGCATAACCAGGCAGAGGTGTAGAGCACTGTGCTGGCAAAGGAAAGCCTGCATTGAAGGCAGATGGGACTGCAGCAGTCTCAGTCTTGGTCAGATTAAATCCTTCAAATCTATGTCCTGAAGGCAGGAAATCTCACCTTGTGTTTCTCTGCCATCAAAAGGGTTGGTCCCCATGCTTTCTTTATGATCTGTGCACTGTTCTTCTGCTGCTTCCCTTGCGCTGGCTCTGGCACTTTTCTGATCCTCTGCTAAACCAGCAGAAAATTATTTCAAATTTTTTTTAAAAAGGCAACATCTTTACTGTGGATTTAGTGAGCAGGATTATGAGGATGATCATGGGGTATGAGGGTACCTGAGCCAGAGGAAGGGAACGTTGCTGGCATTTGTCTGGGAGTGTCTCTGGCTCTGCCCGCTCATAAAACTGCAGTAGATGTTCCTGAATGGAGAACTATCCTGTTGTCCTGGTAAAAACAAACAAACGAATTTTCCTGTATTCAAGAAATCCTCTTCTCTTTCTGGTCACCTAGGGCCCCTTTTCTGTCTGCTTTGTGTCCCTTGACATTTTAGACATCTGTCCTTTCAGAGCTTGAAGAGGAAATAGTTGTTTTTTTCACCCTCCAAGTGTTTCAAACACAGCCCTTTAGGGAGGGCTGTAGCATTTCAGGCATAGCAAGAACTCAGTCCCCGGGATGGGAAGATCCTCTGATGTCCTTTGGACTTCTGGGATTTGCCAGACCTGGGGCTGCTCTGTGCCTCAGCATGAGCTCTGGGGCAGTCTCCTGCTCCCTAGTTCCCAGGTACCAGGACTGGGAAGGACCTACAACCTGCTCTGCCTCTATAGGGAGTCCCAGGGCTTAGTTGTTTGCTTAAAAATTAAAAACAGTAAAAAGATAGGTTGCAGAAGTCATGTTACACAAGGTAAGGGAGATATAGCGTGAGCAGGAGATACTTTGAAAGATTGCCTGTTTATCTCGACGTTTTCTTTTTAAATTAAAAACTGTTTTGCTATAATCATGCATGAAAAGTGCTTTAGTAACTTCAGGAAATGGTGCAATCAAGCAATTAACTTCTGATTTGTTATCTATTTGCTTTTGTATTGGTGAGATACAAAGATTTCTATGGTTATATATTTAATTGTTTATTTTAAGCATCCTAAATTCTATTTTTAAATTACATATTTTTGTTATTTTCACTCTTGCTACATCTACTTTGTATTAATTAAAAATGATTCATGCAAAAAATATATGCACAGGAAAAGACATGATTTTTGTACACAACTATCCATTCTAAATTAGCAGTTGGCATTCAGGGAAAATGTTCTGAATTTATTATGGATTGGTCTCTGAATACATTTTGGTCAGTAAAAAGTGAATCTAATACTCGGGATATTAGAAAATAATTGGAAACACTCACTGAGAGCATTCTTATGCTATAAGTAAACTAGGTGCTGACATACTAATCAGTGTACAGAATATATATTGTGAGGAGTAGGATGATGGAAGTGATCAAAGTCATATCTTGCAGTCATAGAGGTTTTTCATCTTGGAAAAAATGACAGAAATTATGACAAATGCTATGAGCTCGGTGTCACACAGAGAAGACAATTTGGGAATGATTATTTCCTTGTTTTCATGACACAAAAATAGGGAGCATCCAGTGGAATTATTACATGTAAAATGAACAAATATGACTTTTTTTTATATAGTGGGAAATAACTTGTGGAACTCATTGTCAGGGATTTTTTACCAGTTAAAAATAAAGGAATGATACTAATGTGTCAAAAATTTGCCCATTAAAGACAGACACCATGAGGATCCAACTTGTGTCTTGAGAAATCTTCTGTCTTTCTAAATAAAAAGTTGTGTTCCCAGTTTCACAATCCCTGGGCATTTTATAATTCCAGCAGACAAAAATAATTTTAAAAGAATTTAAAATGTGTTGATTTAAAAAGTAGACATTTTACAAGTTTAGCAATGTGAAAATCGTAAGACTTTTGCCTGGTCACTCATTAAACATCTATTTAATTTTGGTACTAACATAATTTCCTAATACTCAATTTTTTTTTAAAAAGTGTTCAGCTTTTGTAAGAATAAAATCGAAGGTTTTTTTCCCTTTTGAATTCACTATTCAAGACTGGAAATCTGAAGCAAACAGTCCCCTGAGGAGGATGGCCACACTCAGCTTGTTCTGGTGCTGTGGCAGTGGTGACTCTTGCTTCTGCTGGAGCGGTGATGGCTGTGGGCAGTGCTCACATACACAGACACAGAAAGATGAGTTAATTCTCCTCTTTACCTTCCTGTCACACATCCCTCTGGTGATAACCACATCCCTCTGCCCTGTCCACATAAACCTGGGACTGTGCCTTCTTCCTCCCATCTTCCAGGTGATCGGCTGCAGTAGTCTGTGTCTGCATCATGACTCCAGCAGCTTCTGGAATGGAATTGAGCCATGGGATGGTCACTTGCACACAGGACACACTGACACTGTGCAAATTCTCGGCGAGAGAAGCTCAGGCCGTGCAAGGGAACCCCGGCCCTGGCTGGGAGCTGTCTTTGCATCCTTGAGGTCACAGCTTGGGATTTCCCTGCCCTGTGGGAAATGGTTACTGAGACCCCTTGGAGCAGGTGACTCACAGAAAGAGACTGGTAGAGCTCAGCTAGTCCTGGGATGCCCGGGAAAGTGAATCGATTTTGCCACTCCCGAGGGGTGTTTTCTAACTTGTTCTTCAACATTTCCTTGGTAGTTTCGGTGACCTCTGTGGGCGGCGTGCGCCAAACCCCAGGAGATATCCCGAGGCTGGACAGAGCTGTGTGCGGGCATTCGGAGACAGAGCAGCCTCCGCAAAGCAGCGTCCTCCGCCCCGGCCCCGCAGCCTGGCGGGGGAAAATTCCTGCGGGATCCCGGCACCTCAGCCGCTCCCGCCCGGCGGGACGTGCCCGGCGCGGGGCCCGAGGCTGTCCCCGCGGGCGCTNCGGGCCCCGGCCGTGCGGCCCGGGGGAGCCTGAGCTGGCCAGGGTACTGACCCGGCCGCCGGGGGCACGGCTCCTGGCCCCCGCCGTCTTTGGAAAACATTTGGCATCCTCTGGGGCTCTCACATCTGGAGTTCTTCTTTCTCACTCCTGGCAGGAGCTGCTCAGTCCCGTGTTCTGCTGAGCAGTTTATCGCCTTTTTTTTTTTTTTTTTTTTTTTTTTTTTTTTTAATTTTTTTTTTTTAATTCGAGGCTCAGGAAGGCATTGAGTGCCCTTCTCCTGCCCACTCGAAGATGCCCAGCCTGGAGCCTTCAGCGTACTGTCCTCCTTCTTGGCTTCCTTGCATCTGTCTTTTTTTTTCCTGTCTTTTTCTTTTAAGATTTGAAAGCTGTGAACTCTTGAAAGATGTGAACTCCTTGCTGCCTGTGTCCCTGTGTTGCTCTTGCTGAGAATTCCCCTAGGGCTTCAGAAGGTGTGGTCTGCCAACCCTCTTCCCTCAGTGCTGCTGGTTCAGCAGAGTGGTGCAGAGGTGCCTTTTCTTCCCCTGAGCACAGCCTGGTGGAGTATGAAGGGCCAGGCACCGAGTTCCTGGGTGAGTTTCATATCCCAGAATCTGCCCACAGGTTAAGATGGAGTTATAATGACTGTGGGGTCCACCTCCATCTTTAGGTCTTGGGCAAGTTTCTTGATTCCCTCACCAATCTGAGAAGACAGCACCTTGCATGTTCTGCCTCTGCTTCCTCAGTGTCTGCAGTGGCAGCTCTCAGAGCTCTGACTTCTGTGCCCGGCATGCCTTCCCCACAGTCTTCCAGAGATTTGTCTGCATGTGACTTGACATCCTTGTGGTAATCTCTGACACAGCAGCTTTATCAAAACACTGCTCCTGCTCTTAATTCCTGGGCCTGCCCTCTGTCCCCAGGCCCTGCTGACAGTGCATGCAGAGCCATCCCTGTGGTCCCCAAAGATGGATGTCACATAGGACCCACTGCCATGGCCCCCTGCACCCTCCAAGGTGCTGGCCCCTGACCCTGGTCCTGAGCCAGTGGTTCCACCACATGGATCCACATTTGCCCTGGTTTGGGTTTTAGAAGTCATCCATTCCTTTTAGGAAACCAACTTGTTTTGATCCAGCCTGGACACCCTTACAGCAGTTTGTAGAGAGCTGCAGACAGCATATTTACCATCTAGTTTCAAACCTGTTTGCCTCTCAGTTGTCTCCTTCAGGGCCCTGTTTATGTGTTTGGCTTCATTTTGCCTTGGGGGTGAGGGGTGTGCAACTCTTGCCTTCAGTTCTATAGGAAGGGAAATCCATCACCTGGGAAGTTCATGGGCTCTAGGTGACTCCAGCAGCCCATGGTAGCAATAGTCTTTCTCGTGTGGGACAGATGTAAGGTTGTGTTTCTCAGTCTTCAGTTCTGAAAATATTTCACACAACAGGGGTTCAGGATTTTATCATTGATTAGTTGGGCAAAAGTTAGGTAGGCCCAAGTCTTACTCAATGCCTACTTAAGAGAATGGGCACTAAAGCACACAGTTGAGGGGTCTGTGCTCATTAGCTGCAGGGGAACATTAATCCTTCCTCTTGCTCCATCTCACTGATGCCCTTGTGCTGGATGTAGAAATATTGAACCATATTTTCATGGTATCTGGATGCTGCGCAGTATCCACTCCTGAGTATGCTAGCTGTGGGTGGAGGAGAGAACTCAAGTGGCTAACCACAGACCATGGATTCTTTAATGAAATTGCTGTTCTAAGCAGTCTGTTTTAGACAGGCTGTAGAGAAGCTGTACTAATCCCAAACTATGCAGCAAAGAGGTAGAACACAGCCTGGGCAAGGATAGTGACTCCAGGATGGGGCTCAGAGACAAAGATCATGTGGCTTCCAGTACTTCCACCACATGTTTGGAGGCAGTTTGCTGCCAACCCAAGATACAGCAGAGCTTTGAATTAAGTTTGCTGAACCTAAGATTGGACACCTTGAGAGACAGGAGCATGAATTTTGGAAGTGCTTTTGGTGTTTCTTGATGTGCGTAACAATAAAGGAGCTGGAGAGTGTGTGTGGAGCAAGGTGTGACTCTTCTTACATCAAGCTTCTTCAGCAGCTTCTAGCTAGATGGGAAAGGAACCAAGCAAAGATCAACCATGTGAGGCAAAGTGACCTTATGCAATGTGGTGGAAGAATTCCAACTTCAATCCTTGCTAATCAGAGCTGGCTGCCTGAGGTTTTGTAAGAATTAGACACAGCATCTGGTGCCTGTGGATCTGAACATGTTACAGAATTTATTAAACTCATGAATGACCTAGCAAGGGCTAGTTTGCACCCCTCCCTTCCTCCTTAGACTGACAGATCTTACTTGATTATTGTTCTGCCTTGCTACTCCATCATTCCCTTTCCCCAGCAGATCAGTTTTTCTAGGGTAGGGAATATCATATTTTTGTCTCACAATGTGGCTTAGAGAAAGGAAAAACAATTGACGGGAAAACAATTGTTAAATGATCCTTCTGCCTCCTGAATGTCAGGCATTAGAAGGATACAGACACTTATTCAAAGAGTCATAAGCCATGCTGACCTGTGATAGCTGCAGTGAGGATAAACAAGGCGAGAACAAGCCTTCTTCATCACCTCTTTGACAGGCAAGGTTAAATGGAAGCCAGGGGTTACTGGAATGGGATGTAGTCTTTTCTCATTATTTATTGTCAAATACACATGTAACAGGGTTGTAATATAAATGTTGGGAGACTTTTGCACTCTCCTGCAAGGCTGGGGTCAGCATTGTAAGAGACCAACAACTAGGCAGGTAAAGATTGGAAGGGTCAGTAGATTCTGTGAGCATACAACTTGGGCTTTGTGTGGGAGGAAAGGAGACTTGGGCTGGGGAGGGTCATTTGATAGGTGGATCCAAGAGGTTTGGATCCTTTTGTTGGGTTGCTTTTGTTGAGTGATGATTGTGTGACTGTCATATTGGCTGGAGCTGATCCAAGCATGTGGCAAAAATGAAAATGAAAGCTGAGGTTTGGCCATCTCCCTCTTTTCTTTCCCTTTTGCTGTAGACATTGTTCGCAGCGACATTGCCCTGGATAAGCAGAAAGGCTGTAAGATCGCCCAGCATCCTGACATAATGTTGGAGCTACAGAGGGAAAAGGCAGCTCAGATGCACTTGGTTTTGTTAAAGGAGCAGTTTTCAAACACATACAGCAACCTCACACTAACAGGTAAGGCTGCAAGACCAGCTCTGGAGCCAGGAGCTGGGTCTAGCTCTTGCTAACTCACAGGTGTGTTAAAACCCTCGGGTTCTTCCCCTCTGTATGAATCAGCATCTCTCTGGCTGCCTCTGTTTCCTACCAAGGTTACTGGGTATTGGGAGGGAAACGACCAGCAGGAACTGGAGGTGGATTCATAAGGCCTCTGCAGCTGGCACCTATGCAAACACTCCAGATTTGGTGCCCCTGAACAGAACATTTTCTACAGTCTGACCTAAGCAGAATACCACGGCATGTGAAGTGCTGGAGAAATCTCCCTGCTAACTGTTCACGTCGATGGGGCTGCAGCAATTACTAAATTTGGAGTCCTTTAAGCCGCAGCTGATTTTTTTCTTTCCAGAGCATGCACTTTGTGTGAACCCAGTAAATATTAAAGAGCAAATATAAAGGGATAATGGCCTAGACAGAGATGAGAGGATACTCTTTTTCTGGCAACTGTTTGTATTATCCAGGGAACAGAATCTCGATGGAGGAGACTGCCACATTTTGGATACACATTTAATGGTGCTTGTAAAGGACTGATGTCTTCAGGCAGTGAGTGGGCAGAAGGATGGTATCCCAGCAGCCAACAGGGTCCTCTCATATCTCTTCTCCTTATCACTACAGCTGGATGAGCCACAGACAATGGGAAGAAGGAAGAGACTCATAAATCAAATGAGAGCCACTTCTCCTCTTGACAGGTCCCTTTCCTGTGAAAAGCAGGCAGGCATCTTATTTTTATAGGAGGGAGGGCCCTGTGCTCTGTCTGGGGAGGAGATGACAAACCCCATGGTGGCCCTCCCTTGCTGCTGGGCTGGGAGAAGCAAAACAGTCCTTCATAACCTCCCCCACCCTGCTGCCACCCCTATTTCAGTGCCCAGCCCCTGCCTTGAGGCCAGCATGGGTCTGCATCCTCACCAGTGAGCTCTGGCTCTCCTGGGGACATCAGTGTTGGAGCTCTCAGGGACCCCACAGAGGTGGGATGGTGACACCAGCACTGTGGAAAGGCTCAGCCCAGGGGGTCACTGGATATCAGGGCCATGAGTGTAGCTGAATCACATCATTCCTGAAGGCCCAGCATTTAAATGGGATCCTCAGAGCCGTTTCTCATTCTCTGTAACGTAATCCACTTGGCTGTTTATTCCCAGTACAACTGCTGGAATCAACATTGTCAGCTTTTCCCCTGACAACTTGCTTACTTTCCACTAAACAAACTTCCCTCGAGAAGTGAAGCTGCTCTCCCCTATCCTCCTTCCCTTGCTGCTTCAAAAGCTCTCTGGCATTGCTCACATTTTTTACAGAACCTTCAGAGCAGAGGTGCTACCTGGTTATCAGCTTAGCTCTTAGCCTTTCCAAGTGTGTTTACAGGATAGTTCAGAAGGTTTTAGCTCTAACTCTCCAGGGTGGAGAGAGCAATTTCACCAGAATATTACCCAAAGAACTATTTTAATGTTCTTTAACTCCCTTTGAATGTGAGCAGAGCAACTTCATAATTGTTATGAAGTTTAATCTTTTATTTCATAGACATAGTCTGAGAACATGGTCTCTAGACAGCTAAGCATAATATTTAACTGGAACTCTACTAACTTGTGTAAATATTTCCCTTCTCTGTGATGGATCTGGTGTTTGGGGTGGGTAGAGGGGGTTGTACATCTGTTGCAGAAGGACATTTCTTACCTTCAAAATTCAATCAGACAGAGTTTGCTTGAGGACTTCTTTTTGTTCTTCACAGTGGGTTTGTACAGTGCCATAGGGAGTCCCCAGGTCATGAGGCAAGGTGCAGGAGCAAGAATGCAGATGTGGTTTAGGGAATCCTTAGTGAAGGACTGAGTTTGCAGGGATGGAGTATCCATGAGATCCTTGAGAACTGGGGGTCTGTACTGAGGAGTCACTTGGCCCCATGCAGTGCACATACTGTGGATGTCCTTCAGTGTCCAACCCAGACTGGAGCAATATTGACCCCCATACCTCTGTGTGAGAGGGCTCCTACTACTGCTAGTTCTTCAATTGTAACCAAAAAATGTAAATGGCCTATCTTGCCCAAAGTCATATGAGAATAAAGGTGCTTTATGATGGGATAGCTCCTCTAGGAAAGCTTGAGAGTAGAAACACTACTGTGTGGCCTTTTTATTTTCCCTTATCACTAACACTGTACTGATGTGGATAAAAGGTACCATTCCCTTCCTACTCCTCCTCCTCACAGGTAATATAACTATATGAACAATTGGAAAGGCTTTCAGGCCTCCCACTCTGCAAGTGTGAGATTCTGCCAACAAACTTTGAGGCAGTACCCTCATGAGTTTAGGAATGAAAGCTCTTAGAGTGCAGGGCATGATTCTGTGTCTCTGTGGCATCAATGTAAGTTGAGGGCTTTTTCAAATCTATTCACCAGTTGCACATAATTCCCAGTGTGTTCCTTATTTCAGGCATCAGGCAGGGCTGTGTTATACCAGGATTTAAGCTGCTCACAGCAGCAGGTACTTCCAAGGTAAGAGGGTGTCTTAAAATGAAATGTGTGTTTTTGTGCTAAGACCCAACTGAGACTGAGTGAAACCAGGCAGTCTTTCTGGCACTCATTCCTCCAGGAACACATGTGAGACTCTGGCTTAGACCACTTTGGTTTCTCTCATCGAGCCTACCTCGGCTCCTGTCTGCAGACTTTCTCTTGCATCTTGCCTCTGCTTTCTGTATGTGATCTTTCCAGGCTTACTGAGCCTGCCTCTCTGACATGAACAATTGCCTTTGATCTGTGACCGTGCTATTTAAATGCTGTAAAATATTTTGAGGTTTATTAATCTTTGCTGTTTCCCCTGTGGTGCTCAGAGATGGGTATCTCGTTTCACAGATCAGCATCTCGTGCTCCCGGGTCAGCCCATGGTAGAGCAGGGGGAGAGTGCACAGCACTGCCTGCTCTCCTCTGGGAACCGGCTCCCTGAGCTCAGCCCACCCTGGGACAGGGAGGAGAAGGAATCTCTCCCTAGAAGCACTTCTTTGCTCCTTCACAGATCTCAGAGCAAGCAGCTATTCTTTTTATGTTTTGCATCAGCTGGGCTAGAAGTCACAATCGTCACAGCAGGCTCCCGTTACCTTTCAGCCCTCAGAAGAAATGTTCAGGAGACAGGAAGGTCATTTTGGAGTCCTGGATCCGGGAGGAGGTGGGGGGAGCGGAATGCACAACATTGGGCTGGCAGCAGGTGAGGTGTGAGGAACTGCCTCGGGAAGTGGAGACACGGTGTGCACGCAGGTTTTAGAGTCAGCTTGTGGGGAGTGGGGCAGCATCAGGCTTCAATAGACTACATCCAAATTCCTCCACCTGTGGTGCCAGTTTGGGCTGGGGTAGTGTACTGCGTTTGTAGTGTAAGAGACTGGACATCCACATGTTTCTGCACTGTTCTCAAGAAAAGCCTGTTAAGCCTGTGGGAGAGGGAACTGTTCAGGTCAATAGACACGTGAAAAACCGGTCCCTCCTGTAAGTGCGTGAAGTGTTAAGTGTAACTGAGGCTTCCCAAGAAATTAGTATGGACTATAAATTTCCCTTTAGAATTCCCCACTCAGAGGAAACAAAATAGTGCCCCATTGCTCATTCTGAAACATGGAGAAACACCTTTCTGTTGTGCCTTCTGCCTGAAACTGTGACACAGATTACTTCACTGCATCAAGAGACTAATGATGAGAGCTCTCTGGCCTATCCTGCCACATCACATCTGCACTGAAAAGCCAGTGAGAAGAATGGAAGGTGTGAGGTGGGAGCTCTCCATCCTGTAATATCATACAGCACAGCCTCTAAAGGCAGTGATTAAGGGGACAGACCCTCCTCACATGGCTTCTAGTGCTCCCAGGTGACCCTCTGTGGTCCCACCCTGCTGAGGGTGTTATCAGTGTAACTCCCCACTGCACTGAGAGAGACTTGAGGGGACTAAACTCAGATGGAACTGACAGGAACAGGGCTGAGAGCTACTGAAGAGTGCATTTGTGCCCTCATTATGCAGTCTGTGTCCAGCACTGCAATCAGGTGTTTTACATCAGCATCCCACTACCCCATCAAGGTAATTAGATGGCTTAAACTCTGCCATAACAGCAGTTGTGATCTCTCAGTAAGATTTTTCCTTGTAAAAGTGTACTTTTGGAGATGTTAGCAGCCATGCAGAGATCCTCCTGGTCCAAGGTAAGAGCATTTAGGGTATGAGGTGGTGGTGAGAGTGCACACCTGCTTTTCACAAGTGGGATGTGTAACATGGGGATGAGTGGAACAAAGCAGAGGAGCAGAGCATATGTGTGGTGACTGCAGAACACTTATGTGTGGGAGGCAGAGATGAGGGCAGTGTGTCTGCATAAAGAGCTTGCTAGTGAGGTACTGTCCCCCAGAAATACATTTTTTGCTTCTCTCCAAAGACAGTGAGGACCCCAGTTGTACTTGTCCTTCAGCAGGGAATCGCAGGCTCAGGTCACCATCTGTGACATGTGGGTTTCCTGCACTTGTGAACCTCCCCTAGTGGTTTTGTGATTCCTGCTGAATGCTGTGGCTCTGGGAGACAGTGGTCCTTGAGCAGGATGTGTTTGTAGGGCCTGAGTCTCATTCCATGGAGTGCTGGGTCTGAGAGAACTGTGCCTCAGAGGCTGCCCTTGCAAGAGGGTGTGTGTAGGAAGCAGGGCATGGGGTTGGGTGTGTTTTTGGTGCCTATGCTGCCAGGCAGTAAGGCCACCCTGGTTATTTTTGCTGGAATTTTCCTCAGATGCGTTTTATCCCCCAGCTGCACCTAACTGCATGGGACAGGAAGATGGGCCACCTTGTGAGGTGGTACCTGACAGGGTTGTTGCAAAGGGAAGGACAACTTCCTTGCCTGTTTGGCATCTTATTTGGGATCAGCAACCTAAATGTCCTGTGGTCTGCACAGCAGTGATATGTATTATAGCTGCTTCACTGAGTGCTGCACGGGAGTGGTCTGCACTGCACTGACTCTCCAGCTTTCCTTCAAGAGGGTGCATCCTGGGGCTGTGTAACAGGCCTGGGAGTGTCTTTTGGATCAAGCTCTCTGCCCTTCTGTCTGTCACAGACCCTTATGTTAAACAGATTATCCACAGCATTGTACAAAATATATCTGAAAAGTACCTCAAGAGGGCATCTTCTAGCCTTTTCCATGGCAAATCTGTACCTGATCTCTGCTTGGGGAAAGGTGTCTGGAAGAGGCAATATCTTCTGTGTTATCAGCTGGTACATTTGGAAAGTCAGTCATACTCTGGGGGGCTTGAATCCTTCAAAGAAAAAAATGTAGCATTCAAAGCTAAAGCCACAGTGAAAATAGTTACCCAGAACTTGTCACTTTGATTAGCACAACTGGGGTACTAGTGGAGAAGTCCTGTCAGCAAAGGGAACACAATAATTACATCAGCCTCTGTGGGAAAGAGAGGGAGAGAGATGCTGTTAAACACTGGAGGCTTTCCTAGGAGGAAGGGACCAGGAAAACTGTAATGTCATTAAAACATTATCTGTACCAAGCCCACGATTAATGACCAGCAGAGGTGCCAACTTTCTGAGGATAGTTTGCAGGTGTCTTCTGAGATCTTAGGATCAGATCCAATGGAGTAATGCTGGGAAAAATAAATCTTGGAAAACAATCTAGGGTAACTGAGTGTTTTTGTGCCATTATCAGTTGTTTATATGAGCTCATTCTGAAACAAAGTGGCTGTTTGTTTTTACTACACAGCTTTCTGAGGGTGTTTGCTGTAGATGAAATATATTGTGTTCCTGGGCATGTCCCTGTAAAGCCTGAAGGCTGTTGGGGTTCAGCTGCCAGGCACCAGCATTGCCCATCTTGTGGGGACATCACTGCTGACTGATTCAAAGGATGTGGCTTTATCCTTGTTTTAAAACCTTCTGTGAGGCAGTGATGTACCCTCCCTCAGCAGTCAGCTCTAGGGGCAATTAGCTATATCATTATGGAGTTGGTATTTTTAAAATCTCTTTAAGCCCATTATGGCATGTCCTCTCCCCGTGGACACAGAGAATAGCTTACAGCACTCCTTTTCTCTTTGCAGAAGTCTTTTACATATTTGAGGCTTGTTATCATGTTTCCCTGAAGACTTTTGTTCTCTGCACTGAACAACTGCCTTTCAGTTGCTCTTTTCTCATGTCCATTTTATTTTCAAGTTGAATGACACATGTGTAGCTGATTCTGCATCTTGAGATCCCTTTTAACCCTCTACAAATTTTTTTTTTGTGGCTCTGTGTTTTGTTGGGGTCTCCTGGGCTCTCTCTACTGGGTCTGGGATGTTTTTTAAGTGATTGCCTTGAAATGAGACCAGTATTGTAGCTGAGACCTTTCTTGACTGAGAAAAGCAGCAGAATTATTTCATGTACCTGGTGCATGACACTTATGTCTATATAATCATGGATTTTTTTTTTTTTGCTACAATATTGCTTGTTCATGCCTGCAATTTTGTGTACCATTTCCAAAGCAGCTGTGCATTTCCCATGTGGAATTTCATCTAGACTCTATTTTCCTAATTTTCTAATTAAAATGTTACACAAAACTGGAGGTAAAGCCTTGAGAAAGTAAAGGTACAGAACATCTGCTGCCTCTATCTCACACACGAAACCTTGTTGCTCCATCAAAGAGAAGTCAGGTTGCCTTCATGTGGCAGGGCTATTACTTCCAGCCCTTCCTTGCAGATGGATTGTTTGATGATTTCTTTCAAAATTTTTCCAGAAATTGAAGTTATGTTGCCTGGCCTGCAATTTCCTTGGGTTTTCAACCTGTTGAACATAGACACTATATTTGCCCTTTTCATGTCTTTTAGAATCTCATTCATCTTCCAGAAATTCCTAGAGACAGTTGCTGACGGACCTCCACCTCTTTTAAAACATCAAACTTTTGTAGTTTTCATTCTGCTAAGGTGCTAATATACATTATCCTTCTACTCTCATTCTTTTATTTGCATTAGCTTTTTGGTTCTAATGTTATCCTTCTTTTCATGAGGTCTGAACCAACAAAAGCATTAAGCATTCCTAAGTTTGTGAGTTGTTGACTATTGTGAAATTCTGTCCCAATTTATACCTCTTTGCTTCCTGAGACAGCTGTGAGCCAAACCCCTGGGATCCCCTGCCTTCTCTTACCCTAATTAGTAGTTTTACAACTCGTTTTGTGCTGACAGCATGTGTGTGTGTGAGAGAGGTCATGAAGGTGAATCTCTTTTTCAGGTGACACCCTCTAGTCTGTTAAGCCACACTTTGGCTTTCTCATTATCTGATTTGGTTATTGTTTTTGTAACTGTGGGAAATGTGGCTTCTTGTGACGTGTTCAGGATTTATTAAATTCAATTTACTGTCCAATTTAACTAGCCTCACAAGAGAAGATATTTTATAAATTGTGAATCTTAAAATTAGCAGTTATACATACAATATAATATGTAATGTCATTACCAGAACCAGCCAGTTCTGGGTGCTGTGTAGAGAATAAAGAAAACACATAAACCTAACAGAAAACAGATTTTGGTGGAAGAGGGGGAGGGCTGACACGCACTAACAGCTTTGGAAGGACTTGTGCCGTGTTCAGTGTCATAAAGCAATCTATTAACCTTTTCTCCCTCCTCAGGAGGTGCTGAACTCTTTGGTCTGTCTCTTCCCACTGATGTAGTTATCAAATGTCTCCTGGTTACCGCTGGCAATCACTGCTGGGAGCGGTTTCTGTGGAGCACTCAGCCCTTTCACTCTGTCCCTGTCTCTTGGTGCTGTTCCTTTGTGCTCATCCACATCAGCCTGATGGAGTTGCCATTTCTCCTTTGCATGCTTCGAGCCACGGAGGAGTCTGTGAATTACCCTAATCGTACCCCTGCCTTAAGATAATTTACATCTGTTCCCTTATCTTGTTGTGTGTTTACAAAACATTGTCTTTCCCAAACTCCCTTTTCACTTGGAGCAAAATCCCACTTGCCAACCCTCTCAGATTACTGAAGCCTCTGTCCCTACAAAGCACGATTTTTATTCTGCCACTATTTCCCGTTCTTTTTCAAACAAGTACAAACACTCATTTCAGGCTTTCCTGCCTGTGGTGTTTTCCACCTTCATGGCTTTTCCCAGTTTTTCTCTGTTGATGAGAATCAAACCTCAGGGAGACTCCTTCTTAGTTTTGTTCCTGTCACTTCTTCCTCAATTTTTTTTTTTTGTTGGTGCATTCCAGGAACTTAATGCAAGGCAGTGTCTGATGTCTTCCTTTCCCAGCAAATGTGTGGGCAGTTAAAGGTCCCTAATTACCAGCAGGTTCTGTGTTTCAGATGCTCCCAATAAGCCTATGCTTCCGATCTCCCTGCTTTTGTAGCCTAAAGCAGACCCCCAGTGTGCCAGTGTCTGGGCTCCTTCCAGTCTTACATTACACAGCGGTTTTTATACCTGCCTTTTGTACTACTGAGTTTCACCCCCTGTTTTTATGCTGGGCCCCAAGATCAATCCAGAGCTTCTTGTGTGACGTTTCTCATCCTCAGGTGTGCTGATGTTATTTTTCCTCTTTGTCAGCACCGTGCTTAACTCCGGCTTTCAACCCCCAGAGCTTCCTTTGCCTCCTGCCACCAGGTTAGAAACCCCCTCTCCTCCCACACTAACGTAATGCCTACATGCAGCAGTCAAACCTTGTGGATTTTTCTTCCAAAAGCTGAATAGATTTGGCTCTTCAAGCTTCACTTTGCTGAAGTCCTGTCATCCCTCCTCCTTGGTCCTGTGGCCATGCAGGACAGACTTTTCCACCTTGGAGATACAAGCCCTGACTTGTTTTCCTGTACGTGTATTATCTTGTGCTTGGCTGAATTAAAGCACGCTTGGTTGGATGGTGGCCATTTAGCCATACAAACGGGATCACAGGATAAATGAAGGTTGTTTTGTTCATTATTTACTAACCTTCGTTTGTGCTATCTGCAAGCTGCCTCTAAGGATCTTGTATTTATCTGAGTGATTGGTAAAAACACTGCATCCTGTGGGATGGGAAACAAGCAACAGATAGGTTTTTGTCTCATTAGCCACTTCCGTCCGTCTACTTATGCAAAATTACTTCTATTTATGCAAGTTCTTAAATCAAGCTGTAACACCAGTTAGATAGGAGTTAGATAGGACTTGATTCTGTCTGGACAGATACAGGATATATGCTGGCTGGTAATTAGCTGAGACATGAATATAATGAATTATGGGTAGATTCTCATATTGTCTTTTAATTACTCTGTCAAATTCTGCTGTCAGTCTGACTGGCTGTTGGTCCCTAGGTCAGCAAGTCCTGCCAAAGCGCCAGCATGGGGTTAGGGCTCACCTATCCTTCTAGAATTACTTGGCATTCCAAGATTTATTAAAATTTAGGATCAATGGGTCAGAGATCTCCTTAGTGCTCTTGGAGGTGCAAATTATCCAGGGTGGCTGATTTAATAGTGTTTATCTAAAGCAGATGTTATCTAATTCATGCCTTGGTCATTAGTAAATGGTGATGTATATAATCAGCTTATGATTACTTAATCATAATATTTTTTTCATAAATAAAGAGTGCCTATATTTATATTTTTGTAGCTATACTGATAATTTTACCACGTGCACAAAATTACATAGCTATATCTTTTCATTTCCCTGTTTTCCTCTATATTTAAATTCCCACTCATAACTCAGCAAGGCATGAATTTTTCCATCATGCTTTTTAAATACTGTATTAATTTTCTATACTTTGTAATTTGCAGTTGGTTGCTATTTCTTTAGCATTACAATCATGGGTTATATTATCTTCTGTTATTGCTATCTATACCACTGCATAAGGATGGGTTTCCTGCCAAAATCCCCTTCCAGCATGGTGGTAGAATATGCTGATTTTAGCCATCAGCTAAAAGCAAAACAAACAAAAAAACCCCCAATCAAAATCCCCTTTAAATATTCCTTTGGTTTCTTTTGTCCAGTATTTCCTTCCCAGTTAGAAGATTAATTAGATTTTTTTTTTTTAGCCTGGAGATGTTGAAACGTCCTATGTATGAATTTTTGACTGGGATTACAATCCCACTAGCTTTGTTCAAATACAGACTTGGAGAAGGTAGATGCCTATGTGGACAGAGCAGGAAACTCTGAGCCTGGTGAGTTCTCAGCTTATTGTAAAGTAAAAATTACTTCATTTTTAAAACTTCTCTGGAAAATTGTGACATAGCAACTAATTTTGCTGAAGTTGTAGGAGTATCACTAGTTTCAGCCCTCCAGCCACCATTCCCGTGTATTTGCTCCCTGTGAAAAATACCAGGAGTGGTATTTGCCTGCTGCTGAGGAGCTTGCAGCCGGGGATGCAGGCTGTGGGACTGTGGCGTGCTGGACACATCTGACAGACCAAAGCTTTGTGGCTGGGCTGACTCCTGGAGAAAGGCACGGAGGGTGAGCCCAGCTTGGCGGGGAGTGGCGGGGATAATCCGTGTGGCCGGGCCCTGGCTCCTGCCCCACACTGCTCGGAGGGGGCACTGCCTGCTGGTGGGAACGCCGCTTGCTTCCCAAGCCTTCTTCTCCGGTTGCTTGCTCTAACCCTTTTTCCATCTGTCCGTTCATTTATTATTTACCGCTTTCTCTTGCTCTTTTCTTCATTAGCTGCTTCCCAGTGCTCCTGGCTCTGGAAAGGGCTGTCTTACGGGGAACACGAGGACAGCAGCAAATGTTGTTGCACTGCTCCTCTGCCAGCCCTCCTTGTTGCACGGATGGGACTGTGTGGCACGCACAGTTAATTAAACCCTTTAACACTTTTTTCCAAGTTAAGAAAAGGGTCAAAATCCTGTAAGTAAGAGCTCCTTGAGTCCTGGAGTCCCCCATGCAGTCCATGCTCTGCTTTCTTAGAGGCTCATACTGGGGATGGATACACAGGGGTGGGATAGTAACGTGAGAAGCTCTGGATATGCATGCTTTGTGCAGCTAAAAGTGGTGGGGGAAATGTGAGGTTACAAGGTGTTCAAAAGAAATTTTGGATCTCTCTTTACTTCATTAAGTTTTATATTGGATTGCTGTGCCAAGAGACACAATCACTGACTTTCTTAAAGAAATGAAAACCTCCATGAGTTTAAATTTTCTTTTTTTCCTCCGATGAAAAGGTGGCAAAAACAAAGGTTTTGTAGGAGAAACTGAAACCAGTTCAAACATAATTCTATTAACTAATTAGGAGAACTCTGGAAATGGGACTGAGACTCCCAGGCCTTTTTTTCCTGTCTTTGCTGGGGCACTCCAAGAATTGGATCACCTGGGGAAAGCATGTTTAAGAAATACCAGATGGTCTCTGCGATGCTCCAGCTGTGGACAATCACTCCCAGCCAGGCAATCTGCCTTGCTGTCGAAGCCCTCTAAAACTGTGCTGCCCATTTGTCATGCTTCTCCAATTGCAGCGCTCTGGATAGCTTCTTTTCTCCTTGTCTGGCTCTTCCTTTCCAGTTTTTATCACCCACCCCCTCCATGAGCTAATGTAGTAACATCCCTTCATTGGCTATAAATCCATTGAAGAGCCATATATAAAATATTACTTTGTTAGGGAAGATTGGGAAACATCTGTTTTTTACCCATAAGAGTCAGTCTCTACTTGTCTCATATGACGATGTGACTATTTATATATTTTTAAAGAAAAAGAAGTAGAGAAAATGGGAATCCTAGGAAAAAACTTAGTAGAGCCTCTAAACAGAGGAAACTGATTCAGCTCTGGGATTTGTTTGGAGGATTTTGGGGAGGTGGGAGGGCACAGGCCAAGAAATTGCTTAGATGTCTGACAAAGTAGCAGTCATACCAACTGCAGAGGGTCCTTCTGGAAATATTTCAATGTTGTATAACAGTTTCTAGGTGCTTCCCAACACATACTTGCACAGAAAAACTGTGGGTCTAAACCATTAAGTATAATCTACTACATAGAGCAGAAACCTGGGGACAGTGATGGTTCTTGGATCAGTAATTGTAGGGGTGTACACACAGAGCAGAAAATGTGTGTAGCTCTGGAGGCCTTGCATTTAGGTGGCTATGCCCCTAGATTTATGCACCTAATTTAGGTGGTTATGCCACTAGAGCTTGTTGTCTGAGCCTACTGGCATGAGCAGCGTCTCTTCTAACCTGCTCAATGCTAGTGCCTTGCTGAGCTGTCTGCTTTTTCTCACACATACAGCACTTAACCTATGTCTCTATCTCCTCGCTGGACAAAGGCATTGCTATCTGTAGGATCATGTGTGGGGAGAACTGGCTCTGTCACCCCCAGGTGACAGGGGTGCAAGAGAAGGATGCTGGGGCTCTGTTGTGCCCACTGTGGGGCGTGACAAGAGAGTTTGGGTGGATGTGGACTGGTGTGGATAGGCTGTACAAGCAGCCAGGCAGGCTTGGGACACTTAGTTCATGCTTCTGGGATGATCTGTGGAGTAAGATGCTCTGTTGAGGTGACAGGAACAAGGAACAAGTCTGCAAGGATGGTGATTGGGAGCATACAAGGGAGGATGCTGCTTTGGGTGAGCTGGGTGGGAGGGAGGTTGCACCTCCAGCAGGTTGCCTGTGGTGCTGTGTACCTTGCCTGCCAGGCAGGCACACTGCCAGCCTCTGAGACCCTCAGCACATGAATATGGAAGAGGAAAGAGGAGACTGTTGTTTGCAGGTGGTATCAGGATTTGCCATACCTACTTTCTGTGCCTTGCAAGCCTGGCATATAGGAATGACGTTCTAAAGCTGCTAATGATGGGTGGTGCTCCATAGGATGGTTTGGGTTGGAAGGGCCTTAAAGATGACCTAGTTCTAACCCCCATGCTGTGGGCAGAGACATCTTCCACTAGACCAGCTTACTCAAAGCCCTGTCACACAGGTCTCCTTCTTTCCTGGCTGGATTAGGTGCCTTCCCCTGCCCCTTTGTTGCCCAAATGTGAGACTCTCCTCTCCAATCTCCTTTCCTCAGGGTTATAGATTGCCATGTTGCTCTGGACCCAGCTCACCCATCTGAGATGAGGAATGCCCCAGAAGGGACCTCCTTCCTCCCTCTGTCAGCCAGCCTTGCACATCCCACATAAGCTCCATGGTGGATGGAGCCTGCTTTTCTCAGGCTGGCCAAAACCAAACTCGCTGTGTGTCTCCCCTGCTGATCCCTCTCATGCCTTTCTGCAGGGCTGTGGTTGACAGGTGTGTCTTCCCTGTGGCCTCATAACATGCTGATGCTGCTCCTTCTCTCCCTCTCCCACACACTGGCTGCTGTGCTGCTGTCCCCTCCCACCACGCTGGAGTTCAGCCTGTTCTGATGGTTATCTGCCCTCATCACAGCCTTGTGCCCTTCTGCTTGGCTCTTGCAGCTTTTCCTCTTCCAAAATTCTTCTCATTCTCCCTCCCATGGTGCTAATCAGATCTTGAGCCCCCTTTTCTTCCCACTGCTCAGTTGACTGACCAGTTGTTACTGAGCTGTGCTCCAGCCACCACAGGCACTGGTAAAACCTCCCCAAACCCCACACAACACCCACCTCCACCTGGTGCAGCTCCCTTGTAACACCAGTGACAAGTAAAAAGTCATTTTTCAATGGTAAGGTATTAAACAGACAAAGCTGGTCCCTCTAGCAGCTGGTGTATCTTTGTCCTCTCTGTACCAAAGCCTTTGGTTATCTCACATGCTGTGTCAGGGCACTGGTCTGAAATCTGCTGCTTGGCTTTGGCCAGCTCCTGTGACAGTGAGCTCTGTGCAGCTCTGAGCTTGGGACTGGCATCTGATAGTTTTCAGGTGAACTCAAGTTCACGTGTTTTGGTACTCAGTGTAGGTGTGGACTTCACAGGACTAAAGAGAAAAGGCTAAATTTGAGCTGAAAGTACATAAATAAAAGGGAATTAGGGATGTTGCAAATAGTTTGGTGGGCATGAGCCGCATGAGCTGGGAGGACAGGTGCACCCAGAGCCCTCCAAGGATCAGTGGGATGCTCTGACATTGGAAATGGAATTGGGAAGCAGTGTTGGGCATCACGTCCAATTCTCATGCCCATTTTAGCAAAAATGCTATATGGTTGGGAAAGATTCAGAAAAGAGCAGTAGATGTGACCAAATCCTGGAAATAGGGTGCTAGAGATAATATTCATCTACTTAAGAAAAAATTTAAATAAACTTAATCATATTGTGCAAGTATGAACAAGAAGAAGAAAAAGTTCAAGGGAAATGTCTTGAAATATCAGAGAAGGAGGGCAAAAAAAGGAAGTTATGATTTAGAACCTAGTGCAGGACAACCTTGGAAAAATAATGTACAGATTTATATTGCTGACAAATTGTCCTTTCTATCCTTATAACCTGTATAAATGTGCAGCTTGAGTGTTGTGTCTCCTAGAGAATAGGTGATGGCAGGAATAGTCCTGAAACCAAACTGAATTTGTTAACCTTTGCTGATAACTTGGCCAATGGGCTCTTTCACTCAGCTGGAAGCAAAACTGAGCTTGGCCTATGGGCTCTGGTTCTCTTCCCATTAAAATAGGAGGTGAATTTAGCCCCTGCCTATGCCAGAACCTGCCTGGCCTTGATGTGATGTGCTTTGGTACGAGAAAGAAAGATTAAGTTTAGATCAGGGTTTTTTGGACAGAAATTACTGAATTTAGGAAACCTCAGCTACATCTCCTTGCTACAACCACCCCCAGGGAGGACCTGATGTGCTGACCAGGACAGCAGGGAGTCTTTACTCCCTGCCACCAAATCCTTCCCTAAAATAGGATCCAGAGACCAACTATCTGAAATGTGAGTGCTTCCCCAGGAGGAATCTGTGTTTGGTACAGTAGTCTTTATTTTCCTGCTTTATTTTAAAGCTTGTTCATTCCACCTCCCAAAAAAGATTTAGCAGATATTTCATTGAATAACTTGACCTTGGGTGTTCGAAAGTTCATTTATGATCTTCTGTATATAAATTTCCTGATATAGGGTTTTGACACAGAAATAGTCTTCCTTTGATAGAATGTAACAAATTCAAGTTTCAGAAATTATCCTCTTGAGCCATCTCTGTGGTGTTTGGCATCATGACAAGTAATTAGTCAATCCTGAAATAGTCATCAAGCAAAGAAACAGCTTATTTTATATACTGTTTCTTAGAGAGTTAAATATTTCCACATATTCAGGCTCTGATTGGAGTCTTGGATCCTTTCCAAATGTTCAACCTGTAAAGATATTTGAGAACACCAGGACTTAAGCTCTTTCCAAAAAATGATAGATTTCACTTGAATTTTCACAAATGGAAAACCACAACTCCCCATAGCTGCAAAGAAGCAGCTGTCATACCAGGTACGGAGTATGAGAAAACACTTTCTAAAAGCTTCAGGGACTTCCCATTATCTGGAAGTTTTTAGTGCTCTTAAAATTCACGAAGAAAACAGCGTTTCTTTTCCTGCACAGCGTTGCCTGAGATAATCGGCTGCACCTGTTTGGAAGCAGTGCTTCACGTTGTTCCCTTACACACACCCTTGCACGTGTTCCTGTTAATTGATCCTAGGAACCCAAGTGTCAACAAATTGGAGCCCAGCATTGCAACTCTGTTCAAAATCCCACATTGGTGTCTCTGAGCATTTTGCCACGCAAATTCTATGATCTAAGTGATTGAATCGACTTTGAGGTTTTGAAGTTGAAATTCAAAGTGTTGGGGTACAGACAAAAATCTACTGAAGAAATCAAAAGCACCAAATCAACAGCTCCAAACCTAAAGTTCTGCTTTTTGTATTTGTTTCTGTTCTATTCTTAAAAAAAAATAAAAGGGGAGGGAGAGGGGGGGGAGGGCATTTTTCCAAATTGGTAGTGGACTCATTTTTGGAAGAGTTAATTTATTGTGTGATTCAGCACAGACATGCATGATGAGAATCTGGGAAATAAGGAGTTAAGTCATGATGATGTAAACCATTTTTTCGCATTTAAAATAATAGCACTTGGATAATTCTGGAGTTGTGGCTTCTGCTTTTATGGGCTGAGAGGTTGCCAAAACATGTGTGTGTTGTTCTGAATTGGTAAATGATTCCTATTTATAGGACAGGTGTCTTCTGATGTCCTGAGTCCAGTGTGTTCTGTAATCCTAGATCCTGGTTTTGATCTATGTTTAATAATGTGTGACAGAAGGAGATAGGAACCTTTCAGACCAAATCAGGCTTGGAATGTTTTGAGTTTAGCTCCGCCCAGCTCTGTCCACTTGTAATGCAGGGTATCTTTCCATCAGGATCTCACCCTTCTAAAATTAATTTTTGGACTTCTCTTTCTGAAACACATAGCCTTTGGACTCATTTACATGCAGGCTTCTGAGTGTGCCAGCCTCCTTCTTTTGTGTTGACTCAAGAAAAAAAAAATGCTTTCTCATATATTTTAAAAACAGCTTTTCTAATGCAGAAACCACAGTGAGGCAGTGCTACAGGAGGGATGTGGTGTCAGGAAGACTCAAGGTGTATGTCATGGCAGTCATGAAAATAAATTCTTATGTTTCCACCAGCATCTAATTTAAACTGTGCTTCACAGCTGTTGGTTTGGGCTATTCAGTGTCACTGAAAAAGGGTTGGATTAGTTGCAGTTGGTTATGTGACTGTCAAAATCACTCTTTTTCATTATCTTGCAAGCTGCTGATTGAAATGAATCAAGAATCATGGAATCATGGAATGGTTTGGGTTGGAAAGGGCCTTTTAAAGGTCACCTTGTCCAATCCACTTGTTATGGGCAGGGACATCTTCCACTAAACCAGGTTGCTCAGAGTCCCATCCAACCTGGCCGTGAACACTTTTAGGGACGGGGTATCCATAACTTCTCTGGGCAAACTGTTCCAGTGTCTCAGCACCTTTGTTGTAAATGCAGACAGATCTGGTTATTATGTTGCTGATGCATCTGCTCTGGTCATTATATTGCATTTTAAAAAGAAATTATTAAAAAAACCCTAAAAATATGACCAAGCTCCTGTTCTTCAGAGGAGTGCAGACCTTGGAGCTGGAGGTTCACAAGAGACACAAGTTGTTGATATAAGGGAGAGAAATGCAGGTTCATGGGCAGGGAATCTCTTGAGATGACTAATTCAAGGGAAGAGGTGGAGCAGCAATGACAGGAACCAGGACGGGGGGACAGATGAGGTTTCCTGCCATGTCCACTACCCCACCACCCTCTGGTCTGGCCACCACAGAGCCAGGGCCTGTTGTTCCATGTCCAGGATGGAAAGAGCGCGGAGGAGCCCCACCAAGGAATATGCACAGGGTGGGTCGGCAGAGCGGTTAGCGAGGAGCAGCTCGCTGTCAGCTGAGCACTGAGGATACCATCATGCCAGAAAAGGAACTGGGTCTGCAGGGGGGTGGAGGGGGCCATGAGAACTGGATGGGAGGCTTGGCTCTCTTTCAAGCAGTTCCTGAAGCCAGATTAGTCCTCTTCGCCAGCTGGTGTGAGACGTTAGGTTTGTGTTATTTCTGGCAGCCCCACGGGGACTGGGAGTAGCTCCATGCCTTGTGTTTCTCTTTCTGAGGGCAGGACAGTCCAGAAGCAGCACAAGTTCTGCATTCCTGTCCCCAAGAGATGCAAGTGCCAGTTTGCCCTCAGGTAGAAGTGTAAGGAAAAGAACCCAAGCTGTCGTGCCTGTCTTTCACCTCTGATGCCACCAGCTTCCTCTGCTGGCTGCTCTGGGCTAGTCTGCTCTTCACACGACCAAGTGTCCAGATTTCCCCAGATGTGTTCTCTTGTCTGTCACTGTCTAGGCGGACTTGGGGGAATTCATGTGTCTCCTGGCCTTGCATGCTGCTGTGCGTGCACAGAAACTCTTCACTGCCCCGTGTCTGGGAAGCCCAGATGTGTCCACAGATGCAGGAATCCTGAGGGGCTGCCAAATGTCTGGAAATGTAGGATATGCCCCCATGCATAGGAGCCTAGAGTTGTTCCTTGCCCGGAAATCACTGATACTTTTATGTGCAAGGGATTGGACACTCAGGGAATTTTGGATGGGCAACTGTACATGAATGATGCAATTGCTTTTAGTGCACTTGAAGGCAATACAAGATCCCAAGGAAGATTTGGTGTGTGTGTCCTGATATGTCCACAGAGATTTAGGTTTAGGTTTGTTGCACATGCACAGGCTGCTCTGTACAAGCATGCATACTTTGGAAATCCCTGTCAGACTGTCCTAGTCCTTTACATTCCCTTCCTACATGGGACTATTTTCCATCAGGATCAGTAGGGAGGCCCTTTGTGTTGTGGTCTTTCTTTGAGGCAATTCCTTTTTCTGCTTGATCTTTGTGCTTCCTTGCTGGGCTCCTCAATCCCCTTTCAGCACAGGCCTCCAAAGGGATCTGTATCTTCCCATTCCTCTTTGCAGCAGAGAAGAGCAGAGGGTGGGACAGGGTTGCTCTAACCTTTGTCTGATGTGCTGCTCTCTTGGACTTGGGAAGTGGAAGGACTGTAACTGGCATGGAAGCTGCTGTGGTGGCACTGTGGCTTTTCTGGACCAAGATCCCAGATTTTTGTGGCAAGCTGGAGAAGGAAAGGGAGGAAGGTTTAATAGTTTTCCCCAGGTAAAATACAAGGAAATTCACTGGATTTTACTCTGTGGGAATTCTTTTTTGCTTTCCACTTACAGGGCCATGGTATTTGGTCCTGACTTGGGAAGTAAGTGAACCCAGAGCTGCAGCTGGGTGCGATGTGGGCTGGATGCCTCCCACCTTTCCTTCAGCTGTTGGGTGACATGTCCTGGGTGTGGCTGGTGCAGAAGCTGCCTCATTCCCTGAGCCCCTGTTCTGGGGTGACTGAACTCCCAATGCATTCCCCTTTTCTTCTGGAAAACAGATTTATTCTGGCATTCACCCTTGACCACACACTCCCCCTAGTGAATTCCAGGGTTAAAAAATCATGTAGGCTTTTCGTAAGAGCTGCCTCACTTGTCGTTTAATGATTCCACCTCTGAACTGGGACCCTGCTGCTTCACTGGCTGCCTTGACAATATCTCATTTGTCTTTTCCTCTTTTATTTAGTTTTTCCTACATTTTTTGCACATTCTGTAGATTCTCCTGCATTCCAACTGTCTTATATTTTCATGCCTCCTTTTATCTCTCTATTCATCTATCCCACTATAGACAACAGAAATGCTAAGTCCACATAATCTGTAGAAAGCATGAACTGGGTTGTTAGACATTTTCCAAACATTACACTTCATGGAAATATTTTCCTGTAAGAAGTAGAA
The DNA here is from genome assembly GCA_013389925.1 of Aegithalos caudatus. Taxonomy (NCBI): domain Eukaryota; kingdom Metazoa; phylum Chordata; class Aves; order Passeriformes; family Aegithalidae; genus Aegithalos; species Aegithalos caudatus. Next base: position 91,527 of record WEIU01022417.1, read on the forward strand.
ATGAAACAGCTGTCTCCTGCTCTCTCCTGGGCTGTTCCTGTGCAGACTCTCCTGCCCTCTGAATTTACAGCAGCATTGCTTGGATGAGTGTCCAACGGTCAGCTTCAAGCAGTTGTATTTATGATGTGCCAAGCAGTGGTGAAGATGATGGTGTTTATATGCTGCTCAGATCTATGTGGTGGGATTTACGTGCCATGAGACCTGTGTTAAGGCTTCCAGAGCCAGGAGCATTTCACCAGCAGAATTGTCACTAGGAAATCTGGTACAAGGCATGACTGATGACTCACTGCACACTGTGGGACAAGCAGGGATGTCACTCACTCACACACACTCCTGCTTGCCCCTGTCCTCCTGGCTTTGTGTTTGGCCAAAGCAAGCTCCTGCCAGGAGCCAAGTACTGGCATTATGAAAGTAAGGCATAGGTGCCTCATGTAACACCACTTTCTGGATGGCAGTGGGCACCTGGATTTTTTCTTCATTCTCTGGCTTGTTGGGGGACATCACCTCCCAGCTGATCTTCCATGGCTGGCCCAAGCCTAGAATGGAAGCCCAAAACCCATCCCAAAAGCCTGCTGGGATACCTTCTGGATGTGGGCATGGTTCTGCTCCCCTGCCCTAATGTGTTTATTTCTGCTGGCCTGGTGCCTGACCTCAGCACACAGTTGAAGATGTATTGGTTGCTAGAGGCCGTTTCTTGAATCCTATGGAAATTGATGGGAAGTTTAATGCATTAGTGGAGCTGTCTGAACTGGAAAGGTAAATCAGGAAAACCAGAAACACATAGCAAAAATTTTTGGGCCAAACAATCCTTCCTCTTCCACATGGAGAGGTGAATGCCAGGCTTTCTGGACAGAAGTGTGAACATCAGTGTTACTGTGAGCAAGCAGGGAGTAGGCTCCTGAGCAGATGACAGAAGATGAGAGAAATAGTGGAATTCATGTGTTACCATCTCCAAACTGAGCAACTGGAAAAAGAGTAGGAGAGACCAGAAATTATTTGAAGATTCACTTCCCTTCAGTGTTTTGCTGGAACTGAGTGGGCAGATATTCACAGGCTGTATTCCAAACTGAGGTTATTTCTTCAGAGCATGTTCTGGCAAAGCATTTTTGGCTACAACCCATTCTCAACCTGAATGACTGGGTGATACCATGGGGAAGAAATCAGCTAACAGCAAATCAATTTCAGGCTGTAGTTAACTGTGCATCCATTATATGTAGAACTCTCCACATTGCAATACCCTGCTTTTAGCTTTAACCTTGATAGGATAAAGCAGAACTACTCTTGCCCTTAAATGCTGCCCCATGAGAAATGTGGTGCCTTTGTGCATCATCAGGAAGGGTGCTCTGCTCTCTGGGAGGATAGAATCACTCCATAGGTGCCTGAGAAATCCCTCAGCATGTGTCACCCAAGTGTGCCATGGGGATCTCATGGCTTGGGAGCTACTCTGGCATGTGAGCTGATGAGTCAAGTGCAGCTGGGGAATACCATAGACTTCAAACAGGAGCACATCTGGATATGCACAGAGCACATCTGGTGCATCAGAGTTGCTGTATGTTTGCAGCACCACTGTACTGTGTGTGCAATGAGCCACTTTCTACCCCTCCTATACTCTCTGGGGAAACTTTAATCATATTTACATAAAATAACATTTGGGAAACACCTTCCCTTCTTTGCCTCTGTGGCAAGGCTTCCCAGGTCCCTCAGTGTGAGCAGCAGGGATGCTGCATGGAAGGATGAGCTGTGTCAGGACTTGTTGTGAGCACTCCAAGCCTGAATAACTGGCTGTTATTCCGTGTGATGTCCAATGCTCAGGTATCCAGTGGTGTCTCTGAGAAACATTTGTCAGTGTGTTTTGCTGGGTAGCCTAGAGGGCCTTTCATGTCTCTGCCAAGAGCTGGTCTGTTGTATCATTTTTCCAGGCATGATACAGCACTTGGCACAGCAGCCCTCCAGACTGTGCCCTTGTAAAGTCTCCAGAGTTATTCCCTGGGATGTGGCTGTCCCTGGAAGGGGGGTTTGAAAGTTGACTACTGTAACAATGTGTATCTACATAAAGCAAGGGAAAAAGTCAGGTTATGTACCAGCACCAAATTCTTCAAAATGTGCTATGCATAAGCACTTTGAGCATCTTCTATCCCTGTCTTCTAATTTGGAGCCTCTTGATTTCTTGGGAAGAAATGAGGGATGTGGGATACTCCCTTTTCAATTATGTCTGGCTATATAGGATGACAGCTATGGTTTCTTGTACACCTGGTCACCTGTCTGGAGCAGTTTGGGGATTTATGCCATCCTGTGTGTACAGACAGACAGACAGTACTTCTCAAAGTGCACTGGGTACATTCCCAGTTTGGGTGGGAGGGTGACTCTTCCAGAACTTGCCACTGGCAGTTCTGTTGTTGCCCAGCCTGTGTTGCCCTGGTGCAATTTGGGGTGGTTGCAGAGGGGAGAAGTAGGGGGAGGCTGGACTGGGAGCCTTGTGTCTGTCATCAGGCATCTGGATAACCTCATCCTTAAGTCCCAAGTGCCCGAAACAAGATGGGTGGCACTTCCACTTGCACATTGTCTGAGGAAAGTGATCATGGATGTAAATATGCACAGTTTGGTTTCAAATAAATAGAGGAAAAAATAATTTTCTAAGCTTACAGGTAGAGATAAGAAAACCTAGAAGTGTCAGGAGAGCTCTGAAAAGTCTCTGGAAGCAAATTTCCTATGCCTTCAGCACAGCTCAGATATATGAATACCAGGGCTGGTTTGACTGGTGATCCAATAGGTCCTTGCAGGGAGGTAACACAGATTTTTATATTGGGATTCAAATACATTACTGGGTTTGAACAAACCCACTGTCAACTGCTATTTAAGAATATTTTTGAAACATCCTGTACTAATTTCTTGTACTAACAATCTAAATGAAGAAATAATAAAAAAGTAAGTGCAAGTATACCGCTAATTTAAAATAAATATTTCACCTTTACTGTTTCAGGGCATTTAGAAACACTATTTTCAGTTGTTTCCTTCCTACATAACCAAAGAAAATGCCTTTATTTCTATATCTCTTTCATGATGGGAAAGTTTGTAAGTCACCTTATCTCTGTAGGTATCAGTAACATCACACATGGCACTGCCTTAATGTCTTTCTTTCTTGCAATTTCCTGGATTTTCTGCTATGTCTTTGTTGAAGCAAAGCATATTCAACCTCTGGAGAGACTTGTAAGAAAGCCAAATTAATCTTTTCTCCTGAGGTTTGCAAAATAGGTTAAACTAACACACAGTGCTCATGGATGTTAAGTTCAGATAGGTAGATAAAATGTAAGGCTACTGAATTTAGATACAATTGCTGTTCACTGTTTCAGCATTTTGCTGCAATTATATTTTTATTTTGTCTGCTATTTTTTGTCAGGCAGAGATTATCAGAAAATTGAAAGTGAGTTTAATACTGAAATATCTGTGTTACTATTTGTGTAAAGCTCAAAGATCCTTCAACACCCAAACAATGCAAAATTCTCAAGCTGAACTTGTGAATACATAATTCAAAGCACATTAACTTACTGGAAACTTGGGCATGGGAGTTGTTCTTTGATATGTCCAGCCAACCCCCATTTCCACTGCTCTCAGTGAACATTTCACAGAATATTCTGAGTTGGATGCTTTATCTGATATGGCTAATGAATTTAGTCTTCTGAAAATGCTGGCTTCACTTCAGTGCATGAATATGCTCGTGCTTTTAGAATTTGATACTAAATACTTTACCCTAGGTTTTTCATATCCTTGCCCTGCTCACGTGGGACTCCCACAAGTTGCCCCTGTGTCACTGTCACAACTGTTCTGAGGTACTACCCTATGTCTAGCTCCTGTTTCCCTGTCCTTCAATTTATGACAGGAATTTCTACCATATAAGTTAATTTATATGTTGGGGCATTTACCCCATGTATCACAGAATCATAGAATGGTTTGGGTGGGAAGGGACCTTAAAGATCATCTAGCTCCAACTGCCCTGCCATGAAATTTTTAGGGCATTCATGTCCTGTGAAGGGTCAACCAGACCTCTTCAGGTCAAATTCTCCTGTCTCATGAATCTTAACACTGTGGTCTGTAGCTGCAGATCTGCCCTGAGAAGTGCCTTGTGATGTACAGGCTGAATGAGAAGTAAAAGCCACCTTCTGTAAGAGGTGGATCAAACAGGGGGGCTTTGCATTTTGGCTTCAGCTCTCCCACTGCAGAAGAGTAGTATTAACTGGTCATGAGGATGAAAACTGTCAGGAAGGAGCCCAGGAGCAGATATCTGCACAAATATGCCTCAGTCATCTTCCTAACCAGCTCCTTGCCCTTGGTCAAACCAGGCAGTGCCTCACCAGTGCCTTGGGAGGAGTTGCTCGGATCTCAGGAAGGGGCCTCCAGAACTGGTGCAAGAAAAATTAGTCCCTCCTGTTCCTCCTCTCCCCTCAGAACTGCATGTATCCACGTGATTTATGTGACTCTGGATTTTAGCTCATGTTTACCCTGCAGAGAGCCTTATGGCTTCTCTGTTTGCCTTGGTGCTTGCCTTAGCACATTGTTCTTGCTGCTGACAGTTGTGCTGGTGGAGGTTTTATCTGGGAAGAAGTGGGGGGTGGCAGGTGAGGAAGACAGCCCTGAGGAAGAGGTGTCATGCTGTGCGGAGCCGGTGCTGCCGGCCGGGCTTCCTGAGCCTGGGCAGGCAATTCCCACCGGCGCTGTGCTCCTCGATGGAAAATGCAGAGACAGAGAAGTGTGTTAATGGGTCAGGAACCAAACAGGTTGAAAATGTTCAGAGCATTTCTGCAGGGGCTGGAGAGAGGTAAAAATCTGCCTCCCCCATCCCTGGCTGCTACCAGAAACTGATAACTCAAGTTGAAGAAAATTAAAGCTGAGGGAGGTGAAAGCAGCTCCTTGGATGATGTGGGATACAACCACTGCTCTGCAAAAGCTTAATTGATGTAGGTAACACATAGGGTTCTGCAAATGAGAAAGAAAGAAAGAAAGAAAGAAAGAAAGAAAGAAAGAAAGAAAGAAAGAAAGAAAGAAAGAAAGAAAGAAAGAAAGAAAGGAAGAAAGGAAGAAAGGAAGGAAGGAAGGAAGGAAGGAAGGAAGGAAGGACAGGGGTTTGCCAGAGGCTCGTTCCCATCAGTTTGGCTGCATTTTGTGGCACTTTAGGGAAAAATGGAGCAGGAAAAAGAAGGATCTCCTGCAAGCCTGTGGACATCAGCAACTTCCACCCAAGCTGGGAGGAATTCTCCAACTCCCAGTGGGCAGAAGAGATTTCTGTCTAAGAGGGGTTCGTGCAGGCTCTGCTGCTGAAAACACATCTTGAAGTAATATGTGACTCTTGATGACACCTCCTCAACACTTAGTAAATTTGACCTTTTCTTTCATGTGCCATTATACTGACTCACATGACTGCACAGGCAGCTAGCACATTGAATCCAAATTTTACATTTCCAGGCAAGGGAAAATGTGCTCTTTCAAATTGAAGAGTGATGCTACCAATGGCTGGCTCGACTTCCCTTCGCCTGGGAGGTGGGAGGTCAGTTGACAGGAAATCTCATTCTTTGTCATCCAGAATTGCCATCCTTCACACAAAGACAGATGTGGTTTGGTTTAAAGCCCTTGTGCATGCTGAGCAGTGCAGGTGTTCAGCCCCTCCTAGAAGCATTTTAGCTGTAAGTGCAGTGTACTCATCCTTGGTGTTGTTAAATAGCATTTATAAACACTGTCTGCAAATGCTCTGATTATAGATGACCTTCTCCCTGTGCTTAGTGTCATCTCATTAATCTATCCATTAGGTGAATAATTCTGGTTTGGGGAACAGAGCAAATATAGAAATTGCACAATGAAACACATTTAATATATTCAAACAACTTTTTCTTAATATAAAGCCAATCATTCGCTATTCATTTTTCATGTTCTGTTGAGTATTTGCAGGCCAACTCTGGAAGCAGGCTGGTAATTTGGTCCTCCTTAATTTTGGCACCTGTAGTTATTTTAGAACTAGAGGCTGTTTTCTGTGGCTTTACTGCTCTGTAATTCAATACCCTTTTAAGACCTTAATGCTGCCATTACTAGTAAATTTGCCTGTATTCTGAATAAAACCCTTTATTACATTTGTTTGTTTAATTTTTTATTAGAGAAGAGTTACCCAACAACCACAGGGAAGGAATTTCCTAGAAGGTACAGGGGCAGTGCCTGGGATCCCTTTCCCATTATTGCTGGTGTGACCAGGAAAGCCTGAGTCACTCTAGGGATCTGCAGGGTGCAGATGGTTCTCTCTGGGTTTTGTGTAGCCAGGCTGAGGGTGGTGGTAGCCTCCCATCCCACGAGTCCCCCCTCTGTGTAAGGAGCTTGGTTATCTACCCTGTGCACAGCTGAGGGTCAAAGCCCTGGATATACTTCTCTGCTTACATGGTTTTCATTTTTCTTTTGATTTCTCTTTTTCTTGAAAAGATAATTATTGACACTTAAATTCCTTCATCCATTTTTTGACCCTTTTTCTTGGCTTGTGTATCTTGTCTGGTTTTTCCTTTGTGTTCACCTTAGCAGAAGGAGGATGAGAGCTGAAACTGGGGTTCCAAAGAGAGAGGGGGGATGATGTCTGTGCCACTTCCTTTTTCTTGGCAACTTGGGAAGATGGGATGAGATGGGAGCAAGTAAATCCAGAAAAGGTTTCCCCCTCTCTCTGTGCAACATTTGCTCATACTTTTGCTGGTCTCAAACACACAAAAAATTAGTTCTTGTTCGAGCAGTGTATGAGAATGAGCATGTAGCGCCCGTCAATGCCACAGCACTGCCGAATGCTTCCAGCACAACAAAGAACTCAGACTTGCTAATTTCCAGCATCCCTGGCTACTGGAAGGGAAAAAAACACCTAAAGCCCATATGTAGGTAGTGAAGTGCCTGTTATGTAATTAATGCTCCAGCCTTCTACTCCCAGAAGTTGCTCTGTTTGCTAAAGAGATGGAAGCTGATGTTGCTCCTTTAAGATTCTGAGTTATGATTCTGCTGTAGACTTTTTCCAGTAGTGCTGTATGTTTGCATAATTTCATTTCTGTTTCTCTTGTTACTGTAATGAAAGGTAATCAGAGACAACATATCCAAAACCTTCCCTGTAAAGCTGCAGAAATCAGTCATACAAAAGTTAGAAAATACCCAGGCCCATGCACCCTTAATTCAGTTCCCTTGCATATATGCATTACAAGAGTATGTGATCATGTAATTAAAAACTATTGGCTTGGCAGGACCTTGGCTTACTCCTTGCACAGAATAAGATAGAGGACTGCAGAAGAGGGGGAATGTTTACTTGTAGTTAAGGCACTGGTGAGGGATGTGGGAGAACTGGATCCTAACCCTGGCGCTGTCACAGGATTCCTGTGTGATGCTGGGCAGAGCCAATCCCCCCTCAGCCACAGAGGGTGTTGAACTCCAGTATCAGCAGCTTGTCTACCATAGGTTTTTCAATGTTCAACTTTTCAGCCTAAAAAAATCTGTTTGCACTGGTGATTTGTATAAGATATGAATCTGAATAAACATACGTGCAGACAATTGTAGGGAAAAGATGAAAATTTCTTATCAGAGGTTTTATCCCAGATTATTTCCTTCTGTAGCCACTCCAGAGCCCATGACTGAGGCTGGCTGTTTTCATGTTAGAGCTCTCAAGCTTTAAGGGCTCTCTGTGTCCAATTAAACAGTAGCATATCTCTTGAATATTAACACATTAAAAGCAATATACTTCCAGCAAAGAAATCTGATCCTAATTGGCCCTGGAATATTTTATTTTCCAAACTGAGCTGTGAGCCGTTAAGCTTCCTTTTTTAAGACTAAGCAAACATTACATTCTTAGGGGAAAGTCAGCCCAAGGAATGGGGAAAAATAGACTTTCGACCATACCTGTCAATCTTCCATTTTCCAGTGTTTTGCCCAGAAACAGGCACAGGAACTAATTGACTTCTACCCCTTCTGTCTTTTTTTTTCCCCTTAACATAGTGACTCAAATTAAAACAAAGATAAAATTCCAGGGGAAGCTGGCATTAATCAGGATTTGGATTAAATTAAATTAAGCGCTTTTTATTGAACTCAGCAGTATTAGTTATTAAAACCAGAAGGACTTTCCCAACTAGTATAAAAAAGCAAACAATGACTCATACTGTGGCATAGATTTTATTGGGAAATTAAAATGCTCATTTTCTCTTGTTCTTTCCTTTTTCCTCCTTTTTTTTTTTTTTCCTAACTTCAGACAAACACATGTAAACAACTGCTGGTGAGCCCACACTTGCAGACCCTTAGCCTGGAGCCACGCTGTCATTGCTGGCACGGATCTGGCTCTGCTCATGGTGGCACCCAATGGGGACAGTGAAATTGCTTACCCAGAAACTGCTTCCACAGGTCTCCCGTGCCCTTGATATCAAAGGGTTAGTTCTGAAGAGTTTGTAGATAATTAAGCCACCTTAAGCAGTCCACAGAGGACAGGTTGTGCCCTGGCAAAAAAGAGCTAGCACAGCAAGCATAATCCTTCTTCTCTAAGATGAGAGACATGGATTACTATAAACAGTCATTTTCACTTTGATAATGAGGAAGATACTAGAACGAATTATGAACCAATTTAAAAACATTTCCAGGATGATAAGGTGACAAGAAACATTGGTTTAACCTACTCCAGTCAAGAACAAATTTGTTTTCCTTTTTGACAGCCATTGATTTGGGAAGGTAATAGTAGCTCTGATATATTTTGACTGTGAGGTAGTACTTGTCTCTAAAGCAAACCAAGGACACTTGGTTTGGATTAAATAATTACAAAATAGGTGAAAAAATTATATTCAAAGAAACAAATACAGCTAGTTCTCTGTCAAACTGGGGAGAAAAATGATGCAGAAAGCCTTAAGGGCCAAGTCCAGTATTGTTCAATAGTTTCATTAACTTATTTCATGCCTTCCATTCTGATTTAATTTAGAGGGGCTGCAAACAAACATATATCCACTGCTGATTCCCTGTGTCATGTGTTTGTTAATGAAGACAGCTGGGGAGAATGGAGGTCAGTGGGTGAGGATGTGCAGCACTCCCCACCATTAGGGTGAGGGTGATGTGAAAAGCTGAAATTACTGAACTGGACTAGTCTAGGTTTAACTTCTCCTTCCTTGCCCAACACAGAAATAAACTACTGAAAGGGCTTGGAAATTAAGAAAACAGCATAAATTGATAGCTCTTCACCAACCAACTCTATTGCTTTACAGATTCAAAAACAAAAAGCTTTGAATATAACACAGCTGGGCTGAAGCACTGGAAAATTTATCTGTAAATTGTTGGGTTGAAAAAATATGAATTTCCCTTGGATGCTGGGCAGTTTTATGTTACCAAAGCAGTGGCCATGCATAGATGTAAGGTGTTAAAACATGGCTGGGGTAGAAGCACATCTGGGAGCACGAGAGTCCACTAGGAGTTTGGCTTCTGTGGGCAATGTCTGATTTTTCATTGTCCTTTTGGGCTGTTCAGACAGCAGTGCCTTTTATCTGAGCAAGACCTGGCAGAGTCTGGCAGTGTCTGGCTGCAGAGGAGCACACCTGGCCAAAAGCCACCTCTGTGTATCTGCCTGCTCCAGGGTGCTGTACTCAGGTGTCCCCAGCCTGTACATGAAGAAGGAAAATATTTAAGAATCCACAAAGCCTAGGAACATGTGGCACCTTGCGTCTGGATTTTGTTTAAGGGAATTAAGAGCTGATCCTTAGCTGGAATATGAAACTGATTGTGTCTGTGTTGTCTAAAAGAGGTTGAGTGGTGTGCACGGGCTGGAGCTCAATCTAATGTGGAAAAGTTTGATCCGGAGCTCTGTTTAATTTAATATTTGACTATTCTACCTATTTTAGTTCTGACTCAAAGTTCAGTGTTCCCTCTCATCAGTGGTTGTTTGTATTAGTGGAGGACACGTGTGAACCACAGGAGAAGGACCTTCATGCACCCAGACCTCAGCAAATCCAGCAGAAATTCATTATTGTGCTCTAATATGCTGTCTCTCTTGCTAGAGAGACTGGAGGAGCTTTCCCTTCACCCTGCTGCTGTGATGGAAAGGGGGTGGAAATTAATATCCTGCAACATCCCATCAAATCCCCAAATGCATTCATAGCACTGGGTTAGTAATCCATAGTTTTACAAGGTTTTAAACTTCTAATATAGTTCAGATACTTTACGTGCTTCAGTAAGTCTATTGTGCTATATTAAATACATGTTAAAGAAAAGTTCCATGATTAGTTTTAGTACCTTTTGATATCTAAATAAACACTGAATAAGAATGTCTATATCAAAGCAAAAATTTTCAGAGTGGTTCAAAGAAACACAATTTAATGCCCTTAATATAATATCTTTTAATGGGAAACCTCTCTCATTACAATCAATCTTGACTGTTAAGGCCAGCAGGCACTAATACAATAATCTTGTCTGTTTTACATAATAACATTGAACAAAAAATCTAATTTAGAAATTTCTGCTTTAAACTCACAGCTTCTGGTTGAACCACAGCAGATTTTAATAAAATTTTCTATTCTTGCTTTAAAAAGATAACATGTGATGGAGAATCATCCACAATGCAGATAAATTGTTCCAATGATTAACTGCCTTCACTGTATGTATGTATAAAAAGGAGGCTTATTTCTAGTGCATACATTTGTCTTGCTTCATTTTGTCTCTAAAAACTGCCCTGGCTTTGATAAATTAAAATGCAACATATAATTTTTTTAAGCCTTTTAAATGTATTCTGGTGCTTAAGAGTTTATTGGCATGCTTTCTGTCACTAGAATAAATTGAATAGCTCGAAGTTCTTTGGTATCTCACTGCAGAGTCATTATGCCAGCATTTCTAGGAGCAAAGCCATCTTCCATTCATCTGCAAATTTCCCCTTGATATAACCAGACTGAAAGCCTTCATTTCCTCTCCCAAGGAAATCAAAGTGAATTAGAAAGTGATACTTAATTATTTTTTCAAACCAAATATATGAACATATAATCTGTAAGATCTTTATTTTGGTGGAATTTTGACATTTTCCAGTGCACTGTGTGTGGCAATTAGGCTCCAATATAGAAAATATCAACTTCCAGGTATTTGGCTTCCTGGGTTTTCGTCTGCAGAGGTCCCTTAGGTGCCAGGTACCTTGCAGATGTCAGGGGACCATGGTGGCTGTGCAGAACCCTCTCATCCAGGAGGCTCCATGTGCCCTGATAGGCCAAGTTCATTTTTGTAAGTTTGAGAAATAGATCAGGACTTGGTTCTGACCCATCAGGAAGGTTCAGTGGTAAAAAAAATGAGGCTGGACAATGCAGGAGGGCAAGCAGGTGTTGAGAGGAAGGGCCTCGTGCAATGCTCAGAGCAGTCTAGATACAAAAACAAAAGCCCAGTTATAAAATGACATCTCTCCTTAGCCTATACATTTCCACCTCCAACCCCCCAGTTTTCCCACCACTCCTGTATTTATGTTCTTTTTCTTTTTCTCTCCATGAAAACAATATTAACCTCAGTCATACAGCCCTGTCACAGCACTGCAGCCAGCTCTCCTGGGAGCCACCCCGTGAGGCCAAGAGAGTGTTGCTCAGGATAAGCACCCTGGTCCTAATTTCATCACCTGGGGCACTGGGATCTGTCTTCACAGCCATGTGAGTGATGATGACAGATTATGCTTGGTACCAAATCACATGAAATTTGTGCTGGAAGCAGCCAGGAACTTGAACTGATGCATTGCCCAGCTACTGGTGGTTCAGGTTTGATTATGACCAAGCATTTCCAGTGTGGTTGTAAGCCCAGACCTTGACTACTCTAGCACAAGCAAAATTTTTATGAATCCCCAAAAGACTGGCCTATTTTGCAGCACCACTCCCTCTCTCCACTATTGTCCTTCAGTTATAAGTTGCACTATAAATCCTAATTACTGGGACATATTCCCAAATTACAGGCTTAAAGCAATAACGAGGGAGATGGCAAGTATCATTTGGGCATTCACCTTCAGCCTTCCCTCCTGCTAGGGACTGCTTCTCTGTCCTTCAGACGGATGTGTCCTGCATCTTTTCCCTTTAACAGAGACTCTGTGCAGGAGAGTTGCCTGGAATTGCCAGTGCATTACCTAAAGCTGGTGGTGCATTTCTTTCTACTCATTCATCTGAGAGTCCAGGGAATCCATCATGCCCTGTACCACCCTCAGAGTCCTTCTGGTAATGAGCTCCTCTCCCTAATTACAAGTGGTGGGAGGGAAGCTGCACTGGCTGCATGAGTTGATATTTCCACCTTGTGATTTCCTGGTGTTCCCTTTGCCATGAGGAGCAGTGGCCAAAGCTCCCCTGTCCTGCTCAGCCCCTGTCTCTGCAACTCTGTGGCTGGTGCTGTGGCTGGAGACATTCCTCTGGCTCATCCCACATAAAGCAAGGCTCTGCTGTGGGAACCTACTCAAGCTGTTTCGTACACATGCCAAGAATTAATTTAAATTTTCTGCTGTAGTCTTATCTTTTTGCCTCAGCCATCTTCTGGCTCTACACACTCTCTGGCAGCCTTCCTCCTTTTGATGTGTTTGAAAAAAGCTTTTATTAGTTTTAAAGGCTTTAGTAAGTTGTTTCTTAAAATCTTTTTGATTTGCTTTATTATGCTCTTACATTTAATTTGCCAGAGTTTATGCTTTTTCTGGGGGTTACTTTTTGAGTCTTTTTCTCTGGCAATCTGTGTGGATCTTAGAGGGAAAAAAGACTGTTCCTTATACTGCAATGAGGTGGTTCTAGGGGATTTGTTTCCTGCATAAATGTCCCAACCTGCCCTTTCTTCTCTGTGATCAAAGTCTGTATCCGGAAATCTTTTCTGACAAGTGCTATAGCATCTCTTCCCTTTCCACTCCCAGCCCAGGATTCCAAGGGGCCAATGCAGTGCAGAAAAAATATGTGATTACAAGAGGACCCCAGTGTCACCACATGGGGTGCAGAAATGCATCCTGACTGCAGTAACACATCCTGCCACAGCCACATCCTTAGCCTGCTTTCTCCACGCTGAGAACTGACCAGGAGGGTGATTTAGTGCAGCACCAGGATGTGAAGGTTACCCCACAAACAAACCCTCAGTTATCATTTCTGTTGAGCTGGGCAGACCAGTGGCATTCCTCTGATGGTGCTGGAGGCTCATTAACCTTTCAGGAAAACTCTTCACTAAAAACCATGTGCTGGGCATCGTGCACACCAATCCCATGCAGACAGAGGTGTTTGGTGGCTGTGTCTACAGATGCCTTTTCCCACAGCATCCTGCTGACCTCACAGTGGGGCAGGGACACTGGCTGAAAGCAAGCAGTGCTGCTGTCACCACCCACACTCCCCAAAGCCATGGGGTGGCTGTGGCAGAATATCAGCAGTAACTTCTTATGAGGATAGCACAGCTTCAGCAGTATCAGCTGTCTCTCCTCCCCACTCCTGGCCTCCAATCTCCTCCTTGATGGGATTTTCTCTCCTCAGCCCAGGACTGAGTAGCTGCAGAATTTAATCCTCTGCTGTATCCATGCAGGAATGCCTCCATCACCAAGGTGATGCCTAATTTAGGTCATATCCATCCCCTCTTGCATTTCTAGCCTGTAATCTGCACACAGGTTATCTTAGCTCCAGCAGAAAGACAAGCCCACCTCTGAGCTAGCTGTGCCCATCTCCCCAAGCACCAGCCCTTGTTTAATTTACTGATGTAAGGTTTCTTGATGTGTAAGTACATATTGCTAATTGCTAATATTTAAGTGCTTCTCCTCTTTCCTTCCAAAGATAATTATTTTGCCATTTCCTCAGCCTTCTTTGAATGAACCACTAGTAGTTTCTTGATTCATGCATGACATTTGATTACCTTTTCATAGGCATATCTTACTTAACTCTAAGTGTTATTAATGTCCATAAAATTACCCAGCCCTGAAACACAGTGAAAATAAAATGAAAGCTTTCACTTCAGTGAACTCTAGAGAGTGTGAATCCCAGAGAAGGGCTCTGTGTCACGCAGCCATGTGTTCCCTTGGGGCAGTCACATCCCAAACCCCAGAAATGGTCACAGCCACTGCCTTAAAAAGCTCATGTGTGAGTTACCTCATGCACTTGGGCTGCTCACATTGCCTTTGTAGCTGGAAAGTACATGTGCTTTTCTCTTTGTTGAACTTATTAGTGCCCTGAGCAGTTTATAGAAACAATCTAGATAGGTTTTGCTGTTAGTGGTGCTCCTGCAGTCCCTCTGTCCTTGTTTGAGAGCACAGCAAGGCTGAGCTCCTGCTAAGTGAATTAGCCAGCTTCAAAGCCAGCTGTTTTGCAGCAGCAGAGCTGGTGGATGGTCTTTTTATTAGTGTTCGCATCACATTTAAGCTGCTTTAAAATGGCAGATTTAAGTTCCAGAAACATGAGGTTTAAGGAGTTTATGCTTTGCAGAAATGCTTACTGAGACCTTGGAGAGCAGATCCATGCTGGTGGCTTTTGTAGGCTTGGAGCAGCACCGTGTGCTTTGGCACACAGTGGCATTAGTGCTGCCTCTGCCTGTCTGCATGGATGTGGAGCTTGGAGGTGCCTGGGGATGGGGACTCCTGGGGGAAATGGATTTACAGAGAATCCTCAAAGCCTGACAGAAGGCTCACATAGTATGCATCTGTATGCAAACTTCGAGATAAAAAATGCTGACTTAAAAACGCCATGGAATAGGACAGACATTGTTGAGAGAGAAACAGAACTAGAAACAAGTTTCAAATGAGGGCCTTCCAAATAGACTAGATACTTTGGAGAAACAGAATTATGAAGCATTGTAATAGGACCCAGGAGGGGTAATTTTAGATGATTTGCTTTAAGGCATTAGCAGCATTGTGTGGCAAAAGCTGATAGATCAAAAAATGCTCATAATGTATTGTAATTAGGAAATAGTTGGCTTCTGATTGTGATGGTGTGAATTGTAACATCTGTATTGTCTCACCCTGTACATGAGACTGAAAATGGATAAAAGTTTTTAAAATGCCTCTCAGTTGCCCCATCTCTGGGTCAGAAAAGGGTATAATCCAACAGACCCCTCCATGGCACACGTTCCCTGAAGTGACTTCTGAGGGAAGAGAGCCTCCAACACCATAATTCAGTGCCAGCCACTTCAGTACCATTTGGTTTTATGCTGTTTGGATTGTTGACCCTTGACATGAGAGCAGAGTTCTCTGGCAGCCCCCTCCTCAGGCACTGAGGGAGCCCTACTGCCACGGGCAGAATCTATGAACAGAAAGTTAAACACAGCCTGTGTGAGGGCTGGGACTTGAGGTCCCACGGGTTTCTGTCTTGGGAGGGGTTTCTCTCACTGAATGAACAGGGTGGTGGAAGAGACGAGGAGGAGAATAGCACTGGGTGTTATGGCATGTCCTTGCTTCAGCTTGCAGCAAGAAAAGACAAATGGACTGTGTGTGCCCCGGGGATTTAGCTGCCACAGTGCATCTCTCATCCCAGCAGATGTGCAGGCTTCAGCTTGCTGAGCATCCAAGTGTCTCAGAGTGAAGCTAACTAGAGACAGACATGAAACTTTATATACTTAGAAATAAGCTGGGCATCATATGCAGGAGAGTGTTGCTTCCCAGGGCAGTTCAGGTGTGGTGGTATTTGGGATAATAATGAGAGGATGAGGAGTCTTGGGGCTGGTGGTTGCAGTGATGGCTAGGGGCTGCTCAGGCACAGTTCCCCTGCATTATGATACCCATGGTGGGTGGCAGGTATCATGTTCTGAGGAGAAAGAGCAAGGTTTTACTTTAAGTAACTTAATGAGTGACAGACAGGTACAAGCCTTTGGCAGCATTATAGAGGGCAAAAAGATGATGGCTAGTGGAGATATTCATACATCAGAAAGCCAGGGAGAAAATGAAGGGATATGGGAAGCTAGATGCAAATAGAAACCTCATGCTTAGGAAAAATCTGTGCTTGCTCAGCTGGAGAAAGCTAATTCCTAGGTATCCATTCGTGCACTGCAAGCATCACCCACAGAAGTTCATCCCTGTCAGGATGCTGGTGCCTCCTGGTGTCTGAAGGAAGTTTCTGTTCAAGCAGTGTGGAGACAGACAGACACCTTCTGTGCTTTGGCTGAATGAGATTATCATTCTAACATTAGTGCTTCCTTTAATTAAAAGTCATGACTGAAATTAAAATTGCTGTTTTGTCCCTGCTGACACTGATGATTTTGAAATAACTTGTTTGTGTCCCAAGTGCCTCCCTATGCTGCCTCTATGCTGCTGAGGAAGAACTGTGCCAGGGACCCCACAGTCTGCTCCATCCATGACCTTCACACCCACTCTGAATAAGAAATGCACATAAACCCAGCCCTGAATCTCTTTTTATTTCATGATGCTTGCCCTCTGCTTTAAAATGAGGAAGGCACACAGCTCTGCTATTTTGTGACATACTGATTTCATACCTGTTTCTTAAGCAGCTTCTTTAGGAGGTCAAAGAGAACCTTTAAAAGCTTTAGTGATGGTAACATGTGCCTGGTGACCCCTGAATCTTAAACACCCTGTCTGCTATCATGTTATGTCCTAAGCAACTCAGGCTAATCTTTTCCAGGAAAGATGTTTCTCATAATCTGCCAATTCATGTTACTTTCTTAATGACTAAGTCCTTGCAATTAAGGGGGGGAGGGGTTGTCTAGAGTTAAGTTGGAAAGTGCTGTCAAATAAAAGATGCTCAGAAATGAAGATGACACAGTTATCACTGGGGTGAGGCCTTGGCAGGGGCAGGCTCCCCCCCAGTTTCTGTGCAGGATGGACAGAGTAGTGTCCTTGCAGCCCACCTGACATGACTCCTCTGGGATGTAGGGTGGGTGGGGTTAGTGGTGAAAAGCCTTGAGCTCAGGCTTAGCACTAAGCAGGGCTTAAGTGACAAGTTATTTCATTAACCTGCCTAACCCTATGTGTTTACAATGGTAGGATGACAGTATGAAATAACTAAATGCCCCATCATTTAAAAAGAAGGTTTGCCCTGAAGTTTGCAGTATCTTGGGGATCTGAGCTTGATTTGTCAGTCACTGACACTCTCCCAGGACTGAAGTGCAGCATCTTGGCTTCTCCTGTTCTTCAAACTGCTACTCACAGCAGAAATACATGACCTGGTTCTCTTCTAACTTCTTTATCCCATTTACCCAGCCCAGGTTCCTCCCCACCCCACCATGGCACTGAAATGTCATGAGTGCTATATCACATCATGCCTGTCCATGTGGAGATCTGTCCATTTTTGTCTCCCCTTAGCTCTGGTTCCCTCAGTAATGTTTCTGCTAAACAGCATCATGAGACAGGGATAATTGGGTGAGTCATAAATCACTGTCTGCTCTGGGAATTGTGAAGTGTGTATTTAAATGCCCAAGAATCTCATCTCATAGTTGATATCTTTGTTCACATGTTGACAGCTCATGATAGTCCAGTTATTCCAGCTGCCCCATGTCTGAGGCTCCCAAAGCCTTACATCACTTCTTTCACCCTATCCCAGGAAACATTTAATGCTTCACTGAGTGGGCAGCAATATAAAAGCAGATAATTTGTTTTCCATTTAAAATGGTAGCTTTTTGCTTTTGAGTAAAATTCAAATTACTGAGTTTAGTGAAGGTGTCTCTAGGAGGTACATTTGGCTGTGTGGGACAACAGCCTCGATGATGTGATGACCTTTTCTGAGCTTTGTATGGACTGAGGTTTTTTTCAAGAACCATTTTCTCTGCACTGACGTGTGACTCTCACATGAACAGGAATGGCTCTTTGGGTGTTGCTGTAACTGGAAGTTTAGGCCCTCTACAGGACAGAGTTTGGTGCAATCTCCAAGCTCCCCTGCTTTTCCCTCATCACTGAGAGATAACTTTACTCTCTACTTCCTCTTTCCTGGGCTCTCAAAT
The DNA here is from genome assembly GCA_013389925.1 of Aegithalos caudatus. Taxonomy (NCBI): domain Eukaryota; kingdom Metazoa; phylum Chordata; class Aves; order Passeriformes; family Aegithalidae; genus Aegithalos; species Aegithalos caudatus. The sequence continues at coordinate 109,395 of WEIU01022417.1, forward strand.
GCAATATTTGAGACTGATATTGAACTCATTCAATTTGCAATTTCACCTGGATGAGTGAAGGTGGGGGAGTGGAGAGAACTCTACTGGGTACCAAGAGGTGTTGGGTCCTTTTTGTGAGGGAGCCTTCACAAACTTGGGCGGTCCAGTGTATCAAGAAAACAACTAAAATGTGACTTGATTTGTGTGGTCTCTCGAAAAAAAACCCCACATAATCTACTGCAAGGTCTCTTGATCTAATGACTGGAGGCAGAACAAGAGTCAGGGTCTGGAAGCCAAATCCAAAGAATTCCAATTAGAACTGGGACACAAATATTTAGCCAGCTACATAAACTACCTAAGGAAACAACAACAACAAAAAGGTTTCTCTTCATCTTGTAATGCTTTATATTCAGTCTGGCTGCCTTTATAGAAACTGTGGTTCAGCCAAATTTGAATTATTTGGCTCAGCACATGTATAAGTTGGTGGAATACTATAGAGTGTGATGCACAGGAGGTCAGACAAGGTGATCTGATGGTTCCTCCTCCTTCAGAGCCTCTACAAAGCTTTGGTGTGGGCAGAAGGATGGGACCAGTTAAGGTGTGAGGCTGTGACTCCATCTATATCCTTCTGGGATTAGCAGAGGGTCTGTGTGTGACCCTGCCTCCTGTTCCTCTGATCTCAGGGACAATGTTGTGAAGAAAGACTAAGGTTTTTAAGCAGTCTATAAAACTGGATTCCCATGGTTTGGAGTTTTTTTTCAGCCAGCACTTAAGCCATGCGTGTTCCAGCCCACATATGAGTTTGAAATGTTCCATCATGTTTTCATTATTTGTTTAAAAATGGCAATTGTCAAGATCTCTTTTGCTCTAATTACCTGATATTATAGGGCTTCAGAGCACCTCTTTACACTCTCCAGAATGTGCCCTTGGGATGTGACAAGTCTGAGTTGTGCAGCAGATGCTTTCAGAAGGAAGTTGTTGGCATGAGTGGCTGAAAATAGAAGCTTGTTTACAAGGCTGGTTTTGCATTATCAGCTGTAGTGCTCCAATAATTAAGGCTGTGAACCTAATTAGCTCAACACTTCATAATTCTCTTCTGTCTCTCCAGGGGCTTGTCTGTCTACAGCTCTGTACTGCTTCAGCTTATGCTGGGAACATCTTTATACCAGGGCAGCTGTGTTCACACAAGTACCACCTCAACTGCCATGAATCCCACACTCCTTTTTCGAGTGCACAAACCCTCCACAGGGCTTTCTAGAGAGCCCATATTGGGATTCTTTGGCTGCTTTTATTAAAACCATACAGGCAGAAGTACTGATCTCTCCTGAAGCATCAGTAGAACTGAATGATGCTATTGTTACTACTGATTGAGAGGGTGCTTTTACACTGGCTTCAAACTTGTGTCTGTTCTTAAGTGGAAAATGTTTTTTAATGCTGAATAATGTAGTAACATTTCTGGCCAGCACAGCCTTTTTGACAATGAAACATTGCCACGCACTTGAGAACAGCTCACGGCTGCAGCTTTCACCTCTCCCATCTGGGTTAGGTGTCCTCTGAGCAGGTCTGAGCCTGTGCATGGGATGGTGTTCCCGCCATCCCTGACCCAAAGTTGTCTGTTTTTCAGTGACACCCCTGCAGCCTGCCCAATAACGTCCCATGGCTGGGATCGCCCTGTCCCTGGGCACTGTCTTCTGTGTGTTTCCTGATCCTCAGAGCCAACCCACGCACAACTGGGAGATGTTTTCCTTCTTAAGTGCGTGAGTTTCAGCTGTTCTGACTGTCCCGTGTGTGCGTCCTTCCTGTTTGGACAGATACTTGATACATACACCTCAAATGGAAAGGGCTGGACGTGATTAAAACACACCATCGAGCCACACGCATCTTTTTTTCACTCTGTCTTCCCCACAAAGCAAACCTGAGGGGTTGTAGTGATATTTAGAGTTTATTGTGCAAGGTATGGAGTAATTCTTTAACTGTTTTAGATGCAGAGGGACAGATGTAAGGTGCTCCATGCTGACATGCTGTGCCTGCCTGGCTGAGACTTTCTATGCTTACACTGAGGTACTTTCTATTTCTGCAGAAATACCTTGGCAAAAGAACATCAAACCTTCTTGATTTATTTGGAGTTAAAGTTGGTATGTTAACTGATGAGCTCTATCAAAATACTTACATTTTTAAACTCGCTGAACTCCCAGGATAACTGATGTTCCAAGGATAACTGATGTTCCAAGTTATTAACATGCAACATTGACATCTCCCTTTAATTACAGGTCTGTGATGAAAGCCTGTCTCCCTGCGGGTGTGCAACCCTAGAACCTACAATGGTTCCTGGAATGTGATTAACAGCTCTGAATCAAGGCAGGATTGTTCCCTTGGACATACTGGCTCTGCCCAGGGCGATGCCATTCCTGCAGTGTACCCCACCTCACTGTTGCTCAAATACAGGAGCAAATCCATATTTGTTTCACTCTTTTAAAAACAGTCCCTGCATGGCACAGGCACCTTGAAAGTCAAGGTAAAAGCAAATGCTGATGTGCTGGCTTCCACAAGCCCTGTTGTTAAATCTTTACATGTGACATGATTGGCAGGACATCAGCAGCTAAAGCAAATGGACCCACACTCCTTTCTTCCCTAGCCTTGTCCGTAGTCTGGGCTCCCTGCTGCATGCTGCCAGTCGGCACAAGGCTGGGCAGAGTGGCATTGTCCCCATCAGGACAGTGGGGAATGGGACTAACCTTTTATCTTCCACATTGTCTTTCATTCTGGTTCACAAATGCTCCAGTGAGTTAATTGCTAGCAGAGGGAGAGGGTAGGGAAGAGCCATATGCAAAAGAGGAGAGGGATATTTTCATCTGGGACTCAGACAAGGACAGGAGCTATGAAGAGTGGTAATACAGAGACTCTGGCCCTGCAGAGGGGAAGGTTTGTGATGGATCTGTGGAACTGCGGAGCTGGCTCGCCAAGCAGAGCCACAAGGGCAGGTCCAGAGTTGTTGTGCAGAGAGCATAAAGGCAAAATCTGCCACACTTATAATTGATAATTTATGATGTAACCCTCACAGAAACAGAGCCCCTCCATTTTGTGAAACAGAATGTCCTCTAGAAAATATTTGCACTTAACTATTACACGCAGATACAAGGAAATTCTTTCAGGAGGGTTTGAGTCTAATAAAATGGGAATGTGTGACCTGGCCTGCATCATTATTTGCCCAGTTTTATCCTTTTGTTATTATTTCCAAATGTGGAATTCTCATTCCTGACAATTCTGCAGGTGAAGCTAGGCCAACAAAAAAACAAGGGTCTCCCACAATTACAGGGAACACCTATTAGGGCTGTAAGGAGTCTAGGAGTGCAAGCCAGCATCCAGAATGGCACGTGCTCCCAGGAGCTGTGCAAATATCCCTGTCAGCACCCAGGGGCCCCATGCCCATATGGGTGCAGAGGTGCTGACTGGCATGGTCAGACCCCCACAGGCTGGGCAATGTTTGCTCTCAGCCCTCCTCTGTGAGCAGACGGGGTGCCTTGGCCAAGAGAGAGCAGTGTTTGGCTCTGATGTCCTGGGATGCAACAGCTTACAGATTGGCACCGTCCCCTCCTCTTCCAGGACATAAATCCTCTGGGACGGAGGCCGGGCTATCTCTACGTGCTTGTGTTGGAGTCTTGGTCCTTGCATGACGCAGGAGACAGAGCAATTGTAAGCATACCACTGGCAAGCTCCAGGGTTTTTTTTCTGCTCTAATGTTTATGATTTTACCTACCAAAAGATCTCCTTTTATAAAATGTGAATGTTCCCACTTCTACGCCTGCCAGATATTGCAACTGGGAGAGCTGGATCCTTCAAGTGTGTCCTTGTTTCTAGTTATAAAACCAAATTTGGACACCAGCATACAATATTTGCAAAGGGGTTTCCGTTGGTTTTGTGGCTCAGACGTGGCGGGTCCCGATGCCTGGTGTTAGCTGCTGGTCAGTGGGGTTGTGGGCTTCAGCAGAGCCAGGGCTAGCACAGTGTGGGGACACTGGGGCTGCAGGATGAGGAGCAATCAGGATGAATTCAATAACTATTTCCCAGAATGTAAACAGCCTTGCAGTTTAATGGCTCTATTTACGTTGATGGAGATCAGGAAACACACTTTGTTATTTTAGTCTGAATAAGCTCATGCAGATGGTAAGCAGAAGCAAAGTGTTTGGAGTTTCTGGTGTTCTCTGACAAGCCAGGTCACACATGAGTGTGTTAACCTTGCCTTTGAAAAGCTCTTGATTTTTATCAGCTTGTTTACCTAACCACCACAACAAGGCATAAAACCACAGAAGGCTCACATGCTGATACGGGAAATGTGCAAGTTCTTGGTAGTGGTAGAAGAATAGGAGCTTTCTGCTATTTGTTAAATGCAGCAACAAGCCATTTTTTTCTACAAACCTTGGAGTGAGCTGTCAAGTGGAGAGACAGAGCTACAGGAAGATGTCCCATGCGACAAATTGCTCCCTGCTCCCACCACCTCCAGCCCCCACAGATATGCGGGGTGGGATCTGTCAAGTTGCTCAAAAAAACCCATTTTATTCTATCATTTATGGGCACCAGTGAGTTCCCTCTTCCTCCTGGGCCATGGTTTCTTGGGTCAGCTCCCCACGAGCTGGTGCTGCAACTCTAAGAGCCGAACGAGTTAAGCTGTGCTCGCCGTTCCAAGTGGGAGCGAAGAGCCATTGCAAAATGTTTTTTCCCCTGTTGGCTCTGCGTGTTGTTTTAAAATTAAATTGGTTCTGGTTAGCAAACAAGAACAGGACAGCAAAATTAAATTTTCTGAGGAATGTTGTGAATCCTGTGTGAAAAATAAACCCCAAAATATTTTTTCCCTCCCGCACTCTTTGGCTTGCCTTTGTCCCCTCTTTGCCTGCCATGCCTCCCTCTCTGCTCCCTCCATGGATGTGTTGGTGGGTGGCAAGGCTGGTGTCCTTATGCCGAGGTGCTGTAGAGAGCCAGGAATGGGAGTTAATGGGAGCTGGGATGCCATGGCTTGGCCATGGAAAATTATTTCTTTTCCCCTTCTTCTTACTGTCTCACATCTTCCTTCCTTGCTCCTTTGTTCTTGCTGGGCTCCCAAACCACGCTCTGCCTGAGGGATACTGTTGCTCTCTCTGGCAGATCAACGCTGTGCAGGTCTGGAGAGTACTTTGGATGTGTAGGGGACACAGTACTGATTTCAGAGGCAGAATTGGACCTATGAAGTGTAACTCAGCCCCATGCAGATGACTACTGCTGGCCATCTGCAACACTTCAGTCTCACTGGAGTTCAGCACAGACTGCATTGGAGGAGCTACGCCCACATAGGGCTCTGTGATGGACAACACAGATTTCTCCCTGTCTGCTTCCATCTTTCTTATTTATTTATTTGTGTGCAGATGGAAAATCTTTGACACAAATTGGCACTCCTCAGATTCTGTTCCTTTGGAAAGCTTCTGCAGCTCTTAAAAGCTTCTCCTCCATTTGGTCAGCCCTGCAGGCATTTGCTGTGCACTACATAAGTCATTTCTCCAGTCATTGCCTCAGTATTGTGTCAAGTCTTCTTGGATCTTTATTTATAATTTGGCATGAGTCTGTTTTGAGAGTTCAACAGACTCTCACTGTTTTATGTGAGCTAGGACATCTTGCTTTCAGACCTTTGGGTGGCACAGCAGGTTATTCTGAGTTGAGTTTCATCATATCCATGGTGCATGAGATGTCCCGGGGCTGTCATTGTATCCTGGCCCTTACTATTGCTTTTATTTGGGAAGTAAGGCTCCTGATGCCTTGTATCCTTGCTGCCTGGTGTCACTGATTCCTGGAGGCCAATCATGGTGTGGTTGTCCTTCCTGTGCTCTTCTCCAGGTATCTCCTCTTGGCCATTGCTGGAGAAGGGAGGCTCAAACAGATTGATGTGGAGCAATCACATGGGCCCACCTGGCTGGCAAAGACACAGTGTCAGATAACAGGTCTAAGAGAAGATTAAATGTCTCTTGGGAGGCAGCATGAGTCTATTGAAACTTTGCCTCCATGTGGCACGTGAGGATGGGTGCCTTGTCCCTGTGAGCAATGTTTTCTGGAGAACGGCTGTGTTGGACATCTTGCCTGGAACAGGGCTGGCGTGGGCAGCCAGGGAGCACTCCTCCCTCACCATCAGACCATTAGAATAAATAAAACAGCTCCACTTCTGCTGGATGAAATCAAGTCTTCTGGATCGCGGCCTAAACACGGTCAACAGCTCCTCTGGGCCCTTGAGCTGCCAATAGCTTGCACCTCCTAGTGAGTCTGTCCTTGGGAAGGAGCCATTAGAGGCTAAGGAAACTTCACAGATCTCCATCCTTTGAGAAGTGGGAAATCATCACTGATAGGACTTGCAGCACCTCTTGTGTCAGAAAATGGAATACACAGGAAACGCAGTGGTCAAAACCCAGCACTCATGCAATGTCCCAGGCAATGCCTTCCTGGAGCATGGTTATCAACAGCATTTCCAAAACTCCTTCAGGGCACTGTGGAGGTTGGGTTGCCCCTTCTGCTCTGTCTTTGTGGTGCTTAGATTGTATTTGAGTGAAGAGCCATCAGAAAGCTAATTAGGTTTTCCAGATCCTCTGATAGTTGTGGGCTTATGTTGTCTTTGCCATCCAAGGACTCGTCAGCACTGGAGTACCAGTAAATTCACCTGTAAGGAATCATGATGAACTAGGGCCTGACAGACCAGCTTAATAAATTTCTCCCTGCTGCTACCACCTCTTCTAACACAAGTGCTGCCTTTGTTCCTTTCTTAATTGGATGGCCAAAAGTGCTCTAGAAAGACAGAGTCTGCTTCTACACACATGTGCATAAAATATTTCACATTCCTCCCTTAATCACTAGAGATATCTGCTTCTTCAGTGCCATCAGTCTTTGTGATCAAAGCTGTTGTGTTGCACAGCAGCACATCACCACCAGATCTGGTCAGTGTTGCTGGGAAGAGACTGAGGCTGCCCGAGTTTGCTGCTTTCATCCTGGGCATCCTCTGTCTCTCTGTTTTCTCTCCAGGAGGTGATCCTAGTGGCTGACTTGTCCTCCTGGTGTCCAGATGCTTGCCCTGTTTGACCCCTGGTGCTGACATAGCACAAGATCATGTGGAACCCTTGGTCTGTGGTTGGAGTTTTTCTAATTTTATCCTATCACCTCTCTTTAAATAGGAATTCCTTATGCTAAAGTTTCCGACTGAGGGTTTGAAGAGATGACCTGAAATCTGAGTGAGAATCTGTTGAGTCATTTCTGAGTGCTGTGAGCATATTTCTCAGTTCAGAACGTGGAACATTTGTCAGCTGTACAATAATGTACAACAAGCCACATTTTGCAGGATGAGGCTTCCAACATCCACAGTCTCAGCAGTAAATGGAGCAGGGTCATTGCTAATCTGGAAAGTAAATGCTTTTGAAGCATTTCCTCTCAGGACAAGACTTGGTCTTTTCTTCCAGCTGCTAACACCTTCCTTCCTGCTCAGAGAAAACCCATAACCTTCCTCAGACACAGAAAATCTCCTCTTCTCCACTGTTAGAAGCTTTCATCCCTCCTTTGGTATCTCCCTTTAATCTCCCCCAGCATGCCATGGTGTGTCCATCTGCCTTTCACTGGGCTCATCTTTTCTTGCACTTCCCTCTCCTAATGCTGCCCGCATGGTTCCCATTTAGCAAAGGTGGGAGCCAGTGGGCATATCCCAGAAGTAATCTGAGTTGATTCAGGTAGAATAATTTGAGACTGCCAAGCAGTATGGGGGGGGGGGATTTAATATTTTAATAAGTTGATTTTAATATTTTCCATTAATTTATTTTTCAGCAGAGGTTATGCCATATACCTAGCCAGTGAGACAGTCAGTTAAACCCTGAGAAATTATACATTTTTAGATTAACCTTTATCCCCAAGAATTCTCTCAGAAGGCTGTCTCCTCTGGCTGGGGGTAGAATCCCTTTCAGAGGTTTAACAGTGGTTATTTGTTTAGCTGAGCAAGTTGAAAAGTCTGACAAGTATATTGTAAAAACCTCAGATCCCTCTCCCAGAAGGCAAGCCAATGACACCATTAGCTTAAACCAGCACCTCATATACTCGATTTTAATATGACTCTTTAGCTCCAGAGTTTGATGTATTTTCAGCTGAAGGATTTGTGTTTCAATAGTTAGAGGGGAGCAGGATGGAGAGCAGTGGTGTAGGTCACTCAGCAGTTGGGCACACATATGTATTAAAAGCCATGCAGAGGATCTGCTCATGAAAAGAGCTGATGTCTGACATCTAAATCCACTCTGTGAGTGGAGTAACTCACAGAGCAACCTTTTGCTCTGTGTTTAGCTGAGTCCCATATACCACACGTGACTCGTGCTCTCCTCTGGCTCTTCTGCCTACGTGGCTTCCTCTGGTTTTGACAGCCACCTCTAGGCATGATAGCATTAATGGGTGATACTGTGGAGCTGCTGTCCTGGCAGGCTGTGTAAGCACCCTCCCCATCACTACAGGCACCAAGGATGTGCCAGTGCAGAGGAGCTGTGTGGCAGCAGTGCCTGCAGGGTGATTGCTGTGAAATTTCACATCCATCCCATCCAAGTCTGTATACCTGCAGTGTTGATCCAGAGGACTGAGCTGCCTATGGGCTATTGTCCAGGAATATAAAGAGGTAGGGAGCTTCAAGGAAGTTCACCCAAGGCTTTTTGGATTCTTACATCACTATAGGTCATGTCTGTTCCTCCCTGCTCACCTTGAAAGAATGAACCTGCTCAGGTGATACCTCCATTGCACCCCATTGCACAAGCTGAGAGTATTTGGGATGCATCTGTGCCCAGGGGGGTAAAGCAATAAATATACTTCCAGTGTACCAGGAGTAAAACCACTTCAGCAAAATACAGAATTATTGCAAGAGGGCATGCTGATAGTGACAAAACTCTGGGTAAAAAATGCAGAAAATGTATTTAATGAATACATATGAATCTTCTGTATTTGGCAAAACAATTTGACACAGCCTTCATAGTGAATATTAAGCACTTCTGTGATTTAGGTTTCCTAAGTGGTCTTTCATTTGTTCTGTCCTTCTTCAGGTCTGCTGCTCTTTCACACTTCAGATTAATGTAACTAATAGTCACGTCACGGTTAATTGTCTCAATGAAAACTAAAGAAAAGGCTTGTTTCTATGCCAATATGTTACCTACTCTTTTGCACTGAGTTACCAATTGATATATTCCTCTTTCTTCCTCTTATTTGTACGTATTTTCAGGGTATTTTCCTGCTGTTCTTTCTGCTGCACTCTCCCCTGACCCACAGCACAGCTGTTGCCTCTCCATGTCTCACTGGTTGGGAAATTCTGTCTTAAACTCCCTTCCCCAGAGATCCTCTTGACCTGTGCCCTGAATTTGTTCAAATTTGCTTTTTTTTGAAATACATTATCTTTAATCCATTTTTCTTATTCCTTCACTGCCCTAAATTGTTGGGGTTTTTTGGTTTTGTAACCACTTGCACTCAAATTTACTTCCATTTTTGGACTATTAATCAACTTTCTATATCAATAATATTCAAGTAATAAACATCCCCTCCCCTGTTATTTTCTCTTCTCCAGAACAACTTTTCCTCATGCATTCCAACAGCTTGGAGTGTGTGGGATCTGCCCTGCTCTGTCTATAGCAGATAACATGGTAATTAATATTACCAGTTCCTACCAACTCCAGTTATTTTAGCTGCTTTAGTCAGAGACACAAAAATATGTCCTCTGTGTTCTGTTTGTTATTAATGAAGTTCTGTGGGACATCTTCTGTGCTCCTTTTATTTTTCTTGGTTCCTGGAGACATGCACAGAATCTGGTTTTCACCTCTCTTTGAACCCCAAAATATTCTTCATACAAAAAAACCCCAATCAACCCTCCTATCCCCTTCTTCTGTTTCCTAAGCAGGTGGCATCATTTCACACCAACAATCTTTCCATGGAGCATGTGTGAGGGTAATTTCTGTAGTTGTTTAAATGTGTATTGTTTGCTTTCCTGGCACTTACGTACAGACAAGGCTGCTTTGGCTCTACAGCTGGTGAAGAGGAGAAGGAGTCTGAACAGACCTGTCCTCTTACAGCAAATCAATTGGTTCATGAGTTCCTAAATGCCCCACATAGCAGTGGTTTGCTGACAGAGCTCAGTAAGGCTTGTAGGACAGCAAAGAGACGAAGAATCGATTGGAAGCTTGAACATCTTGCATTTACTGTGAAGACTCTGAAGACCTGCAACAAATACGGTTTAATGGAATTGTGTTTAGAGGAGGCTTGACCTTAATCTTGAGATATGCACAAGAAACAAAAGCCTAGCAGGGCAGGAGAATAGCAAGATCCAGTCACTAGAAAGCCAAAACAGGTAAGTTTGGACTCAAAGTCAGGTGCCTATTTTGACCACGGATACTAAATTACTGCAAAATTTCACACAGGGGTAAGCTGATTTCCATAACTGCAGCAGATTTTAAGCTGACAGTGGTTACCTTTATAAAGTATCTGATCTGTCCTGCTGAGGGACTGGGTTTGACTTGTGCACTCCACATGTGTGTCGCAGGCTGCCTGGTGCAGGACATCAGGCTAACGATGCTGGCCTTTTCCAGCCATTCATCTGTGCCTCCAAAATCAGGTTCAGACTCCACCCTGTGTGCTTTGGTACAAAATTCCCCCAAAGATTAACCGGGGAGAGCTCCTGCCAAACCGGGTCCCTCCAGCTGAGCCATATCTGTGAGCCCAGATGAGCAGAGAGAGCCAGGCCAGTTCCTTCAAATATTTTACAGATTAAGCCCCGGGTCTGGGATCTGTGGGAATCGGGGGAGCTCTGACCCCAGCGGGCTGTGGTCCTTGCTGCAGAGCTCGCAGTCTGCACCGGTAATTGCCCTGTTCCTCACCCGCCGAGCTTGGTCGGTCTCTGTTGTGTTCAAATGCAGCCACGCTCGGCACTGCAGACGAGCCCTCTGACATTATCCGAGTACAGCTGGAGGCATCTATTTTGGCCTTGAAAATGCCTCTTTCTTGGCAGAGCTCTGTGTTTATTATAATGCTGTCTGTAATGTGCAAAAGTACATTTCTGTTTTAACTTCCTTCTTTATATACTAAAGAGTGTGGTTTTAATTAAGGATTTCAGATTGAAACATTTCCGGTTTTTATGCGTTGTTTTTTTGGTTGGAGTTTTGGGTGTTTTTTGTTTTTTTTGTTTTTTTGTTTTTTTTTTAAGACAGTTTTCAGTTAAAATGCTTCAGAGTTTTGAAAAATACCAGATGCCCAGCTCCCAAAGTGTGCGAGGAGCCGCAGTCACTCCCTCCTCCTCGCAGGGAAGGCAGCTGCTGCGCGGAGCAGGAGCAGGCAGGGCCGCTGGCGAGAGCGGGGTCAGCAGGCAGCGGAGGATGTGCCGCAACCGGGACAGACTTCCAGCAGAGCACCAGGACTCCTTGCACGAGAGGAAACATTGACTCAGACCCACCAAACAAAGCACCTGATTTCTGTGGACTCTGGGTTTGCTTCGCAATAGCTGTAGGGGTTGTAAGAGGGGATGGCCAGATGCCCGTTTAGCAGCAGGGCGGTTCTGCTGTGGCGCTCCGCACTGAGGGACTTGAGGCGTGCCCCTGCCATCCCTGGCCGCCAGCTGCAGTCCCCGCCCATGGGAAAGGCAGTCAAACAACTTGTCAAGTAAACTGGTTGTTCTGCTACACATCAACTGCCTAAAAGGAATAATAAAAACAAACCAGATTTTAACTCTCTTGGTAGTAGAAGAGCTCAAAAACATCTTATAAAAGCACCCCAAATTTTTGAAAACAGCAGGCAACGAAAATTACGTTAAAACCAGGTTTCTTGAGCCAGTCCCATGATTTTTGTGAGTTTGACTCATGATTTTTGAATGTTGGGGTTTGGCAACACTAAAGTCCTCCGTTTGAATTTGTTCCCGATGTGGTAGTTCAGCCTCCTCGCATGACTGATCAATGTCACTCTGCTCTGGAGCAGCCAGAGATCTGGGGGGTGGGAGGCAAAGGGCCTAGTGCAAGGCTCTGCTCCTTCTGCAGCTCCAGGGATGCTGCGAGGTGGATCTAGCTTGCATCCCTGCGTGAGGGTCTTCTGAATCAAGTGGTATGTCTGCCATGTGACAGCAGTTTGGGCAGCAAAAAATAGAGTATGGGAGCTGCTGGCTGGGCTGAAGGGGGTTGGTGAGCTGGATGCACAGCCTACCTCCTGAGCTAAGCATTTTACTGAGATTAAGTGAATATGTTAAAAACATGCTTTGTACCTATGCATCTTTCATTCCTGTTTAGCCATGCAGCATCTGCACAAGGTGTTGTTCAGCCTGTGCTGCCCAACTCGCTTTTTGCAGGGAAGTGCTGAAAAGATTTATCCTCTTGCTGTACTGTTAGTGTTTCAGGTGCTGCTAGAAAAAGTATTTCTGAAGAAAACCTCTACCTTGCAGCCGTGGCAGCTTGAAAGAACAATGTGGATGCATTTTGCCTGAGCAGCAAGTGATGCACGGGGTTATGTAGGTTATGGCTGTTGTCATTTGTCGTATAACTGGCAGGAGGAGGTGGGTGTGGGGACAGGCACAGTGCAGTATTTGCCTTCTCGCTCTGCCTTGTATTATAACATCCAGCTGAAGAGCAAGCTGTGGCATTATCTTGTATGTACCTCTGTGGGTCTGGGCTGCACAGAGCTCCCCATGCCTGAGAAGTCGGACTCAGTCACAAAAGGTCCCCCTCCATGTGGCATGGGAACAGCCCTGTCCAGGGACCAAGTCACCTCTCCTGGCAGCAGAGAAATGGTTCATGTTTGCACCCGAAACCAGCTTTAAACTCTATAAATCACCATTCTCCCATTGGTGGGTAATGCTCTGCAGCTTCTCAGGTACCCCTAACTCAACACTCCCTATCCCAGTGGGATTCACAGCCCTGTCCTCCCCATGAGGTGGCCAGGGAGGGCATTTAGTCCTCCCATCAGCCATCCCTGTCCATCTCTAGCTGCCTGCCAGCTTGCTGAGTGCCTGAGGAGCTGACCACTTCTTACCTATTTGGGAATGCTTTTAAATTGTTCCAGAAACTGCTGCTTGTTGATAAATCACAGTGATTGCAGAGAAGTGTTTTAACTAAACCGTGTAAAAGAAGGAATGAGCTGCAGCGCAGCACTGCCAGCTGTCATTGGGTTTAGAAACACACATCATAGATTTTGTTGCTTTTCAGACAGCTGCACTTATAGCTGTTCTTATAGCCATATAAAACAGTCATTCTGTCAGCAAAGGTCTGGCAGTGGAGCTGGGTCATGTCTGCAGCCGTGTTCCCAAGCCTGGCAGGTTTGCTCCCTCCACGTGCGTAGGTAAAGCCCGGAGGGAGGCAGCTCTGAGGCGATGGGGTAACCCCTCCCCAGAGTCACAGCTTTGCACGGGGTAAAGAGCAAAACTCCGGGCTGTGCCCACCTCCTGCAGGAGGGTGGTGCTGACACGGCTTGTCTCCAGCACCCCTGGTCATTAGGAATGGGTGGTTCTCACACTGAGAAGGGGTTTTTGGAGGGTTTTACCCCAAGTGTGCTGTTGCTGCTCAGGAGTCTGTCTAGCTGCAGGTCAGGTTCACAATCCAAAGCCTTTTCTTTCTAGCAGCATTCACAGATCAGGCCCTGTCTGCTGTGGTCCATCCTATTTGGACTTCGGAGCTAAAGCTGAGAGTCACAGAGACTGGAATTAGATTTTTAAAATTTTCTCAAGAGCAGGAAGATAGTGCTATCAGATTTGAAGATGTTCACAGGATCAATATATAGCTTTCGATAAAACCTCATCCTCTGCTCCTTTTCCTATATAAAACACCAGCTTTAAATGCTTGGACAAAATAATATTTGGATACTTTCTGCTCATTTTATTTGCATTCTTTTATCCAAAATGGAATGACTCAAGCAAGCTGCTGACTTGACTCACTGCTGCACACGCTGTTTCCCACCAATCCCTTGTGCAAGCGGTGTCAGTGAGATGGAATTGCCACGCAGGCTGTCACCGTCTCTTGACAGGACAAGCTGCCTCCCACAGGGGCCCCAAGGACACCCAGGGGTGCAGGCACTCCTGAGCACTGAGGATGCTGAGGAGCTGTACCCATGTTTTCCCTGGAGGAATTTCTGTGGCTCAAATCCAGTGATCTGGGGTGGCCAAGAAGATGTGGAAGAGCAGGTGGTGCTCACAGTCTTATTTTCCCTTGCTCTGTTCTTCTGCTCCACTCAAACCTGTAGCACTCTCCCTGCTCACCTCCATTTCCCTCTGAAACTTTAGAATATGTTGGATTCATCCTGATCCAAAAGGAAAAATACCTTAAGTTATGCAGCAGGAGAAAACAGCTTTCTTAGCTGTAATATGATCCTGGTTTCTTCCCAGACACCAGACTGGAACAGAGGGTTTGGAAATTGCCCCTCTGGCCATTATCTGAACTTTACAGCACTTGGAGATTGAACCCAGATCCCACATCTCTTCTGAAGCTCCATGTCAATTTACACTTGTTCCTAGAAACCATTACTGTCCTGTGAGCTCTTTACCACGTGAGGATTGAAAACAGAGCTATTCTGCTCATTTGAGCTCTCTTTTTTTGCATGAAGGCAGAGCTCAGGGCTCATTCCTTTTTCTCACCATCTGAGGATTAAGCCCAATCCTGACTGTTATCCAACCTCGATACCATTTACACACTGAACCCAATGCCTATGGCTTTTATCTGAGCCCTTAGAGCATTTGGAAACAGGCCATGCCCCTTGTCTGGTATCAAAAGAATTATATTAATTTGGGATTCATTCCACAAAATGAGGCTGTCAGCCAGACTCCTTAGCAATTGGATATTGAACCCAGACCTCGTGGTTGTCTTCCAAGTTATATGCCAGCTGGGAACTCAGCCCACAATCCATGGCTGCTGGCCAAGCTCCTTATTGGCGAGAGATTGACACCAAGCCCCCAGACTGCTATTTCTGTGCAGCAGTGTAAAGGACTAAACCTTGCTCACGTGGCCAGCATAATCACCTCTGCGCTGGCAGTGAAATGAAAAATCTAGTTAAAGACTTGAATGAATATTGAGGGTCCATGTTCAGCTGCTTAAAGACCAGGGATGATGACAATTCCCTTGGAAAAAGGCCCCCTTGATACTCCAAAGGGAATAGCCCCAGATCCCCCATCTGTCCTCCAGCTGGATATAAAATCCAGGTTCTCATTAACACACAGTGCGCAGCATTTCTTTGTTGGCTGGCAGTATTAAAGCCAGTTCCTCCAACTTTCAGGTATTCTTCAGATGGGATTAAACTAGATCCCTTTTCTATAGCACCATTAGGCTCTGCCAAAGCACTTCTTGTCACTCTGAACAGACCTCCAACGTTGCACCTTGCCTTGGAACAAAAGGAGAGCCTGGCAGGTAGAGGAGAGCAAAGCACAGTTCTGAAAACCTCAATCCTCTTTGGAGGATATTAGAAGCCTGACCAGGTAGAGAGATCATTTCAGGTGAAATGTGTATCTGAGGCAAGCAAATTTTTTCCTCCAGCCAGCAATTTTGTCCAGGAATTCTTCAGCATCTTTATACAGTGTGGTTTTACTGCATGGCAGAATGCTTCAGAAAACCAAATTAAAACCAAACAGCTTCCCAGCTGGGATGGTCATCATTAGAATGCAGTTTTCAGCAACTGTGTGGGTTTCTTGGTAGCCTTGAAATCTCTAAAATTCTCATTAAGCAACAACTTTTAAGGCATGGCTTAGCATGCAGCTATAATACAAAAATCTTCCCATGATCCGGTGGGTCAAGCTGGATGCTACAGTGCATATGGACAGTGTGGGATGTGGCTTTACCTCTGAACTTGCAGTGATGGTGAAGGCTGATCTTTGGTGCTCTAACTGTGCAGATTGTGGATGGGGGGTTCCTGGTTGCCTTGTCTGACACCCTGTCATGACTGGGAATGCAATCCATTGGAAGATTTCAAGCCAGTGTTGCAGACCTGTCCCATGGGTCTGGAGTTACTCTAATTGTTTGTTGCATATCTTCTGATTCATATTTATTTGCTAAGAAAACATCAAGTCCTTGCCACACACAAGTGGTTTTATGAGGATTTTCAATGCAAGAGAGACAGAGCAAATGGGATTCAGCTGACCGTGGTGCCAATTTGTTTGTAAATAAATTTTCCATGTACCCACTTGTTCTTCTCTAAGTGGGAGTATCTTTCTTTTTCCATTCATTGCTCTGACCAGCCATCTTACTCATCTCTAGTCTGAACAGCCTGTACTACCCTTTCTGCCCCCTCCCTGTAAAGTTGTCTTTGGGCTTCTCTTTGCCAGGTCTTTCCCAATCCCATCACACTGCTATCTCCTCTGGGGTGCTCAAGGGGCAGGGGATGCTGCTGGCTTCAGAGCTGGCACCAGGAGCTGTGTGCAGGGACGCTCCAGGCTTGCTCAGAATTTATGGAGAACGCAGAGTTGAGCAATATCCATGATTTGTTGAAATCGTTGTTTCTAGAGCTACACTTCTTTGCTTTATCCACAGAAGGTTTCATCTGTTGTTCATTGGACTGGTCTCTCAGCAAACCTGTGGATTTGGGAATTGTGCTGTGTGCTGCCCAACCCATGCTCAGCTCTCATCTCACCCTCCCTGGTGCTTGCATACTTTGTACGTGCAAGAGATGGATGTGGTGAAGGGTGGGGATAGAGGGGGAACAGGTTCTTCTTCCCCATCCTTCTGGTTGCCTTCCCAGAGTTACAAAAGCCCCTGGCACACCGTGCCATGTCCTGCCACCCCTCGGCCCACTGACAGATCCCGGCTTCCATCCCAGCGTACACATGAATTTCCACTATTCGTGCTAAACTCTGCCAAAGAAAAATTCCTGAAGCAGAATAAAAAATGTGGAAGACTTTCAAGCCCAGAGATTCTTGAACTGTCCCTCTTATCAGACAGTGGTCAATACTGTGCTCTTTATAAAGTCTCTAGTATAATGTTTAATTCAGTAACTACAACTGGAAAGTCTTTCCAATTATTTTAAACTGCCAGAGATATTTTAATGTGCCTCAGATTTTGTGTTGGCATGCTACAGAGTTAAGTACCATCCATCTTTCAGAGAACATTAAAATTTAGCCTTGTATAAAAAGAAGAATAGGAAAGAATCCCAAAGGATGTACTTGTCCCTTGAGCCCCACCATCATTTGTGGTTTCACAGACACCTTCTGCATTTTGAAATTGTTTGCCTCTCTCTATACAGGGTATGAGATCAATACAAGCAGCTAAAAGCTTTAATTTCTGTGCAGAGCTTCATCTGAGGGCAGGACTGGGAGCAATCTTCATTGGTGGCCACCCAGCCATGCATTCACTGGGGCTGCATTCACTCCCTAGATGAGTTCAAGCCTCTGCAACCAATGATGTAAAAGTTTGAGGAATCACAAATATCTTCTCATTTAATTTTTGTTCCAGGGCTAAGTAGAATCTGTCTCTGATTATTGGCTGTTCTTTGTCCTAAACCCACCAAGGCAGCCACCGCAGAGAGACCCCCCCACCAACACTGCTGCTGGGTGTGAGGGGATAGAGCACTGGGCTTTCCTGCCTTGGGCAGCCTCACTCCAAATACATGAGCAGTATAAATGGAAGAAGCTGACTCTCAGCATCCTTGCACTTTTTTTCCCTTTTTTTTCCTTATTCCTTCTTGCTGAGCTCAAGTGGCACATGAGTGCTGAGCATGTGCATCTCTGCACTGGGCAGAGGGGGAGAAGGAGCAGGGAGAACATCTTATAAATCTAGTTCTGCTCTATTAAGATTCATTCTGGTACAACAATGGCTTTTTCTATTGAAGTGCTTTGTGAAAGCCTTGCCTAATGATCTGTTAGCTGGGGAAAGGTTAAATTCCTGTATGATTTTCTTTGTTTGATGAAGAAAAAACAGTGCAATTATCCAGCATTCAAAGTGAGTTTTAGCCAGCTGTTAATAATACTGCGATTCTTCATGTTCTCATTACTCAAAAGTAACGTTGCCATCCCTAGTCATGGCAGTAAAATATTTATAGCATTTTCTTATGGCCTTATTTGTACATATGGAGGACTGGACATCACTCAAAGTCTGCTAAATAGGCTTATTTTTGTGCTTTAGCCATCCATAGAATCATTTGGTTTGAAAAAGCTCCCTAAGATCATTCAGTCCAACCATTATCCTAATACTGCCAACTCCATCACTAAACTATATCCCTAAGTGCCATACCTACACATCTTTTAAACTGCAGGGGTTCAACCACTTCCCTGGACAGACTGTTCCAATGCTTCAGTGAAGAAATTTTTTCTTGTATCCAATTAAATGTCCCCTGGCAACTTCAGACTCTTTCCTCTTGTCCTATTCCTTGTTTCTTGGGAGAAGAAGCCAACCCCCACCTTGCTACAACCTCATCCAAGGTAGTTGGTAGAGAGTGATAAGGTCTCCCCTGAGCCTCCTTTTCTCCAGGCTGGACACCCCCAGCTCCTTCATCTGCTCCTCACAAGACTTGTGCTCCAGACCCTTCACCAGCCTTTTTGTCCCTCTCTGGATATGCTCCAGCACCTCAACATCTTTTTTATAGTGAGGGGCCCAAAACTGAGCACAACACTCAAGGTGCAGCATCACCAGTGCTGAGTACAGGGGGACAATCAGTGCCCTGGTCCTGCTGGCCACTCTGCTGCTGATACAAGCCAGGATGCCACTGGCCCCCTTGGCCACTTAAGCACACTGCTGTCATACACTGCATGATGGTATTTGTGTCATCTAACTGCAGCTGTCTGCAATGAAGATGTCCAGTTTTTGAGGAAATCATCTCAGAGGTGAGAGACATGCCCTTTAACCACTAATGGTTAGGTAGCTTGTGCAAACTGATCATCAAGGCTCTGCCAGGGTCACTGGACTGGTGCTTCCCAGTTTGCACTATCCCTAGATAATTGCCAAGAATGAAGGCAGAAAGTGGATTTGATATCTGCTAGTCTTGATATCAAGAGTGGCCATTTTAACAGTCTGCTGTGATGCAGAGATAGGTTTATTAGTGCTTTTCTGCTCTTCATAGCTGCAGTGTAGGCTACAGGTCCATCTGTCCTGGGAGACCACTGGAAACGTGCAGGACCAAACCCCAGACATCTGTGTGTTTCTCCTAGCTCACTCCCCTGATTGCTCAGGTTTCCAGCTTGGAAAGTTGTGGCAGAACATGAAATACACGTGGCATCTCTGCATCCAGGCTCACAGAAACAAAATAAGTGTCATGGGGAAAATATAATTTCACAGTGGCAGGCCCTGTGTTGGGATAAACAGACGTCTTATTTCCTCTCATGGATGCACGGAAAATCAATTCCCAGTCTTCTGCAGTGGCTTCTAAACATGAACCAAATTCCCTTTTGTAGCACAAGTGTTTTGTGCCAGTGAAAAGGTTTAATTTCTAGCAGGGGAACAGCAGGTAACACCTTTCCTGCTATCTTGATTTGTCATTAGGGTGTCTAACTTCTCCTCTTTATAGGAATCTCATTTCAAGTGCAGCTTTTTGCCTGGGGATCTGAAGTAAATAAGAAATAAGTAATAAGTAACTATATCTGTCTCTAATTCACTAAACATCCAGAAAAACAGCTAATGTGCCTGAACCACTGGGATGAATACATTAGATTAATCTAATTCAGCTACTTTTCACTCAAACAACCAGTAGCATTTTGAAAAAGGTTGTGAAAGGGATTTAGAATTCTCTTCCACATTTTTGCATTCTTCTTCTTTCCATAACTTTGCTGTGTTGCATTAAATGTTAGCTATTCAGTTAGTTTATTTCCTGGACCCTCCTTAAAACTTTACTTTTAAAATAAAATTATTCTTCTCAGACCTCAGAGCTGGCTCTGTATTCACTGAGACTTTCAGTGGCCAGGAAAGGCAACAGAATAAACACAGACATACAGTGAACAGCTTATCCCACCTGGAGCAAGCAGCTTCCTCTTGTCACTGTTCCACTTGCACCTCAGGTGGGCAGCATGGCTACAGGAAATCTTGGAGCATCACTGCTGGGCTTAGAGCAATTCCCTGAGTGTGAGATGGCCTTCCCTTCATCTTCTTCATCTCCCTTGGCAAAGGTGGTGCATGCTATTACCCTGGTGCCATGGCAAGTCTATTGTATCCTCTGCTCCTTTATGGCCCACTTTTTTTTGGAAATGTGCAAATAGACCCAGAACAGGCTGCCTAGACCCTTCACTGTGACAACAATTACTGGAAGATGACCTAGATGTGCGTATTTCTCACTGCAGTTCAGTCTGGTTAAGGGTTACCTCAGTTTCTGGAGAGAATATCGTGTGCAATCCTTTGTGTACAAAGTCTCAGAGCACATCAAGGTGCAAGACCCAAATGGCTGCTTTGCTGCCCGCAAGTCCTGCTCTCCTGTCAATAGATTGCTTCAGTGTGATTTGTTCTTGGCACTTTCCTGTGGCTGTTGATTATCTCCTTATATTTTGTAAGTGCTGACAAGCAACTTGGTTATTTGTCCAAGTGTTTTTCTGGGACCTGAAGCCAGTCTGCCTACTCTGTAATTCCCAAGTGCCTTCTTCCCCTCTTCTGAAAGTGGAGCCTATGGTCTGCCCTCCCTGGCCCCCTGGAACCTCCCTATCCCTGGTGGCTCTTCACAGTTAAGTGGTTGCATCTCCAAAGCTGCTTCAGGAAGCTTGCTGAGTGTCCTGGGATGCAGTTCAACAGGCATGGATGATTGAAAACACCACAGTTATCTAATTGCTCTCTAACCAAATCTCCCCTTGCTATCATGTGAGTTTGTATCCTGCTAACATTGGCATTAGCTTCATCAGCAATTTGATTGCTGTTGAGATTTTAGGGAAGTTTTCAGAAAAAAAGGGCATTAAGTGTTTTGTCTCTCTGCCCTGTGCTAATGTTGCACGTCCCTAAATAGTGAGTCAGCTCTTTCTTTGGTCTCTCCTGTTGCTGCAGGCTGGTGCCCCCACTGCTCACAGAGGCCACAGTACAGGAAGATGCCCTCCAGCAGTTTTGGGGCCAGCAGATAGCACACAGATCCCACAAAGTCCCCAGAACCCTGGGAGGGTCTGCTGGCAGCAGGGTTTGGCCAGGCTGTCACTAGGCAGGGAGCCCCTCTCTCCCCAGGCTCAGGGGTGACACAAGGCTCCACTCTTTGTGTGGCAGATGTCAGCCAGGTGCACAGTGCATGGAGCCTGATCACTGCTAGGACAGGGTTACTGCACTGGGACTGGAGAGCAATGACCAGGCTGTTGTGGAATGCAGGAGAGGTGGCAGCTCCAGGGTGGTGACTTGCTCATCTGCTTCCCAGACATTTCAGGGATCTGCTCTGAAAGAGATGCAAGAATAAGCACAGGAAAGGACAAACTTTTCTTGCCAAGAGCAGATGAAAAGAGATGTTATAAAGTCACTTGTCTCTGGTAACATGGCCCCAGCTCTGACACAGAGGTGGAGGGCATCCAAGTTTCATGCTGGAAGGAGATGAACCCACACCTGGAATCCTATCTGGGTTTCAAAGGTCAGGTGCCTTTCTGTGGTTACAGATGTCGTGGGGATGGCATTTGACCCCGGCTCATCCTACATAGAAGGCAACGTATGATGGACAGCAGGATCATTTGAACCCCGCTGGATCTAGCTTTCCTTTGAATTACAAACTGTTTTTTGTTTCTTCCCAGCCAGGTCTCTAGACAAACTCTATAACTTTGCTGACTGCTCTGGCCTTCACCTGATCTTTGCACTGAATGCTTTGCGCCGAAATCCCAACAACTCCTGGAACAGCTCCAATGCCCTCAGCCTGCTGAAGTACAGTGCCAGCAAGAAGTACAACATCTCCTGGGAGCTGGGCAATGGTGAGTGTGGGAACAGGAGAGCCACTGGAATCGAGCTTGCTGTAGCAGAAAGATAGTTTTGGAAGAGGATACTTGTAGCTCCCAGGATGCTTTCCCAGTGTATTTTTGGAGGGATTTAAGGCCCCCTGCTGTAAGGCAGCACCACTTCTAAGACTTGGTGTGAGTGAGTCTCTTAGCTGACATTTGTCTCAGTATTAATCACATGAAATGTTTCTGCCCTGGCTGCTGGGCCCAACTGGCCCGGGGGGACCAGGCCAGCTACTGTAGGGACTTGTATGGTGGCTACAGTGCCAGGAGAATAGGACAACCCTATGGGGACAGCAGCATGACACCAAGGTACAGCTCCTTCACCCAGCACACAGCAAAAGGGGCACAGGAGAGCAGGCAGTGACTGTTGTCCACTCCTCAAAGGCTCCTTCTGTTGCTCTGCAGAGCTGCCTGTGTCCTCTGAGGTCAAGCAGCGTGACAAGGTGAGCTGTGTGTCTCTCTGGAAGCACAGAGGAGGAAGCAGAGTTGACAAGTTTTCTGGTTTTATTTTCTCAGAGCCCAATAACTATCGGACACTGATTGGGCGCTCAGTGAATGGCAGCCAGCTGGGAAAGGACTACACTCAACTGAGAAGCCTGCTGCAGCTTATCCGCACTTATTCCAGAGCACACCTCTATGGGCCAAACATTGGAAGGCCCAGAAAGAATGTCATTGCTTTCCTGGAAGGGTAAGTGGTGTTGCATTGATTAAAAAGAGCTCAGAAACCCCTCCTGTTCTTTGCAGCAGGAAGGCTTGCTCCTTGGCTTCCCAGTGCCCAACAGCCTCCAGGACAGTGAGGGTCTCTGTGGCTGAGCCACCACAGTACCAGAGGCTTTGGGACATGGTCATCTGTACTGCTAAATTCTGCAGAGGTCCCTGGTGGGATTTGGGGCTGGACTGATTAGCATTCTTCTAGGCATTTCCAGCATTTCCCAATTATAGGCAGACTGAGGTGTCCAACTTGTTGGGATGTTAAGACAGTGCAGTGGTGTGGATGCAGGCTGCTTCAAGCCCAAGGGCTACAGGGTCAGGGATTGGGTTCTGGCACCACTTACCAATGTGCACGTTATTATTTCTGAGTCCTCCTGGACATATTGCTTTGCTCTTCCCATTTGGTGATTTCTTCTCCCTGTGCTTTTCTTTCTCCATCTGTGCAGAGGAAGAACCTGTAGCAACTTTCTTCACTGGCCAAGTTCTCTTCTCCCTCCTAGGGGGATTGTCATGTCTCTAGTTTGGGAAAGCCAGAGGTGGAGAAGGAATGGTGACAGAGAGGGACGCAGACACCTGGAGGTGACGTTGGACAGCTACAGGAATCAGGGAGGTGTGGGAGTTGGGTCTGTGTGGCTCGAAGACCATGCAGCAGAAGGGAAATTCCCTGCAGGACTGTAAACAGAAACTCCAGTGCAGAAGTCTGGGCAGGGGGAGGTGTGGAAGGGACTCTGCTGGGAGCAAAGCTGGGTCTAGCATTCATTAACATCTGCAGGAACGATCTGGCAGAAACAATAAACAGCACACTGATGCAGTCCCCAGCGAGGCGGGGAGGGAGCCAGGGCCAGATTCTCAGCTCTGCTGCAGCAGCACAAAGAGACCATAAAGCTGGTTGAACCAGCTGCGAAGCCAGCCTCCCTCCCTCTGAGGAAAGTGGGGGAACAGCCCCAGCGCCCACAGCGCGGCTGCCGCCCGTGCCAGGCCAGAGCGTCGCCTGACGGGGCCGCGTTCGGTGCCGTGCGGGAGCGGCGCAGGGGGAGTTACAAAATGTTGTAGTAGCCTTGATCAGCAGGAAATCTATTAGCGCCGGGAGGAGCAGGCTGAGTAAGGAAAACAATGGGGATGAGAGCCAAGAAGCTATTAGAGAAGTGGAAGTCCTACTGCTGTGTTTGCCCTTCGTGCGCCGCAGCCGGGTCCCAGGGAGAGGGGTCAGATGAGCCAAGTCGCACGGCCAGGGTGGTCCAGCAGCTAAAACACTGCTGGGCTGTGTTTTGACTGACAGCAACCCTGGGAGCAAGGCTGTAGTGTGCAATCTGGTGGAGATAATGGCAGACACCCCATCTCAAATTAAAGGGAAGGTATGTAAGACCCACAGCCCTGATGACGGGAGAGTGGGGGCTCCTTCATAAACCCCCCAGCTGGTGTTGAAAAGCTCTGATGACCATGCCTGGTCTCCAAGCTCTATGTTCTTCTCTGTGCTGCCATCCCTGCCTTCCAGGATGACTCTGTTCCATGGGTGCTGGAAGAGTTTTGTCTCTCCCGTGGAGAAACCTTGTGTCCTGCACTCCAAGTCCTGGTGTCTGTGGCTCACAGCAAGCGGCACGTGCCTGCACGGCCTTGCAGCCTGTGGGGTCCTGTGGGAAAAGAGCTGCTGGTCTTTCAGCATAAAGACCCCATTATTACCAGGCAAGGCGTAAAGAGGAGGGACAAGTCTGATTACACAAAGACAAAGGGCTAAAGGCTCATTTGGAGTATTTGGACATGGAGTTGCAAAAGGATAAATAAATAAACCCCAGTGCCTAAGCTCTTTGACAGCGTGAGCTTTATTCCCAGTAGCTCCCCAAGGTCTCCTCAATATGTGGGTTAGTGCTACCAAGAGCTCTATCTTCTGCAGCAGCACCCAGAACTGGTCTGCAGGATGTAGCTCAGCATGTGCCTGGTGCTGTCACAGCCAGGATGTACCTCTCAAGTCCTAGGTGAGCCACACAGTCAGCAAGCAAGAGTGAGGAGAGGGAATTTAGGAAGGTTCTCTCAAAGGCAAATCTGCCATCTGCCTTACTAGACTACCATGAGTGGTCTATGTAGTGTTCACAGTAGATTGAAGGCTCCTGAGTGAAGTGTGTGCAGCTCATAGTCCTGATGATGTGAAATTTGCAGGTTTTTTCTTCTTTAAAAAAAAATACTTAATTAACAGCAGAAGTCAACCATGTAGGAGGAGATATGTCAAGTGGAAGATTATGCATCAAGAGTTAAGGCTGAAGGGGTGAGATGACACCCCTGATGCAAAGATGGGTTGGGTGGATTAGTCTGCCAGGCAAGCATTGTCATGTTACACAAAGTGAGGAAGTGAATTTTGGTAGGAGAAGTAATGGAAATGAGCTGAAATGGGACAGGAGACCTCAGAGAAGCCCAGGAAGTTTTCTCCAGCAGTAGAAGCTGACATTAGATGTTCTCCAGGGAAAGCCTCTGGAGATACCTGAGGTCCCAAAACACTCAGAGAAAAGCATCACTGTGAAGAAATAACTAGAATAATATTTTCCTGTTCCATGTTCTGTGTTCCAAAAATTTTAGTCGATTTTTTAGCTATTATCTCAAACAACCAAACTAATTATTCTTTGTGCTTAAGTTTTTCCTGAAATCATGGCAGTGTCAACATGAGTTGGGCATTTATGTCTGCTGAACATCTCCACAGCTCTTGAGACTAAATCCTTATGCCTGTCCTCCAGGATAGGGTGGGACTGAACCTCTCCTGAAGTGCCAGCTTTCTCTGGGGTCTGCTACAATAATGGGCAGTTTGAGCACCCAAAAATTTGCAGCATATAGGAGGGTGTGCACGCTGTCCTCTGCAGAGGCTGTCCTGTCCTTAGGCAGGTGACACCGAGCTGGGCTGGGTGGCAGCTGTGCACTTCCCAATGGTGCAGGTGGGCTATAGCAAGGGGAGGAGAGCCTGAAGCATGGAAGCTTGGGCCTTGCACACCCTTCAGTGCTGACTTATTGCCCCTGAGCTCCTCCACCACCCTGCACAGAGCACTGGCTCAGAGCAGCCACAGCCATCAGTGTCACCCTGAGCTGACAGGTCTTGGAGCCTGGAGCTGGGCTGCTGCTGTTGGTGTAAGGACAGGCTCTGCAGTGGAGAGCTGCTGCAGTGGCTGGGTCTGCTATGCAGGAGGCTAGAAATGGTGACTTGTGGATGCACAGGTGCAAGGGGGAATTTCTCCAGACACAACCAACAGTTGAGTTTGATGAGGTGTTAATTATACCATTCATGCAGCCTGAGCTCTTGCAGAGCAGACCATGTTAGCTACCTACTGCGTCTGCTGGTACAGGCATCCCAGAACTGCTCAGAATTTGCTTGGGGAAAAAATTATGGGATTGTAAGGAATTAACAGAGATTTTAACAGCAGATCAGGAATCAAACACAAAGGTTAATGCATGGCTGGATAGCCCATTTGGTGCTGGAAGAGAAGAAACACGAGGAAAAGCGATCAGGAAGGAGAGATGCTAAAACGTCTTAAATCTCAGAACATGTGGTACAAAACTTAGGCTGGCATGTCTGGGTGGATTTGGCTGTGGGCTCTCATGACCATTGTTCCTCAGCTGGGATAGCCCAGTTTTTGCCACTGGTAACTCACAAGTTTTGGTGTGTCACCTCCACCATGGGAGGACTGCAGCAATGCTGGCAGGGTAGGGCTGGCAGGCACTTTTGCCCATGCTAGACTGGCTGTTGATGCTCTGTGGCCAGTTTGGGTCCTGAGACTGCTAAGTCACCAGAGAAATGAAAATCTTTTTTGTCTGGAGCTACACTCTCCCTATTCCTCATCCCACAGATCTCAAAGTCACAAGATCTTGTGGCTTCTTGGCTTTTTCTCTACCCTCTTTCCAGTCTCCTTGGCCCCTTTTTGCTACTGCAGTCAGCATTGTTTATCCACCCTCTGGTCACAGAGCCACAACCCCTCCAGCCAGGTGGCAGAAATAGGTGATGAGGCTCTCAATTGTCAGTCTTCCCCTTGCAAGGTGCAAAAATTTCTCATCCTTCATAATTTTACTGCCTCCTGCTCCTGGTTTGTAATGCCTGTGGAGACTTAACCACTCAGCTGGTTCTCTGTGTCTCCTTTTGGTGATGTCATTCTGCAGTGGTCTGAAAGGAGCCCATAGAACTGAAGAAGCACTTTTGTCAGTGGTGGAGAAGCCCTTCCTCCCTGCCAGCTGTGAATATGCCACGACTGGGAGGGAACATGTCTTAGTTATTTGTGGGCAGCCAAGTAGGGGTCAGGTTAATACCTGACTCAGTCCTCAGCCCTGCTCTTTTCACCCACAAATTGACCCCAAACCAAGGTTTCTAACACTTATCTAGTAGAGAGAACTGTAAGCTTACAGTTCATGAAAAGGCCCAAGTTGAACACTTGGTTTCCACCAAAGCAAAATTAAAGTGCTTAAAATGGGAGAGACTTTTGGTAGTGTTTTGATGATAACTGCCTTTGCCTTATGTCTCTGCCATCATGAGAATGAAGACCTGTGCCTGTCTGTGCAGGTCAGCACACCCCAGTCAGTTCAGGCATTCGTTTTTATCCAAATAGCAGCCAGAGACAGTGTATGGACAGAGCTTGTTTGTTTAAATTCAAGTAAGAAGGAGAAATAAGTATCTGGAGTAGGTGGTATCTGGCAAAGGGAAGAGCACTGGATGAATTTTAGGAATGAATGTAGGCATTTTTCCTGTCCTCCTGCTGAGAGGGACTTCTGCCATATTTGACACAAGGGACTTGTAAATACTGCATTTTTAGAAGCTGTTTTGGCTGTTTGACTTTCTTTTTTTAAAAAAGTATATCCTTGCTGTATTTTATTACACAAGCTACCACAAGGCTGGTGGCACAGACTGTACCAGGACACTCAATGGATCCAGAGCAAGAATTCTGTGCAAAAATTTAAGCCACAAGACAAAGAGCTTTAAATTAATAAGACAAAGGGAGGAGGAGGTCACTGCAGCATGAACTCAAGCTCTGGTAGCATTGGACTTATGAGTGACTCAATTCATAGATACGTTGAAATGAGGTGTGAAGGATGTGATGACTCATTTTGCACTTGGTTATATAGCAAGGTCAAGAAGCTGAGATATAAGCAAAAGATTTAGCTACTGCTCTTGTAAGAGGAAAAAGTTAATATAGTTGTTGCTTCTGAAACCTAATTTGATTTCTGGAATGCCAGAATCACAGTCACCTGTATAGGAAGAACAAAATGGATAAGAAAAGACTTAGATGAGATTATGGCACTGTGTAAGTACACATTGTACTTTCATTCTGATTACTACCTACAATCTTAGTTATTTCATCTCAGAACAGATGTAATAGAACCAGGAGGTTAGGAGGGGAGCTGAGGATGTGCGAAGTGTGTGATTTCTTCACATGAGAAGAGATTAAACAGGCCATACCTCTTCAACTCAGAAGAAAGGCAGATCAGAGGGAATGTTACCAAGGCCCAGGAGCCTGTGAATGGGGTGGTTTGTTCACAGTGCAGAAAGTAGTTTGGAAGGAAGCTTTGTAAAAAAAGAGGAAGGTTATTCACATGGTCTACAATGGCATTGTGTAAGTAATTGTCACAGGCTGTTGTGGAGGCTAGAGGGAGGTGAGTCCCTATCTCCTAACTCCTTGAGCTCCCCGCAAGGACACAAAGCCCTCTTTGCTGGAAGGCTTGTGCAGCCCTAGCACAGAACAGGCTGGTTGAAGAAAGGTAATGCTGAGCAGCTGGAGAGTACAATATATCAGCAGATTTATACCTAGTTCTTACCAGACTCTGCTCTCCAGAATGAAATTCATTAATATCCTCTGCAGGATAAAGGCTTTGCAGCATGTGGCATTAGTGGGGTCTAGCACCTCTTTCTGCTGTGCAGGTATTCAGTTGTGCTGCTGGAACCTGAAGAAGTCAGTAAGTGAAGCCTGGGCCTTAATGACCCTCACCAGCCAACTGAGACACAAGATGAAGTTTTTTCTGCCCATCACAGTTGGCTCAAAGGGCAGAGATCTGCCACCCTGCTCTGGGGATCCACCAGAGTGTCACCACAACCGGAGGCAGATCAGTCTTGTTCCTACATTTGGGGCTTGTGCAGGGTAGGGACTCTGTTTTGTAGTTCTTCAGGGAGTAGCAGATTAAATAACCCATGTTTGTAAAGTCCAGCACACAGAAGTCATTCAGATGCTAAACCACCTGGGTGCCTCTGAAATAACAACTTGTCTCCTTGTGCAGCTGCATTCTTCATTACAGCACTGCTCTTTTTTTTTTTTTTTTTTTTTTTTTTTTTTTTTTTTTTTTTTCCCCGTTTTTAAAAAGACAAATTTCNNTTTTTTTTCCCATGATTTAGAGGATGAAAATCTGCAATTACCTGCATGGGAAAGAGATTTCCAAACATGGATGTCTCTTTAATGTATCAGGAATAAGCACAGGAAGTTCCAGAGGCTGGCAGCTGAATCCAGACACATTCAAATGAGAAATAATGTACTTGGAGGCTAATTAACCATGAGAGCAATTTACTTAAGGTTGCAGTAGGTGCTCCATGACTGACAAGTATTGAATCAGGACAGGAGATGTGTTTCAGACATCTGCCAAGACTAAAGAGAAAGTTGTGGTCCTGGGAGATATGGTTATGGGAGATGCTCTGGAAGAGGTCAGATTTGACCTGTGGTGTCACCATACAGAGTTTGGGCATCAGTACCATCTTGAAGTGTTGCAGCCCTCCTGCTCCTTACCCCCACAGCTCACTCATGAGCTGTGAGGTGAGCCACACCTTGTGCTGGTACTGCCATTTCTAGGACAGAGCTGTGAACTGTTTGATCCACTGAGCAATGCTGAATTACATTTTTCTCAGTTCTAGCTCAACATAGGGCCCCACAGGTAGCAATGGTGGGAGGGGATGGGATGGGATAGGATGCTGGCACAGATCCATGTGAAAGGGTAAAAAAAAATGCACATATCACAGAGTAATGGGATGAGTTGGATTGAAAA
The DNA here is from genome assembly GCA_013389925.1 of Aegithalos caudatus. Lineage (NCBI taxonomy): Eukaryota > Metazoa > Chordata > Aves > Passeriformes > Aegithalidae > Aegithalos > Aegithalos caudatus. Next base: position 138,910 of record WEIU01022417.1, read on the forward strand.
GGAACTTAGTGATCATCCAGTTCCAACCCCCCTGCCATGAGCAGGGACACCTTTAGGCAGACCAGGTTACCCAGGACCCCATCCAACCTGATCTTGAACACTTACAGGCATGGGGCATCCACAGCTTCTTTGGTCAACCTCCTTCTGTGCCTTATCATCCTCACAGTGAAGAATTTCTTGGTAATACCTAATCTAAACCCTCTGTCACTTAGATGTCCTTATCAAGCTCAGTGACTTTGTATCATGCTCAGAATCAAAAACTCCTTAGCCAAGATTCCTATTCCTCTACATGTCTCTGCTGTGTTCTGTTTTCCCACCTAGAAATGCAGTCTGAGAAGATTTCAAAGACTTTTCTTGAGGATTTTAACGTGCCCAGGTTTCTGATATGTGGAAATCCAGCCAGGGATATACATGGGCAGGCATTGTGGCTGCCACCCTTCTGAATTTTGGGGCAATGTTACAGCATTTGCTGTTACAGCCTGCACAGCATGGGCTGAGCTTGTCCCACTGCTCCTGGGAGGGATTTAGTGCAGATGTGCTGCAGGGTCAGTTGGTGCTCACAGAGAGACCCCAGTGTGTAGGAAAATGGCAGATTTACTGTGCCAGCCCAGCCCATCTGTGCAGCACATGTGCAGGGATCTGAGCTCTCCCGGAAGCGTCTGGTTCTCTGTGCCTGCGCCATGCCAAATGGGAATCGCGCAGTCCCGGAGACCCCAAATGAAAATGTGCCACCATTGCTCAGTTTGACCTTATGGATCTTCACTGCCCTCAAAATCTGTGGATAGAGCAGCACAGGTGCTATAGGAATGAAGGGATTAGTTAAATCCCTATTCCTAAAACAAGGCTATTTGGATACCTGTCCATTACTTCATCCCCACCTCCCCTAGGCTTTCATCTCTTGTTCCTGCAGTACCACTTCCTGGCTGCTGGGCTGCTCTAGCTTCCCTCTGGAGACTAGAGACCATTGCCCAAGACATCTGGGGTGCTCCAGGAACAACTCCACCTCTAAAGGCAGGATTTTAAGAATTCAAGGAAGTTCATTTTGCAAAAATTTCAACAAAAGGAAAAAAGGAAGAAAACAGAAAGAAAGAAAAACAGACATGGAAAAGAAAATTCGAGCTATATATGTATGTTTTATCATAAGATATTAATATTTCCAAAACTAATTGATTTATCTTGCTATTGCAGAGCAGAAGAACTAAGCAAGCCAGGGCTTTTCTGTCCTGTTTTCGGTCTGCACTGTGCTGCCTGAGTGATGCCTGTGCCCTAGAACAGTTTCTCAGGAGCTTTTTATCAAAAGTCCAAGTAGCTTCCTAGAGACATGGGAGATGGGGTGTATGGATGTCCTGCTTCTGCTGCTCCAGGTTGTAATGAGGGTTTGCTTTGCTTTTCAGTTCCTGCTCAAAGACCACTGTAGAAGGTGTGTCTTCAATGGAGCTATAGGCCCTAAGGAAATGGCAAGTAAAACCAGACAGCTTCTTCCTTTAAGCTTGGTCTGCTCATGGTTTTGATCTGTGAGGGGAGAATGCCAAGCTGAGCCTGCAGAGGTGATTCAATAAAGTCCAGGATGGTTTACTTTCAGCCAGAATGTAAAGCATTTGAGGTTAGAAAACAAGTTGGGCTAATCTTCAAATTCAATTGCAACATATTGATCTTCAAATCCAATACAGATTGTGTTCATAATTTCAGTTTAGAGTTCATTAGTTCACTCTGCTAGATTTTGTGCATTACATTTTATGCAGCAACCCCTGTACTGAGAATTTAAGACCTGGGAGCTGGGGTTTTGATTCTTTTGGCATATTTCTGCACACACAGTTTTATACAACAGCAGCATCTCCTCAGCAATATTTGCAAAATTTTCTTTTTTTCCAGGTGAGTTGTGGGGAGCTCATACCTCTCCCTATGGCTGCACTGGGGCTGGCCCAGCTGATATTCTCCTCCTGCACAGCTGGGGAGGAACTGTCCCCAGCCATCACATTGCCACTAGTCTTCCAGGCCTGACCCTCAAGAGAGATGTAAAAGCATTTCAGAAAGGCTTTTGCATCTTTTACAGAGACTGGGAGCTGAGCTCACAGCACTGCTGAGCCACAGAATCAGGGATGCATCAATGCTACAGGAGTTTACAGCATGTTATTGTTTTTCCATTTCTAATTGTATCTCTTGCCTCTCTGTCTGCAGGGATTTATTATTGCTGCCTTTGCCAGCATCCTCTTATGCTCCACAGCGTCCAGCTGCCCTTTTGTCCCAGTCTATAATTGACCATGGTCATTAATTTAAAGTCAGAATGATCGTTTCCGAGCTATATTTAGCCTGAAGCTTGCTGCTTTTGTTTCAGACCCGATTAGAGGCTCATGTGCCGGAAAGCTGCTGCTTGTCCCTGCCATGACAAACAGTCTGATGGTCTCTCCTCACAAACCTTCCCCCTCCCTACCCTCGGTCATGGGGCTCTCCTTGGGGTCTCTGGACCCAGCACCACTCACCCCTGTGTGGAGCTGGGACAGCTGTGACATTGCTGCTGCATTCCCGGAATCCTTGCGCATCAAATGCTGCCCAAGAAAATACAGCATTGTTTCCTTCCTCAGCATATTCACCATCTCAAGCATATGTCTCCTGTCATGTGTGTGCATTATCACTTCCAAAATGCATCAGCCATGCAGTGCACGTTGCACTCCTGCACAGACAACGTGCCTGTCCAGTTGGAGTGTACCTTTATGTGTTTCCATATCCGGCCCCTAAACATAAGAATATAAGAACTGCTTGGGCTTCCTCATGGGAGCTGCAGTTTTCCAAGGTGCTGTTTGGATTGCTGGGCTGGGGAACCAGGTAGAGACCCCTGCAGCTACCAGCTCCTCCTGTGGTGGTTGCATATGGTGCCCAAGATTAGGAATGCTTTGGTTTTGGGATTAGCAGTGTGAACAGGTGGGCCTGCATAGGCTCAAGTCTGATTCAAACAGGAGCTGTCTGGAAGAGGTATTTTCTTATTCAGGTCAGAAATCATCAGGAGAATAATACCCACATATCACTGACTTTAACCTTGTCCATGGAGGTGGTGTGGTTAGGCATAGGAATGGAATAAACTGAAAGTGCACCCAGGTCAGAATCCCATCAGTTTGCTAATAGCCAATGCCAAAGAAAGAGTCAAAAAAAGGAAAGCACTTAGCAGCATTAGTCCAGCTTTTGCTCCCTTCCTCAGCAGCTTCCTGAGCCAGAGGTGGCATTTTTGTACCTAATAGTTTTGCTGGGTTTTATTTCCATTTTCTTCCATTTTCCAGTCTTTTCTTGAATTCGGGCAAAAAGCTCCTCGGATTAAATACATATTGGGGGATAAGAAGTATCTCCTTTTAAGATGGACATTTAAAACGTTATTGAGAGTTGTTCAAGTCACAGAACTTCATACATACCTCAATATCTTGTTCCTGAAATGCTGTTGTGTTCTGAAAGTTCTTCCCACCTGTTCTAAAATGGTGCCCAGAGCTCTGCTGCCAGTTGGGTTTCACTTCATTTTGCTCAGCTGTTCTGCTACAAGCATTTGGATTAAGTAAAATTTATTCCTTCTATTTAAGGACACAAAGACTTTGTTAGAAAGTATTTGTGGGTACAGTGGCCACCTTTGGTATCTCATGTTGTAGGATGAGCATTGGTTGTTTTAGGATTTCCCCTGTGGCAACACTGGGCTTATCTGGTTTCTCCCTCTGTTTCCGTAGGTTCATGAAAGTGGCCGGCGGCACGGTGGATGCTGTTACCTGGCAACAGTAGGTATTCACCATTCCTTCTATTTGCCAACACTCAGTGCAGTGATCACAGATGCTGGGAACAGGCTGATGTGCTTTCTGGGTGCCAAAGGGGCAGATGTGCTACAGCCACCTCCTCTGTCCTGCTGAGTTTAAACAAGTGAAGGAGGCTCTGCCCTTCTTTCTCGAGCCTCTCAAACAATTACAGGAGTGGATGTAATAACCTTTGCCTCTGTAGCTGAGACACATGATAAAAATACCACTGCCTGCATGCCTGGCCAGCCAGATTGCTGGAAACAGAGCCCTAAACTGGACTGCTGAGTCTCCAGAGGCAGCTGGGAGGACAGGCAGCTCAGGGGGTCGCCTGGGTAGGGACAACAAGGAGACAAAAGCCACGTGTGACAGATGTATGGGACTATCTGAAAGCCCTTTTCCTTTCACCCCAGTCAGTCACTGTCTGAATCTGGCTCATCCAGACAAGGGAGAGGCATCTGAGTCCAAGGGTAAAGACATAATGGCCCAGCCCCCACTCTGCTTTGTAAAGGTGTCCACACCACTGTGTCCTACATGCAGGTGGAGCCCCGGGAACAGATATCAATTAAAAGGGGATGAACATCCAAGATCCTGGACCAGCTGAGGCTGAAAGAGATGATGTTACCTGTTTTTCCTCCTGGTCCTACAAATGCTGCATTTCAGAAGAGCAAAGGAAGCTCTGAGCTGTAGCACTGAGTGTAACAAGTACTGTGTTGAGGGAGAGGTTTTCTTATTTGAGGGAAAATCCAAAAACATCTTTTTCTTCCTCTTATTTCCACCTGCCCCAGTGTGCATGCTGTGGCCAGAGGTAGGCTCCCAGCAGGCTGAGGCTCTCTGCAGTGGGAGCGCAAATGCCAGTGCAAAGGTGAGGCTCCACACAAGCACAGAAGTGACCACCAAAACTAGCAAGAGGGTTTGTGGAGCAGGCAGGATTCTCTCTTACCACAGAAAGGACATATTTCAGAAACAAATATTCACTGGAGGAAAAAAAAACTATGGTGAGACCATTCTGTTCTCAGAAAAAGTGGATTTGCTGTCAGGCTGGGTTATACTTCCTATGCAGACTGGCCTCAGTGGGGGAGTCAGGGTCTCAAGTCCAGGGTGTGCTTGAGTGTGCTGCCCACAGGTCTTGTACCCAAGCTGATTCTTCACAATGAGGTGTTCAGGCTGCTTTGCTGAAGTGCAGTAGTGGGGCTTGTAAATCCATCACTTGTAAAGGCCCTTTGGAGACCTGCTCTTAAGTGGAGCTCAGTGGGCTTTAACATACGAGGTTTTCTTGCAAGTGCACCCGTGGTCTCTGTGTCTGTGTCAACCTTGGAGGCTTCTGCAGAAGCAACTGCTGGCATCTTAGAGGGGTTTATAGCACCAGACATGACCAGCAACCTGTAAGTCCTATTCCCTGCCAGGCAGCAGCAGCTTGCTGCAAGGGGGACAGTGGGGTAGCAGAGCAATTGGAGCAGGATTTGTGTTACTTACAGGCTCATGCTGTGCAATGATGATCTATGTCTCCTCTGGGAATTTGCTTTTCATGATTACACGATGTGCTGATCGCATTTACTTAGTCCAGGAATTTGCTTTCTGCAACAGGGCTTGATGGCTGGGCCAAGCCCTTGGATGAGTTGAAGGAACAATCTTCCAGGCTTCAGATGTGGAGTTTCATCTGGTGTGCAGGGAATCTGCCTGCATGGCTGCTTTAAAACCTTTTCTTATAGGATGAGTCTGAAGTTCTTGCAGGTCTGGTGCTGAAGCAGCAGCTTGTGGTCAGGAGGGCTGGTGCAGCTCCCCACAAGGGTCAGCAGGGCTGAGCTGCTGCCTGCTGACCCATTTCCACTGTACTGTTCCTGCTTCTCCCCCAGCCAGGGTTTGCAGCTCTGGAGATAGCACTTATATGTGATTGTGAGGACTGGCAATGGCCACAGCTCTGAGCTGGGCTTCTGTACTGTTTATGAATAAATGTCAAAACAGTGTCTCATCCCCCTGCTCCAAACAGCAAAACAAAACAAAACAAGTTCCTTTGTATCCAAGAAGAAAATTATTAGCAGGAAACTAAGCTGCTGTCTAATTTCAAGTATGAGTAGTTTGGTTCCAAACCCTAACATTCTCCTGGGATATTGGTTATAAATTTGTCAAATCTGTTATTCCTTTGAAAACTCTGTGCTCAATCCAGAAAGGGAATTGAGAGGAGAATATATTGCAAGGAGCCTTATTCTCTGTGTGAAAACAGAATATATCTGAAATTTAATTGATAGAAAAGTGACACTGAGTAGAAATAAGCAGCTCACCAGCGAGCCTCACTCACTCAACTGAGTATGGTTTCACTTATGTACATAACATAACTCAGCATGTGTGCCTCCCTCTTCAGAAGTAAAGTGCTGCTGGAGAGGGATGTGTGAATGGCTTCAAAGTGCTCAGGGAATTTCCTCTAAAGGAGGGTGTTACAGTGGCTCCAAGAGCTTTGGCATTTCCCTGGTGATTTTGATTGTTATGTTTGGTTATGAGTACATGCGGACCCTGTCAGCCTTTGGATGTAGGTTTCCACTGCTCAGAATCCTCCCCACAGCCATCTCTTTGCTCTGTGCTGATGTCCTCACACATGGTGAGGATTCTTTGTCCACTAAAACCTGCAGCTGTGCCCAGTTCAATCCCCAGGCACACTCTCTCAGTCTGCACAACTGGTTTTCCATTCCAAGTCTTGCACACAGATCCATGTTTATTATCTTTAATGGGCAAATTCTCATGCAATGCTGCCTCTGAAACACAAACCCCTATTACTTATGGGAAAAGTAAATGTTTATATCTTCAAAACCAGCAGACATCTGTCCCTGTGGCTCCTTGGAGAATGCCACCTTCTCTTCCAAGATCCAAAGTCACTTGTCCTATGTGGCAAATCAGAGGTGCCAGACACACAGGCGTGTGTGAGATGTTTCTTAAAATGATTTTGCCCAGCTTGGTTTGGGTGACATCTCTTCTGGCCTTGTCATGTTGAGTGTGCAGGGGGAGATGCTCACAGGCAGTAGCACAGGGCAGACTTCCCAAAGGTTCCACCAGTATATACACCAAGGGTGTAGGTTTGAGCTCACATCAACCCACTGCGAGTGCTCAGAGTGCAGTGTGCCTGGTTGTTACAGGTTGTGCCTGGAGGAAGGGGCTGCAGAAAGGAGTCTCTGACCCATTTGTACCCATGTGGTGGTTTTAAAGTCTAACCCACTACAACCTGTAAATAAACCTGGTCAGGGCATCGCTTTGCCCACTGGCTTGCAATCCTCTTCACTGTCCGATGGGAGGAACAGTTCCTGGCAGCACCATGGCCCTGGCCACCAGCACACTTCCAGGCAATGCCAGGGCAAGGCTGGGGAGATGGCACGGGCCAGGGAGAGCTCTCGGTGGTGGGACAGGCAAATGCATCTTGTCTGGGGATAGAGAAAGGTGTGGATGTGAGTTGTGCCTTTGGGGCCAGGGAGCAGCCCCCAGTCACTCTTCATCAATGCATTTATTAGTCGAGTGGAGGGGGGCAGCACCTCTCAGCTGTGCCTGTCTCTCTTCTCCATGAGAAGCAGTGTGGTGCCCCATGTCCTGTGGTGCAGACGCCCTCTCCTCAGGAAGATGCTCGTGGCTCAGGGCCACCTGTCAGCAGAGGTGTCTCAGTTTCACAGCTGCAGTGGCAGCAGGGTGTCATGCTGACCATGAGGGTCTGCCCTGCTCGGCGTCCCTGGCAGGCGGGTGCCCTAATTCCAAGCAGACTCTCCTTGTAGCAGCAGGCAACAAAGTAGATCCGGAAATTCCTGAGCTTTGGGAAGTGGGCTTTAATATAATTAACTGCAACAGAAGAAGAGGTCAGATAATAGGGGCAAAGGTTTCTCTTTAATATGAAGGAGGATGTAAATGAAACCAGCTGCCCAGAAGTCAGTGCACTGCCTTCATTAAACACAGTACGATGCTTATGGTCCCACACAGCAAATCATAGATCTTGCCAGAAAACCATTTCAAATGCAACACAAGACCTGGAGATGAGAGGACAGAGACATGTAGCCAGCCCCCAAATCGCCCAAGTGCTCTGGTGCCTGGCACTGTCCCTCTCTGGGAGGCAGTGGGGAGTTGTGGGCAGCCTGGCCATGCAGCCTGCTCAAGAACAAGGGCATTTCCAACTGGCAGCTGTCTTCAGCCCTGCCTCACTACTGTTCTCAGCTCATCTTTGTCCCATGCAAGTTCCATCCAAGGAAGGAGGCCAGAATTTGGTGTGGTTCATTTCATAGCACTGGCATAAATTCTTGCCAGCCTTTGGCTGAGTCCTTCCCTTGCACCAAGCTCTGATTTGGCCACCTCTGGAGGAGGTCAGTCCTACCCAGTCACACCTCCCTTTGCAAAGTGCACTGATCTCATCCTGGGTTTCTATGGCACAGTCAAATGATGTTTCTAGAAAGGGGGTAATGTAAGTGGAGGGGGGAGAATTTGTCTCTGCTTTGTATAATAGGCATCCAAAGTAAAATAGGGCTCCCAAAGGTAGACGTACATGGCCTTTCCTTCAAGATGTATGTCTCATCTGGGATTTAGTTTCTAGATCCCTCTTTTTCTTGGCTGGCTCTTCTCATGTTCTTGCAGACTGCCTGTTCATAGAGATAGTGGCATCAAACTGTGGGACACAATGGCCCAGCTCTGTATATAATTGGCCATATCTATTCTCTCCTGAATTATGAGAAACAGCATGATCAGTGCTCATGGTGTGCATGCTGAGGTCTCCTAGGCTTCAGGGCCAATTCTGTTGCTGAGCCATACTCAGAGCACACTGAAAGAATTGTCAGTCTGTGTTGGAGACAAACAGCTTGTCCAAGAGCTACATGTGCTCTGTCTCTGGAGAGTCATGGCTGACAGAGACCCCTGCCCATGCTGGGCTGGGTCTGTCCATTCACCTCCTTGCTGGATTTAGGAGAGGAGGATGAGTGCCATGGACCCCGGGGCTGGCTCAGGTCAGCTGCCTGGGAGATATTTGTCAGTACTGGATATCTCTGCAGCTGCTGCTGGCTTTTCTGGAGGTTGAAGAGTTGTAACTGTTTTAGGTTGTTGTAGTTTCTGGGGTTTTTTAAGTCAAGTGCACTGAGTCATTGTAAATATCAGCAAAGCTGCAGCCTTTACTCCAAGGAATAATCCACGCCTAATGAGCTCTTCTCCAGCTTTAACAGCCTGACAGTTGTTTGCATTTTGTGGATTTCTATACTGCCTATACTGATGGTTAATGTTGCTGAAAGGAAGTGCCCTTAACTCAATGAGATTAAGCCTACAGCTGGAAACCCATTCCTGAGTAGCCAGGTAACAGCACAGGCCTCAGTGCCTCACTCTTCCTCATAAGCCTTGTGCAGCTGGTGCCATTTTCCCTTTTTCCTAGTCTGAGGAGGATGAAACTACCTGTTGGCAACTGAGGACTTCTCAGGCAGGTTTGCAAGAGATCCTTGCCCATTTTACTGAAGCTTGCAATTGTCTCCATGCTCTGTTTGCACACCCAAAGCTGAAGTGTTTCACTCTTCATGCCACCAGGAAATAAGATACCAAGAATTCTTGATTCTCAAGCAGGAATACTGATATTTTATTTCTGCCCTTCATGCCTCTACCAGTCTCCATTTCTTTGGGTTGTTAATGAAGCTGTAAAAAAAAAAAAAAAANATGGCACATATTCCAGGATATTTCTCTTCCCTGTAGGGTCTGGGTTGTGCATCTTCCCAGGCTGCCCCCACGTGATTTCTGGGAGGACAGAGCCTCCTCTGGGTCTGCTGCTGGTCCTCTCCCCTTAGCAGTGGAGCTGCATGTCAGAGCACACCTTGTGCTTGAATGAGGTGCTGAGGAGGTGCAAGCTTGTCTTTGCTCTCTGAGAGGTTTATGCTGAGTTCTGGGACCATATTGGCCAAGGAGCTAAACCCTGCAGAAAACCTGATGCATTGGAAGGGTCATACACAGACTGAGGTCTACCTAATTCCATCTTTTCCCAGTACACAACCTTTATTTTGTGTCTTTCAGCCAGTTTTCGGCCCAGGTGATGGGGTTTTTAGTCCACAGCAGTCTGAAAAAGTAATTTCTGTTCAGTTTTTAAGTGCGGTGCTAAAATCCAAACATCTGCCATCCCCAGAGAACACTGCTTTGTAATTCTGTCTTAAAAAGTAATCTGTGTAAACCCCACCACTGCTCACAGATCTGCTCTCCTCCCAGCAGCCAGTGGTTCGATAGTGTGTGATCCAGTAAGTGACTGGGATGATTTTGAACACTTCCTAAATTCTCCCTGGAGATTATCTCTGCCCTTAGCACCTTCCAGTCACTGTGGATGTAAAGAAATGCCTCTTGCCTCCTTACCCAGGTCACATCATGTTGGGGTGTGCCTGGCATGTTCCCACGCTTCGCTGGGGACACAGCTGGGATTGCATGCCTGGGGGAGGGTTGACAGAGGAGGTTCTTCCATTGAATGCATTTGCAAGTTGAGCCTGTAATAGAATTCTGCTTTGGGACAGTTAGGGACTTGGAGTGGGGAGATACAAAAGTCCTCTCCAAGCACTCGTGCATGTTGCACATGTGCCAGGTGCTCTGAGGCTGAGTTAGCCCACAGCATCCTTTGGGGATGCTCCTGCATTCCAGCACCCAAGTGAAACAGCCACTACAACTGCTACAGCTGCTCACCAGTGCAGATGGGATGCATGGAGAAAGCAGCCCAGGAGAGGTGAATCCACCTTTCTTCAGAGCCCAGGTTTTTAGCCTGTTATGCATCCCAGCACCCACAGCTGCACCGGGGTCTGCAGGGAGGGAGAAGGGTCTGTGTAACTCTGCTGAAATCCGAGTGGATGTGGATCCAGTGAGGGATGGGAGGCAATGACCAAGCCTCACCAATCCCAGCCAGAGCTGCTGCTGTTCCTGGGAGCCTCCATCCCCCCAACATGGCTCTGACATACTCTGGGGCTTGCTGTGGTGAGTGGCTGATGCACAATGCAGATTTGGGAGGAGAAGGTTCATAAAGTTTCTCTTGCAAAACCTATTTATCAGAAAAAGGGCCGGCCCAGGGGTATGCCAGTGCATGCTGCAGCAGGCATCCTGTTCCCTGCAAGACTGCCAGGAGTCTCTGGGAGATGTAAATGGCAATTTATCTTTGCATGGAGGAGAGGTGACAGCCCAAGGCTCTTACTCAGGAGGAGCAGGTTGGGATTACCTCTAGGCACAGGGTATGTGCAGTCAGGACAGAATGCTTCACCTTATGTCCCAGAGCCAGGAGACAGCAGTGAGACATTTCAGAGCCTTCCTCTCACACTTAGAGACAGATGATTCACATAATTATGGGCAGCACTGTAGCTGTACTTCATAAAATCAAGCACATGGAGAGCAGGAATCAGCCCCCTCTATGGGAAACACTCGCTGGCATTCGTAGGCCAGAAGATATTTCTGTGAGAGCAGGAAATCCTCTGCTGGTAACAGCCACAACATTTCTTGACAGGGGAATTCAGCTGTGGAATTTTCTGGAAGAGCAAGCAAAGAAGGTGTAGGTTGTGCAAGAGTACAGCAAAGCCTTTGCAGGTGCCGTTTTGCTCACAGCCTTTAAAATACTGCCCCCAGAGTTTCACCAGCAAAAGTTAAGAAATTTCAAAACTTCCCATGGTTGCTGAAGTGCAGGATGCTCAGAGTTCAGGGCGTGTCCACATTACATCCTGTTTTGGAAACTGAAGCATCAGCCAGACAGGCATGGCCAGAGGGCCAGGATAGGACAGGGTGCAAGCAGGGACCCCCCAGAGCAAAGGAAGCTTCTTGGTTTGGGACAGCAGCAGAACAGGAAGATGTGGTCTGGGGGCAGAGATACTTCCAGCTGTCTGATCTTGTCTTCTTATTCTCCTTCCAGTTACTACATTGATGGTCGAGTGGACAAAGTGACAGATTTCCTGAAAACACGCCTGTTAGACACACTCTCAGACCAGATCAGGAAAATCCAGAAGGTGAGCAAGAGCAAATGGTCTGCAGGGGCAAGAGGACACCATGCCTGCAGTGCATGGCTGTGGCACAGCTCATGGCTAGAGCTCAGCATCGACACACTCCCAGGAGAGCTGGTGTGGGAAGGGAGGGAGAGTGGCTGCTGGGTCCCTGCTCCCAGCAAAAATGCAGCCAGCCCTCATTCAGGGCCTGGGTGAAACACCAGGCAGCACAAAGCCTGGCCCCAGGGTGGAATGTGAGGTGGGTTTTGAGGGAAGTGGCACAGGCTGCAGCACAACATGGGCTGTGCAGGTGTGCTGGGACACAGGCTGGATGCACAGGGCAGGAGCAAACACCACACAAAGCCCTGCTAAGGCAGCAGACTGGCTTGAGGCTCCCATCTGTCTGTTCTTGAAGGGAGCAGCATGTAATGAGGGTGAAACTGAACTTTTTCCCCAGAACAAGGAGAGGAGCAAGCAGTCAGGTGGTACCCAAACCTTCCTGAGAACAGCTGGTGCCATGTCTGCTCAGGAGGGGGCTCCTAGCCCCACATATTGCCCCACTTGCTCACAGTGCCTGGAAATGTTTGCAAAGTAGTGATAGTTGCATTCCCAGAGTGATTCTCACTGGTGGAGAATTGTGACCATTACGAACTAGTGCCCTTTTCCCTGATGATCATGTTTTGACTGTGTCAAAGAACCCAGCTGTTGCTGGCCTGTGGTGTCAGTCCAGGGCCCTGCCTGGCTCATGAGTGCTCCTTTCCTCACTGGTCTGGGGGACGCAGCTCACATCTCTAACAATGACAGGGGCTTTGCAGGGTCCCCCTGCTTCAGCTGATAGAGGGGCCAGGGCTGAGACTGACACACTCAGCTGTCAGTCCTGGAAGAAATAAGGAACACCTAGAGAGCAGAAAAGGCCTTAGGGACTAGAAGAGATATCCATCCATCTGTCTTGTCTAGGTTTTCAAGTCTTACCACTCACCACAATGTCTCACTTGTAATTCCTGCAGGGAGAAACCATAGAATGAGTAAACTCAACGAGGCCCTGGGAAAGGGGATGAGAGGGTCAGTGCAACAAAGCTGGAGGAAGAAAGCTGAGCCCTCTGGCACAAACTGGGAGTCATCCATGTATGTGGCTGATACTCCTGCTGTGGGAGAGGCATGGCAAAGTAGTCAGTGGAATCACTGTGGGGCAAGCAAGAGACACCAGCAGACCCAGCAGACCCAGCCAACCCAGCCCTCACGAGTATAATGCCTTGCCATAAGTGGGGACATATCCCACCTCTGCTGTGGGTTGGAACCTGCTGGGAATGAAGTGGGACTCCATCCATCCCTAGACCAGAAGCAGCAAAGAGCTGCCCTTGATGTAGTTTAGGGGAACCCTCACACCCATGGGCCAGAATTTGGTCTGCACAGGGCAGGGCTGGGGAAGGCTCTCCTGGGAATGCCAGTGTGGCTGAGCAAAAGCACAGCACTGGGTGCTAATAGCCTCCAGCTTGGCTCTGAGTCTGTGCATCCTGCCGGGGCTGATTAGAGCAGCTGGACTTGTCCACTTCCCTGTTTTATTGCTTCCTCTCAGACCGGGGAAGGTGGCGGGCTTAGATAATTACAGGCAGGATGCCAACACCTCTGGGGCTTCAGTCAGGGTTGTCGACTCTCACAGGCTGTGAGTGGGAGGCAGCCCAGAGCTGGCGTATTTAACATCTTTGAGGGATCCCAGCCCATCCAGCACATTCCAGCGCTCCTCACTAATGGGGCAGGATCCATCAGGCTGCGCAGAACGCTCCTGGGGCCGCTGGGTTTGCAGACATCTGGTCTTGGGAGTTTGTCACCCAGCCTGGAGAAGTGGGATTGCAGAAGAAGGGACAGGGTGTGGTGCCGAAGGTTGCTCAGGCTGGGAGAGGGCAGCTCTGGCCATCTGAGCCCTCCTGTCCCATCTGGAATCTCACAGGTGTCTGCACTGCTGACTGAAGCCTTGTAAGGGGTGGGCCAGCATGCTCAGCTGTGGGACTGACTATTTGTGACTGGAGGAATCCCACTGCTTTCTCCTTGAGTGCCCACCCACCTTTAATCCATATGGCTCCAGTATGTGGCCCAGTGCTCCCACACTGCAGAGCCATCGGGGCTTGCGGGATACCCACGGCTGGGAGCCACCTTGAAAGGGGCTATGGAGAGCTGAGGTGACATGAGAGGGCAGTCTGTGGGACAGAGTGCATGGGGAGACCACAGGGGAAGAGCAGGATCTGGGGACATGAAAGTATGTTTGGAAGCAGCTCCAGAAGATGTGAGGGGACGTGTGGCAGTGGCAGGAAAGAGTGAGGAATAATCTCCCACCACCCAAGGTAAAGACACAGAGTGACATGCCATGGCTAGGCAGGTACTGACTGTCCAGCAGCACCACCACAAAGGTCTTCCCATAACACAGGAGATGTATGGCTTGCCTTTAAATCCCAGGTTCAACAGAGTAATTTTGGTTACTTTTGTTTCTTACACAGGTAGTGAACACGTACACACCAGGGAAGAAGATCTGGCTGGAAGGTGTTGGCATGACCTCAGCTGGAGGCATGAACAACCTCTCTGATTCCTACGCAGCCGGGTTCCTGTGAGTGACACTGGCTTGCCAGCACCAGGGCACTGCCACCCCCTGGGCTCTGCAGGCTGAGGTGCTGCAAAGGCACTGCAGCTGGAAGCGGGCAAGCTCCAGGCCCAGAGACACCCTCAGCACTCCCTGGCAGCCTGAGTATTGTTAATTTCTCCATTTCATACTTATTGCCCCTCCTCAGCTCTGCTTTCCATTTTCTCTCCTTTGAAGCTACAACCATTCCTGGCTCCTGGGGCTTGTCCACTGGCACAGCCCCATGGCCTGGACAACCTGCTGCAAAGCCCCAGTTCAGATACTCAGAGCTGGCTGTGATCACAAAAGATGGAGGAAGATTATCTAAGCTTTGCAGGGAAGCACAGGGACATGCCTGGGCTATCAGCAGGCTGTGAGAGTTGAAGATCTTTCCCGGGGAATGTGAGAAGACAGGCCAGTGCAAAGGTCTGGTCCACCCTGCCCAGACAGAGGGTGCAGAGTGCTGGCATGCTGGGGGAGCACCCCAGGCTCTGAGCAGAGGGCTGAGATATTGGGGTGCACACAGGGGCTGAGGCTGGGTTTGGGTGTGCAAGTAGGGCACAGCTGGGGCAGGGGAAGAGACATGCAGACTTGTGGGGCAGGGATAGCAGGAGCCAGTTAATGCCCAGCTCACAAAACCATCCAGAGCCTTCAGCTCAGGAGCTGGAGCAGGGATCAGCTTGGATGCATGAGAGCAGGTGTGCCACTGGGACCAGGCAGTCCCCCCATAGTGTTCCCCCATGGTGCCCTGGCTCTGTTCCCTGTGTCCCCAGGTGGCTGAACACGCTGGGCTTGCTGGCCAGCCAGGGCATCGATGTGGTGGTGCGGCATTCCTTCCTCGACCATGGCCACAACCACTTGGTGGACCAGAACTTCAACCCCTTGCCGGTAGGTCTGCCCAAGGATGTCATGCTGGTGCTGGCTTCTTGCACGTTTGGGGGGATTCTCTCCTTGTGGCCTCTCTGAACCCTGCTGGAAAATGAATTTTCCAGATCTGTTCCTTACAGTGTTAATAGGAGATGTTAGTTCCTGTCAAGTGCATCATGTTGGAGGCAGACGGGAGAGCGATACCTCTGTAGCTGAAATTTCATCTAATTTCCCATGGTTGGTAGCACAGGAGGGAGGCTGGTACCACTGAGGGGTACCAGGGCAGGCTGCAGAGTTGGAGGGATGGATGGGGCAGGCAGCTGGATGGCTCATGTTGAGCTGGCCCAAAGGAAGCCAAGCTGGCGCTTCACCACCTGATTTCAGATCTCCAGAAACCAAGGTCAAAGCTTCACAGCAAGCAGTGGTCCTCATCAGTGTCCCACAATATCCCTCACTCTTCAGAAACACCTGGGCAGAGGAGCACATGGTGCTGATAAGGAAACCATATGAAAAATCCTGTTAAGAGGAGCAGGTTTCCTTTTCCTCTGGGGGTTAGTAAATATACTGCCTTGTAAGCAGAGAGCCTGGCAGAGCAGCTGGGTGTTCTGCATCTCTCCTAGAAGGGATTTATTGGTCCATGACCCAGCAGACACTGCCAGCAGGCTGGGGATCCCTGTTGGAGTTGTGCACAACCCTGACACTCTGAACCTGCCCTTGATGCTGTGTTGGGATCTCAGGGGTGGCTGCAGGAGAGCGAAGTCTAAGGGAGCTGCATCTCAGTCAGCTCTGCCTACTCAGGCAATGAAAACAGCATCCCTGCAAAAGCATCCCTGAGCATCAGGCTGGCTCCAGAGAGCAAAGCAGTGAGCAGGAGAGCATGGTCCACTGTCTGCGCTGCTCTGAGCATCTCCTGGGGCACCTTGGTCTGCTCCCACGTACAGCCTTCCAGCAAACATACCTGCCAGCTCTGGGGGGAACCTGGGGGACTTTGAGCTTTTTTTCAGATGAACCTCAGCTCATAGCTAGCATTTGATGGATTTCTCCTGAAGAGCCAATTTTCCTGATAAGCCACATCACCCCATTTCCCAGGGCTTCAGAGCTCCCGGCTGGATGGGTGCAGGCCAGCTCCTGCCTGCTGGGTGCAGGAGGGTAGCAGATGGCTGTGGCCAGGCCTCCTGGCACAGCGGGGCAGAGGGTGGCCCATGGCCAGCTCTCTTGGCACAGTGGGGCAGCAGCCCCAGAGCGGCTGGAGAAGGAGTGCAATTCAGAACGGGATTAAAGCCAGGGAAGGAGTTAGAGAAATAAACCCCAGGCTGTTAAACATAATGGAACCCTTTAACGTGGATTTTGCTGTTGTTTTAGAGATAAATCTCCCAATAAGTTAGGTGCCAATTGCTGTCATGATTGTTTCCTCACTCTCCCATGTGCTTCAGCACTGATCCCACATCCCACCGCTGTGCTCCTGCACAAACTCTGGCAGGTTCTTCCACAACCCCTTTTCCTCCACTCCTGTGCTACAAAAGAGCCACAGGCAGGTGAAAACAGACAAAGGGTTTAAAAGCTGCAAACACCGTAAAGCCCAGCAAGACCGGGCCGTGACCTGCTCGGCGGGAGAGCGGCTGCTCCTTTCCCGTGGGAGCTATCAGGAAGATAAAAGCCGCTGGCTGTACCTGTGCGGGGCCGCGGCGCTGTGAAATACAATCTGCTCATTACCTGCCATGACAAAGAGGTTTCTGCACGCCGGCTGGGCGTGAGGCAGCTCTCAGCTGCCTGCTGAGAGAAGGGCTGCACCGCCACGGCATCAATCACAGCTCCAGCTGGCAGCTCCTCAGGGAGCTGGGAGCCAGGCCTGGGCTCCCCATAGCAGCCTTTGCACCTCCTTCTCTTCCCCTGCCACTGCCTGCTTGTCCTGTAAGAGGATGGTCTCAGGTGGCAGCCGTGTGGCCAACGGGCACTGAAGCTTCACACTGGAATTAGAAAGATGCTCACATCTCTGCTGGGCTTCCCACACACAGCTGACTGATGAGCTAAGCAACATCTTGTGGCTTTTGGGTCATCTTGCAAGAGACATGGTCATTGTGTGTCCCTCCTTCACCCATGGAAGGGCAGCTTGAGTGCTCATCCTGGGTGCCAGAATTGCCTGTCCATTCTCCCTCTGAGCTCAAGTGTTTTACAGCCTTGTTATTTTTGAGATAACATTTTCATGTATGGTTGGAGTGCTTTTTCTTCCTGAGTGATTGGGGCAGTCAGCTGTACAATAGTCAGAGAAGCCCTTCAAATAAAGGTTTTGCAGGTACAGTAGTCTGCCTGCCTGCACTTAAACCTGTACCTGTGTGGGAGTAAGGAGTGGAGGGAAGGAGAGCAGGGGCAGCACCAATATTCACTCTTCACAGGGCTGTGCCTTGGAAATGCTGATCCAGCATTTAGTACCTCTGGGATCATTTCAGGCATGCAACGTACATACTCCATCTCTCTTTCCTTAATATCTCTCTAAAACAGTCCAGAGGTAAGCAATACATTTATTTCACCCCAGGCAGGCATGAGATTTCTCTTCAGATTCTTACAGAATGTTAAAGACATTTTTCAGTGCTCTTCAATGTGGTACTCACCTCTTTTTTATCCATCCTTGGTATTGATTTCTGCTCCCTTGATGTACAATGCTGTAAGGTTATATCTATGCAGAGAAAAACCTTGGGCATATTTCTAGGCAGTGCTTGAGGAACACAAACCCCATGGAAAAGCCAAGGCTAAAAACCAGACTTCCATTCTTGTGGCTCCTCATGGACCTTCCTCTAACAACATGGGCAGTGAGTTTGGTAGACACTTAAAAGTTCTTCTCTGCATACAAGATTCATATGCAGGACAAGAAAGTCCTGGAGGGATCAAGGGTGAATCGACAGGAGGGGCTGCCTGCTCAGCTGTGGTGGTAGAAGACAACGTGATATTGCCTGTGAATTGATGGTGTCCTTGAGAAAGCATCACAGCAGTGCGAAGGTCTGTGCCCAATGGTGCTGCGATCAGATGCTTGGATGCTGCGGGTGATTTTTCACCTCCTTGGCTTTGCCCAAAGGCACTGAGGAGAGCTCAGTGGGAAAGAACATCCCTGTGTGTCCCAGAGGAGGGAGGACCCTTGGCTCATACTGGACTGTCTGACCTGTCCCGAGAACCTCTGCATTAGGGAAGTTGCCGGCTCCAAGGAGGCAAGGGGCCCTCCGGTGAGGTGCCAGGAGCGGTGGCGGGTCCCCCGGCCATGCTCCCGCCTGCTGCACGTACGCGCTCCCCGGTGCGCTCATTAGCTGGGCCGGCTTGGCCGGAGGCGCTGCTCATTGCAGCTGAAGGCCCCGGCCGTGTCCCCAGCCGGTCCCGCTCCGCCCCTGCGCTGCNCCCGCCCATCCGCACACCCGCCGCGGAATCACCGCGCACGCAGCCGGCCGAGCTGCAGGGTAGGGCTGTGGCCGCTGCTGTCCCCGCTGCTGTCCCCGCGGGGACCCTCGGCTCCCGGTCACTGTCTGCGAGAGGGTGGCCAGGCCGGACCGCAGCGTGCCGTGCAGGCAGAGGCACGGTCCCAGGTCTGGAGTGACAAAGGGTGGGGAGAGGGAGCAGGTTCAATGGAGCTTGCACACACACACGCACACGCACACACACATGGAAGCTGTTCTAGTGACTATAAATCTGCTGCACGGGTGTCTGGCACCCCCATCTGCCCTGCACGCTAGAGCACTGACGCTGGTGGGAGTGATGCCTGCAGACAGGGAAGGGGTGGGAGAGGCAAGGATTGGCAGGAACTGTTGTTAGAGAACGTTTGCTCTGGCCACAGATGAGAGGGATGAAATCCCGGGCAGTTCAGGTGTGCAAGGGGGAAAGCTCTCCCATGAGATGTCAAGCTAAAGCATGGTCTGCTGAAGGACAGAGTGGAAATGGTGCCCTGTGGAAGTCTCCCAGCGAGCCTTGGCACAACTGCCTGGAGTAGGTTTGAGCAGGGCATCCACTCCACCGCCTGTCCTTTCTATCATGTCTCAAGGACTGAGGCATTGTCTGCTTTCTGCACCCTCTCTCCTTCCAGGAGTTCCAGGTTAGCTCTGAGGATCATTGTATCTGTGAAAGAGGAGACAGATTTAAAGCAGCTAAACTCTGCTTGCTGTCACAGTGGGTTAAGGGATCTTTCCCTCTTGGTGCACCAGAAAAAAGGTCTCTGAAGTGCATGTGCATGGACTCTCAAATGGATCAAAGCCATGCGGTGGCTAGCAGCTCTGGCACCCACCCACTGGAGCTGCAAGACACGTGCAGAGCTGGAGCTGGACTGTTCCTCCTGCACTTGAGTCTGAGGCAGAGACAAACTCCATCTGGGACCGGCAGCAGCAGCTTGGTCTTGGAAAGATGGACGCAGATCACATCTCCCAGAGGCACCATGCTAGTGCTAAATCTGCCCAGTTGGTCACTGAGCCAGCGCAGGGCTGTGGATGAGGTGGGACCTAAAGACCATTCCCAGAGTGGATTGGTGTTCTGGAAGAACAGGAAACAGAAAAATTGCATTTGGTTTCCAAGCCCTCTGATCTGGCAAGTCCGCTCCCTTCCTGTAGCCTGCATCGCCTGGACCCTGTTAGGGAGAGGTGATGACAAAAGAGAGATTTGGCTGTTCCTCCATCTGCTCAGATCCCAAGAAGGTGGAGAGGCCACTGGCTGGAGCCAGGCTGTGATGGACAGTAGGAAGGGGTCACGTCCTACTCACCACTTTCCTGTTTCCTGGGCAGGCTGTCCCCTCAGTGTCACTGATGCCTGGCAGCAATTCTTGTGACTGCTGCTCCCACAGTAGGAATTTTGCTGTAGATCACTTGCTTGAGGAGAAAGCTGCAGGAAGATGTAAAGGCATAAGGCAACACAGGAAAGAGTGGTGTGAGATGCAGTGTTTGCAGCCGTTAGAGCAGGAAGGAAGAGGATCAGCATAGTGAAAGCAACAGATGCCCAGGAAAAGATGTCAGCAGCTTCAGAGGACTGGTGGTGGGGCACTTGCAGGGACATGGCCTCAGCAAAAAAGGGATTGGTCAGCATTGGCCATTCCTTTCATAGGTGGAGGTGGCTGGATCAAAGCAAAGGTCTGTCCTGCCCAGGAGGAGCAGAGCAAAGAGAAGAGGCAAGAGGCCACTTCACTGCAGCATCTCTGTGTGCTGCCTCCTCTTCCCCTGCTGGTACGCCCAGCCTCTGGCAGGTCAGTCCACTTGAAGCCCCCTAGTTTGGGGCTAGAAGGAGCCTTGTTCCCCATTCACAGACAGTCTCTGGAGTGTCCTCTGGGGTGCTCACTCACAGACTCCCCAATACAGCAGCAAATGTTGTAGGAGACTGCTCAGTTCTCCAGAACCTCCACACAAGAAGGGGGCACACACGAAACAGCAAACAGGTCACCCCCTGAGGTGCAGGCATGAGAGCTCATGAGGGCAGCATTAGTGTCTGAAGCTGATAATTTTGACTTCAGAAAATGTTTCCTCTGGGATGAGGCTCTGCCCCATTCTGCTTGTCACAGGACCTTGCAAAGAGTTTGGCTGAGAAAACCTCGAACTCCCACTTAAGAAGCATATAAAACTCAGGGATAATGTTAAAAGCAGCATTATCCAGCCTTGCTGGAGGAACATGCAGCTATGGCTTGAACAGGATGTAAGAACCTCCATGGGGAGAAAGCTTTGGATGCTGAGAATCTCTTTAATCTAGTGGAAAAAGAAAGAACAAGAACCACTGGTTGGAAGCTGAAGCCAGACAAATTCAAGACAAAAGTAAGGAGTAAGATTGTTAACAGTGCGGATATGTAACTGCTGGAACAGGCTCCCTGGGAAGTGGCAGCTTCTCCATCCCTCCAAGTCTTCACAACCACAATAACTACTTTTCTGTAAGATGCTTTTGCCAAAAACAAGCCATCAGGCTCAACAAAGGGACAAAAGAGCAAAACCCTCTGTCCTGTGATGTTCAGACCAGCCAGCTCTTATCACCACACAGGTTGCTTAGACCGTGGAAAAATGCAGCTGAAGGTGCAGGGATGGAGCTCTCTGTAACAGGCTGTGGAAACTCGAGTGTGTGTAAGGCACAGGGGAAGAACTCGGGCAGCTTCAGAAGAGGGAAGAAGCAATAAGAAGCGGAATAGGGTGAGCAGCAGCCAGCTGATGCTGCTGGTGACTTGGGAGCATAAAGCCATGCCCTGGCAGCCCCAGCCAGGGGAGGTTGTGTACCACAGACTCACAGCCTACTCATTTGAAATTCAGCTGCCTTTGCTGGTTACAGTCCCCAGGAGACTGAAGGGCTATGGCTCTTTTACTCTGGTTTTATGGTTATGGAAATGTCTTCTCACACGTGGAGAGCACAGAGCTGAACAAATTCAGGTGGGCAGCAGAGCTGCTTTGCTGCCTCCAGGAGAGAGTGCGGGGATAAGTCCTGCACTTTTCCTGATGGCTCTGCAGACAGGAGAGTCTGGCTAATAGTTCTGCCTTAGGGTCTGCCTAATTAACCTTGTTTCCAAAAGCTGAAGTCTCTAAAACTTCTGCAATGAAGTAAAATGTGAAAAGAGATCAAGAAGGACTCTCTGGGCTTTCCCTCTCTACTGGAAAGCTTGTACATCTTCACTGGCCCCATGGGACTCAGAAGATGAGGCTCCCTGAGCTCTGCACATCACTCACACAACACAAGCACCCTCTTCCCCACAAATCAGGGGTCCCAGACAGGAGACCTTCTGGGGCACAGGAAAGCTCTGCCTTCATGTGCTCCTCACCTACAGTACTGCTTGCTGGGTCTGCAAAGTAATTAAACCAAGAAAGATCCCTCGATTCCCATGGGACTAATAACAAACCAGATTCCTCTCTGCTATACCTTCTCTACTGCTACAGCTGTATTGCTGGCTCAGCCCTCACAACAAGGGTCTTCTGTGACTCCAAAAGACAAATAATTTCTGCAGTTGCACTGGTTGGAGCAACCTGTCTCCCTGGACATTGCTGAGGCTGTCCCTGACAGGATGTCCAGACCCACACTGCACATCTTTGCAAGGGGTATATGGGCACTTCCAGCCTGGGGAAGTTGCTTGCACAGGATGTGCCACATGGGAGTGGGTGTCAGCTCCAGCTGCTGTCAGGGGCTGAGGAAGAGGTCACTGATCAGTGGAAAAGTCAGCCTGGTTGCAGCCAAGCTGGGTTTCAAGAGCAGCTATTTCCCAAGCTGGTCCCATTTGAAGAGGAGCTGGCAGCTGCAGGAGCCCAGCAGCCCTGGAGTGATTTTGGCTGGGATTCACTCATGACAGTGGAAGGAGCAGCCCTGGAGCACCAGCCCAGTTCAGGAAAATGTCTTCTCTCAGCAGGTTTGTTTCAGTCATGCTAGGTGTATGTGTGTAATTCATCATCCAAATGCTTGGTGTCACCAGGTCCTGGTAATTTACTGCAAATGCCATGATTTCAGCCCCTCACACAAGTGGATTTGCGATGACGCGAAAAGCTGCAGCTGTCTTCAGTGCTTCCCGCTGTCAGCTGAAGAGCTCAACTGCCTTGAGGCCACTGCTGACAACTCCTTTTTCAGCCCTGGGGCGTTTTTCTGGCCCTCCTTTGAACTCTCTTTGGTTTTCTCACATCCTTCTTGAAACTGAGACCTTGGAGCTAGCTTTGCCAGCAAAGCAAGGTAAAAGCACTGCTCTCCCTTCACCTCCTGCAGATGCTGGAGGGACACAGTGGTCCCTGCACTGCCCTAGAGGCACTGACTGTGCTGAAATACTGCACACTCAGCTGTGATCAGCTCCTATTTTGCAGAACAGCTCATCCTAAATCACTGCTGACTGTCTTGCCCATCCCATGGCACTTGCATGGTTTTTCTCAGAAAAGCTGTGTATCCTTAGCTGGGCCAGAAGCTCACAAAACATAGCCAACAATTTTCAGAGAGAAATCATCTGTCCTTGTGCCCAGCTTGGGAGATGCTGAATGGCACAGCTCTCCCCTTGAGCTATCATGGCAGGAGCCTGGGGCTCAATGCTCTGCAGGGTTATTCAGAGGATCCTTGGGAAGAGCATGTGCTGAGATGTGAAATTTGGCAGCAGCTGGGACAGGTCATGCAGCTGGACAGGCTCTCAGGACCCCCACATTACAAACCTTGCTGCTGCTGAGGCTTGGGAGTGGAGGGACACTGATGTCAAAGCAGAAAATTCCTGGAGACCCCCCAGCCCAGAGGGGTGGTGCTCAGCTGGAGGCTGGAGCTGCTGGCACCGGCTCGCCATGGAAGCAAGACCATTGAGAGTCCCCTGCAGAACACCTCTTGAGATCCATATGGAAATTCTGAGGGCAGACACTGAGAGTCTGGCCTCTGTCACTCCCATAACTTGTGGGTGAAAGTAACATCTCATCAGTGAAAATATGGAGAGGAGGTGAGAAAGCCAGGAGGGCTTCTAGAAAATACCTAAAACCTGAACTGACAGGTAGCTCAGGACACCAAACTTAGTTTTAACTCATGACCATGGGGCTTAACACTGAAGTCTGTGCTTTTCTTTGTCTTCACTGCAAACTCAAGTAGTTACTCGTCTAATGACTCTGCTCATCAGGGTGGCTTGCCAGAGAGACAGCAGTTCTGTTTCTCCTGCCTGCTGTGAGCCTGAGCAGCACAGACTGGCACTGTTTCCCAGAGAAGTTTGGTGCAGGCAGGGACATCCTCAGGCTGTAGAGCAGCCCAGCCAGCCAGCAGGGTCAGGGACAGAGGCATGGCCTCAATGACAGCACACATAAGCAGCATTGAGCAATTGCAGCTCATTCTCCCTGGGAGCTTTGGCCTCGTGGCTGGGCCATCTCTCTCCCTTCACACTCACATCTCCTTTGGGGCCCAGAGTTTGCAGAGGAAGCAGTTACCAGGCTGGTGTGGCACAAAGCCCCGTGGTTTTGGCTGAGAGTAGCAAGAGGAGAACAGAAGGTGGTTTTTCCTCCAGCATTATGCCAGAATTTTGCCCAGAAAGTTAGAAGTGTGTCTGGATCTCTCTTTGGCAGACCAGCTAAGCGCTGATGGAACAGATAAGCTTCTGTTGAACTGGAAAGAGCATGAGGCTGGAAGTTCAATCTGGCTGGTGGGTTTTTGCTGTGTGCTGGTCACTGGTGCCCCACTGCTCGGTTTTATATGCTGACCTCTTTACCCAAAATGCGTGTTAATCAGGGACTGTGTGAGTGCTCCCCACACACGGGATGGGTAACTGAGTCTGTATGAGACATCTGCACTTCCACCTGCCCATTCTGCCCTGCATCCTGGGGGCCTGGAGATCCCATTCCCAACCACATGACCTTCTGGGATGCAAGACCCCTTCATCACACTATCCTGACCCTGCAGGGCTTTCCTTGCCCTTCCCAGGCACTGTGTGCTTGTTCAATACTCATTTCCTCCTCACTATGCAGATCAGACCTGACAGGCAGAGCAGCCCCTGGTGTGACCATCACTGCTGGACATTTGACATTGCCAGCAGGGCAGGGGGATTATCCCAATTGCCCTGGGGCACATGGCTCCTCTAGGACATCCAGTCTGGGCTGTTCAGAGGGTATTCATCCAGAGTGTGTGAAGATGCCTCAGCACCCACAGGCAGCGCTCAGAGAAGCAGGGTGAGAGGCTCCATCTCCTTCAGCATCACCTGGTGTGCCTGGAGCAGCAGTGGGGCCAGAGCCCCCTCCTGTAAAACAGCAGGCGAGGGCCTGAGCCTGCCCTTTCCCTTCCCACAACCCTGCTTCATTTACCACACACCTCCCAGCTTCTGCAGCGGATGAGTGGGGGGCCCTGCCGGCAGCGGCCTCCGTCACCACACAGCCTCACCTCCCTCCCCAGGGCTTGGGGCCCATCCTGTGTGCCGTGCGAGGCCATGCCCTGCAGGAAAAAGTAGTTGTGGTGACGTAATTAAGGCTGCATCATTTATGCATGTGTGTAGGGTCTGAGCATTTCCTCTTTCTTGACTGCTTGGCTTCCCCATGCTCCACAGGAGGTTTTAAAATGGGACAAATACCTCTGAGAAGGTGAGCACCCTGAGCAGTCCCAAAAGCCAGTATGCCATGAACAAAGAGCAGGGGTGAGTTCTGATGTGCTCCAGTTCTGTGGTGAGCATGGGGGAAGAGCCCGCTCCAGAGAGTAGGTGTCATGTCACATCACCACCCTGTGTGCATCAGCTGGAGCTGGTGTGCAGGTCCACACCATGGCTATGTGTTGGTCCATGGGTATGTACGAGGATGCTCATGCTGCTCCCCATGCTCTGCAACCCAGCCAAGATCTGAGCTCTTTTAGAGGGCACCCGTGTCTCTCAGCATGGGCAATGTATTCCTCCCCCCTGAATCTCTTTCCTGGATACCTCCATGCCACTATGGCTTGGACTGCACAGAAAAAACTATTCCCAAGGCAGACGTCTGGCACACAACATTTTCACCCCAACAGCCAAAATTTTTGTAGGCTGCAAGCAGGGAAGCCAGCCTTTCCTGCCCACGCCCTCTGTGGGTAGGGGGGGCTGTTGTGCTGCTGACTGTCCCCTCTGCCCCCCAGGACTACTGGCTGTCCCTGCTTTACAAGCGCCTCATTGGTCCCAAGGTGCTGGCGATCCACGTGGCCGGTCTCCAGAGGAAACCCCGGCCCGGCAGAGTCATTCGCGACAAGCTCCGGATTTATGCCCACTGCACCAGCTACCACAAGTAAGCGGAGCAAGGAAGGCTAAGGGTTACAGGGCGGGGTGAGTGGTGTCACCAGGAGACGGGGTCCAACAAGGACACGCTGGGGCAGGTTGGCTTCCCGAGATACTCACTCGGGTGCTGCTCTGGCCGCTGTCACAGTGAAGGGAGAGTGCAGGAATGGCGATGCCTTCGATGAAAGTGGTGGCAAGCCCGCGCCTGGGAACGGGGCCGGCTGGGACCGGTGCAGTGGCCGCCGGGCAGCCCGGGCAGCAGAGATCAAGGGAGTGGATTTCACACGAGGGGCCCCGGTCGGTCGGGTTACCCGGCAGGCCGCGCTGCCGGGGAGCCTGGCCTGGTTATTGTTTCGCTGATAAGGTCTTTGAAAGCACCTCAGCGAGCCGGGGGGGGGGGCCCCTCCTCCTCCGCGGACACAAGTTGCTATTGTGGAGGAGGAGAGACTGTTTCTTTACACAGTCCAGATGCTTTCAACATGCCCCCAGCTCGGAAGGAAACCTTGTCCAGTAACTGACAGGTGCAAAGTGCTCTATAGCTTTTGTTTGGGGCTGCCTGATCAGGCAGGGACAGAGGATCAGTGTCTGAACCTCTCTGTCAGGTGTCTGAGGTAGCGGGGGCAAACGCCACTCACGCACAGAGCTCTCCTCCGTTCTCAGCCTCCTCCTTGCAAGGGAGGGGGGCGGGAGCTGTCCTGGGACTGGCGCTGTCTCGGGCCATCCCCACGCTGGACACCATTGCAGCATCCTCTTGTGCCATGTCACTGCTGATTGAAGAGGGGGGTTGAAAGGTGTGGCCACAGAACCGGGCTTTGTGATGGGAAGGTGGCATCTCCCTGTGAAGGGGCAGCGGGGTAGTGAATCTGCATGTCTGCACGAGGCCAGTTCCTGCAGAGACCCCCAAGCCCCTTCTTAGAGGTGATGTTCCCTGGGGACATGGCAGTGCAGCCGTCATCTCCCACTCTCCCCTTTGCAGTCACAACTATGTCCGGGGATCCATCACCCTTTACATCATCAATCTGCATCGCTCCCGGAAGAAAATCAAGCTGGCAGGGACGCTGCGGGATAAGATTGTCCACCAGTACCTGCTGCAGCCCTATGGCAAGGACGGGCTCCATTCCAAGTAAGTTTGATGCTGGTGGCTGGGACTGCCACCACTGTCCCATCCTCAGTGCCGCCGCCCTGACCCTCTCCTGGTCCCACAGGTCGGTCCAGCTCAACGGGCAGCCGCTGGCCATGGTGGATGACGGGACTCTCCCCGAGCTGAAGCCTCGCCCGCTGCGGGCCGGCCGCACCCTGGTCATCCCCCCGCTGACTATGAGCTTCTACGTGGTGAAGAATGTGAACGCGCTGGCCTGTCGGTACCGATAGCCTGCGGCCACAACGGACTCGCCGGCCCCGCTCCTGCCCCTGTGCACTGCCCAGGTCATGCTGCCTCCTTGGCAGCCCACGCAGCCTCGCTGTGGGGCCGTGTTGGGCAGCTACACGCCATGCCCTCATCCTCACCCCCAGGATGTCCTCCACCTTGGCACAACTCCTGCTCTGTGACCGCAGAGCTCCACATGCCCTGGGCAGCATCCCACCAGAGCAGTGCAACAGCCAGTTTGCAGGGCCTGCCACCCTCCGTCCTGTGAGCTGCGGGAAGCACCCGGGCCCTGGTGCCTACTGGCTTGCAGGGAGGGTTGGGGTGCTGAACCCCGGTATATTCCGGGACGAACACCCTCCGCGACCCCCTGGTCCCGCTGCCCCTCGGGATGATCCCTCCAGCAGCCGGACCCCCTCCCCTGAGGCGAACAGCGCTCCGGTGCAGCAGGCGCATGGAAGCAGCTCCCTCTACTGCCGCCGGGATGCCGCCAGCCGGCCGGACCCGCCGCGAG